>OZ007511.1:6288518-6534082 GCA_963931865.1 Axinella damicornis
TATCTGAAATTGGAATACTTATGTACAGTGATCAAGCTATGTGCTTGAATTCTACACTCAGCTTATAGACTGACACTCCATCTGTACCAGATTGTTTTCCAAGCAACTAGCTTCCCACAAGAGCAGTGCATGTAACAAGCAATGCAGAAATGGTTCCTGTGCAAAATGACATTCCTTACTACATGCAGATGGGTTAAACAATAATTAAGCTAACTCACGTAGCTACAATAAAGTGATTACAGAATGTTAAAAGTGAAGCTGCACTTGTAACATCTGTATGGTTCATAAAAGTAAGGGACTAAACGTATTGAAATGTAGCTGTACTTCTAGCGCTCCTATATTGCTTTTGGTGCAGCTACATACCGTAATTTGGGAAAGTTTCGTTGTTAAAATATTTTCGTAGACAGAGACGGCTACGAAAATTAAACGCACGAAAACATTTTGACAGCTAATTATTAAAACAACGATAATTTTACGGTACGAACTCTGATTGCGAAACAGTTCAACGATGTCAATTCGAAGCTACTTCAAGCCGAAGGACTGTCTTCCCGATCCCAGGGGGTCGTTATCTTCTTGTCTGCCCTCGCAGGCAATCGCTCTTGCGAACAAGGAAGTGGAGAAGGTGACGAGCGATACAGGCAAGCAGCGTGGTCAATACAGGAGGTGAGACGAACTATTTTTGAGCGTTGCGTGGCTCCCTATCACATATCAGCATTTTTCCAGCTGCTGCCTCCCATATTTCTTTGTACACATGGTAGCCTCGAGTACAACAGACTGTTTCGAACTCCTCCATGCCAGATCGCTCAAATTTCTTGGCGTCGCAAATGTTTCGTGTTAAAACTTTTTCGTTGCCCGGATGGGCTACGAAAATTTTTTAACACGAAAATATTTCACATGAAATATTTTCAACTCGAATAATTCTCAATTTACGGTACCTCAGTCCGGTAACAAATAACTGTTTACTGGAATTTGAGACTAATGTTGTTTCTTTTGTGCGTATATGCACACAAATTCAAGAAGATTTCCTTCCCCTAATGTAAATTTACCACATGTGGCTGCTTCTGAGTTGGAACCTGCATCTCTCATCAGAGGAGTTACCACAGGAACAGGAACAGGGGGTGGCAGGCTTGATGAGCGCTGAAGTGCATGTTCAGTCACCGCTCTCGTGTTTCCATAGCCACTATCAAGGGAAGAGCTTTGATGAAAAAGATTCTGACGATGTGGCAGAGTTGTGTCTTGATCTCCTCCATTCTTTGCGACCCGAAAAATGTGCTCAACAACATCTTTTCGGCCAATCTCATCGAGAATGTTCACAGCATCAGCCCGAGTTGTGGTAGGGTCTTCTCCCATCTTCTGGCGCATGATTGCAGCAGTGGGTGAGGATATTTTCTGGCTTTTGAACTTCTGCAATTCAAGTGCATTTAGACCAAGTAGTCTTTCACCAAACTGCTCCCAGCTGGAAAGTCCTCCCACACTTGGGTCTAGGGATTCTGTAAATATATCAAGGAGGCTTGTAGAGATCTCCGTCAGTTTCATTTCAGTCAGCTGATGGAACCCTACAAGAATAAGTGTGCAAGCCCACCAATAAAATTGCCACTCCTAGAATCCAGACAAGACATGCATGCAGGTACAACAAACACTTGTATGTATCTGAGAAAAACTTGCACATAATAGGATTGTAAGTATTGGAGAAACCAGCAAAATACGTATCAGCAAAATTGCTGGTAACTACATACCAGCCTGAGCACTTGGAGCCATGGGGTCCACTGTGCACCACATGTATACGAGACTAGCATCAGGAAAGGCAGCTGTGTTTCTGGCACTATACCACATTAGGTACATCTTCTTCCTCAGGGACAGGTCCATCAAGTGACGTAGGCAGCACACAGGCGACCAATGCATACTTACCATATTTCTAGTCCAAACGCCTTTTGGGATATTGATGGCACTCCTAAACTCATCTGCTGGCGTCTAGTGATCCATGGAGGAATAGCAAGGGTAGTCACGTTTCTGTGCAAACAACAACCACTCTGACACTGTTCTTACTGCATTCATCACGGCCACAGGAGAATTCGGTGTTCCATCCATGGTACCATCGGATTATGGAGGTGAGAATGTACGTACGTGTGCGGCAATTTATGGAGGAGGTTATATGGTGTGGATCGTGCCATATATTGAAAGTACTACCAACAATGAGAGGCTATGGAGGGATGTGATGTTGCAGTAACGTCTGCGTACGTGAATTTGTTAAGAGGATATGGATCACTCTCCAGATTGACTGTTGCATTCTTCGTCTCTGAATATGAACCCCCTCTGACTCAAGGTGTCCTCTGGTCACAGTGTTTGGAAATTCTGCTCTGAACCCTCGAATCTTGTCATCCAAGTCAAGATCAGATTTCGGTATAACTCTTGATTCCTAATTCTATGACTCGTCTAGAATTTGAAACTGTAATGCCTTGCCACTGAAACCCAAGGAACAAAGAAACTCTGCCTGCTTTCTCGGAACACCAATTCGAGGCCTTCCTGAAGGTCTTGTAGCGGGGTTGGCACTTGAAGTGGGACTCTCTGCCATCAATAGTTAAGTTCCTCACACAAATCGTATAGGGCAAAAGTATGTGCACATGACTACAGTCTGATGTGCATGTGTGCATATGATAGGGCACGTGTAATGTCTTTGATGTTATGCAGTGTGTAGCGTTATGCCGACATGTCGCATGCCATATGGCAAAAGTTGTTGATTTTTTTCAGTCACAGTATGGTGCTAGTGATCGTGAGTCTACCACTACCAAGCACAGTGTATTCGTCTAGTCTCGAGGGCCAGATTCTCACATGCACTGCGGCAGACCAGTATTCTGAGTCAACCTGTCATCAGATGGTCTATATTCAATATGGCTCAATAGCATGCATTACCGGATGCCATAGCGGGGGCTATTGCTGCTGCTGTTTGTGAGAGCCTCGCACATGAACCGCCAAGGAGCCAGGATACGACCTGACTGAACTCTGCAGGAAGCACGGAGACTAGCAATGCCTGCGGTAAGGTATCTACGTAGTGGTACACTGTTGGTATAATATCATGCTAAATGATAGTTGGGACCCAATACGCAATCAAGCCAAAATTATTGTAGTCTACTGTTTAGGCAGATCAAAAGGTACCTTACAGGGGATTTGGCGGTATGTCATGGTTGACCAGACTAATTGTGTGGACTTAATCAACCACACCTACTTCTACATACGTAAATGTCTCCTACACAGTTGCACAAGAAGACATTAATCTTTTATTGATACTGTCAACCTTTGCAAAGTATAGTACTGTAACCACATTGCATGCACTATTATGCATTAGACCATGTGCCATAACCAAACTCAAACAGGTTGCCATGAGCCAGTGAAGGTTCAAGGACTGTCACACACTCCAGTATGCTGCTACAGATTTCAGCAGCTTCCAATACTACACAGAGTGCTAGTTCACCCAGAAGGGTTCTCGGGAAGCAAACGTTCCCTCCTCCCGCGAAGAAGAAGATGAAGGGTTCATATGTCACAAAACTTACTTCTTACATGCGAGATATTGATATTGTATGCTTGCCACAGCAGTACTGTTCAGAGAAATCCCAGAAGATATGTATTCCTACGGGTGAGAGGTGAAACAGGCCTGCATATCCAAATGTCATGCAAGCTAGCCAGTCTTGATGGACTGCTGAGCCCAAGAGAGACAATGATGAATTTGACAGTGAATTTAACGACAATTTGCAGCAGCCAGGTTTAAAGAAGCGAACGTTTCATGGAGCTGCAGTGTATTCCATGAAGTTTGACTTGGTAACCACCTGTATAGTTGTATATTTGCCATGTGATTAGTCAGTCATGCCTTGACCTTAACCTTCACAGGTCAGATTCATTTGACCAGTCATTGTCAAGGGTATTCATTGTGTCATGAGTAATTCGATGAGTGTACATGGGGTCTCACTCATTTTGTGTCAATCTCGAGGTGTGGTCTCACTGAAGTGAGGTTATAAGAAGGAAGATCTGCTCACCCTTTAGCTCTGTAATGGTATACGACACTAGCTATAGTAACAACTCCATATTCCTCTATGGTTTTGAAAATTGCATGTGCTTTCCACATGCACATTGCACGGTTATAGATATGTGTGAGCTCCGTGAAAGAAGGCAAACAAAAAGGGTCATTCACAAGATGTTCTCCTTATGTTGAGATGGAGGCAGATAGCAATGACTGCTATACTGAGGTGGTGAACCGAGCAGGTGATCGGTTCAACCTCTGTCCAAAGAATGGCCACACCCTGAGCCTGTTTAGAGCAAATTGAGTGACGGTAATGGATCATGAACTGCAACTCAAGGGTAGGAAGTTGCCATGGACTCTTGGCAACTACCTGCTAGCAACCAAGAGGTCTCCTGCCCAGACCAAGCTTGGAATCGGGTACCTACCCTGCAAAGTGTGGGAACACAATAGTTTTACCCCAACATGTATTCAAAGCAACGCAGGACTCATTTGAGGATTTTGCATGGCTATCATGGGAAAATGGGAGTAAACTGTGCAGCTAGAGAGTACGGGGTCCTGCGAACCAGCTTGAGAAAGACAGGCTGTCTGGTAGAGTAGAATATCAAACCATGACCTCTACTATATCTGACTTCTCAAGAGAAGATTATGAGGGTGTGGGAAGACTAAGCGGGAGGCATTGCTCATTGTACAGAAGATGCTAGAGCAAAAATGCAACAAACCTGAGAAATTCAATGGGGAGGAATGGTACCATCATTTCATGCAAAGGCATCCCTACGTTCTGCTGATCCCTTATCGTATGCATGATCCACTGCACTAAACCCAGAAAAGCCGAGCTCGTATTTTGATCTCCTGGAGAAGACGCTAAGTGCTAAATGAGATAAACTTGCTGGACAGGCCTATTTTATCAATAACATGGATGAAAGTGGGATGCGCTCGACCAAAAACAACAAAAACGAATTGCCCTGAGAAAGTACACGGTCAAGCATCGGGAGATAAACTCTCTATTGTTGCATGGTCAGATGTTCTACTGCCAATGGTAAATGTGAATGGCTGAACCACGAGTACATGCACTATGGGTGAAGTATCTGCTACATTGCCTTCAAATGGTTGGATAGCTCAGAAACTAATTTGTCATTGGCTGTCTGATGTATTTCTGGAGCATGTCCCTCCATAGCGTGCCGTACTTCAGATGGCCGTTCTCCCATTTTACCCTGTATGCTGTTCACTTGGCTGTGAATAAAGGTGTGATGATAATGTGCTTACCTCCACACACAACACATGCTGCACAGCCACTGGACGTGACCATTTTTTGACCATTAGAAAACACTGGTCCAGTGTTTGCTGCACAATCCCGGCAGAATAATTGTTCTTTTTCATCCCTCTTCTCGAAAGCATGTAAGGCAATAAAGCCTGAAACTACTGTTGCCGGATTTTGGGATATGCCCTTTCAATCATCAATCATCATGAAAGGCGCTTGTACCATGCTAAGCTCAAGCATTCTGAGAAGGGGAAGAAGCGCAGAAAGCGTTTAAGGACATCAAGAAAGGCTTTTGAAGACCAGAAAATGCAGAGGGAGGGTACAACATACGAGGCTGGAGCATTTGATTAACGTTTATGTCTCTCCCATACATTCTTCGGTGTTTTTCTATTTTTGAAAATGAAAGTGTTCTGACAACGTAAATCAGTTTGAGTCACGTCTATTCATGTCAAATTTGGTATGTTTGTTTGCTGGGTTTCGCTTGAGGTTGCTACTACATGCACATCTGGCTCTAGTTCGCAACCAGTTAAAACTTTGAGTGACTCATTGCGGTGGAAGCACTGGAAGTGAATTTCTAGCTGTACCAAAGCAACTTGCCTCAAAAACGAAGAGACAAGCAGTGAATGCAAAAGCTAGTTGCATAACAGATACAGAAGTATTAGAAGAATTAAAGCATCAAAAGAAGCAAGAGAAGAGGAGAAGAGAATCAGGAAATTAGAGAGAGAAAAGAAGAAGAAAAAGAAACCTACTAAATGGAGGGTGAGAGCAAATGACGACAAGAAAGCGGAGGCCAGAGTAACAAGGTCAAAATGTGCTAGCGTACAGAGGCTTCAAGACCTTATCTCAAATCTGGATGTCGGAAAGTGGAGATGAAAGTGAGGCTGAATGCCCAGGATGTGGATTGGTGTATGGCAGCTTGGATAACAATGAGAAGTGGGTGCAGTGTGATGTGTGTTAGGCATGGTGGGACTTGAAGTGTGCTTGTGTGGATGAAGAGGAAACTAGATTTGTATGTGCTAACCTTTAACTTAGATGAGAAAACACCTTATTTGTGATCAATTAGTGATATATCGTTTGTTATATTTATTGCTACTTGTGTGGATGAAGTACAGAAGCTACATATATTTGTGCAAACAGTTAAGGTATTTGTCAGATGAGAAAATGCATATTTGTGATCAATTAGTGGTTAATTGGTGATTTTGCTACGGCCATCAATTGTGATGTACATGTACATCTGTATGTTCCATTGAAAATCATGTTTATATATTACCAACACTGGATTCAAAAGTGTACTTGTAGGGGGGTATGAATAAATTAACTGATATCGATAAGCAAAAACTGATTTCATTTTTGGAATCGCCATGTCCTCATAGCGTTGTAACATAACTTTACTTCATTCCAACCGTTTTCCTCAGAGAAAAGGCTTAAGTGACTCTTTATACCAACACTTACCTTAATGCACATGCCACATGGCAACCACGCTCAGTCGATCGCTAGCAATGGCGGCCAAAGGGAAGGCAAGAAATTATTACAGCGCTCACAACTTTACCAGCACAGCAAGTTTAGGTATGTATATATGGGTCAGTGGATGACAGTGATCATGGCTGTGTTGTCATAAGGCTGTACTGGCAATGAAAGTCAAAGAGAGCGCTCGAGCAACAGCAGCCGATGGCAGGACAAAGCGCCCACCACCAAGGTGAGTTTCAGCACCAAAATGGGTCAATGCATGATAGCGATCACAATGGCGTAGTCAGAATCTTTGTAGCTAGGCCTTCCTGCAAGCGGTGAGGTTACGTATTTACATCAATTATTTACATTACGTGGCACAATTTCTTTTCAATAAGTCACTCTGTGTTCGAGGGGCAACCACACTCCTGGTAGCCGTTGCAACGCCGACTGCGAATTGCCATAGCGCAAGCTAAGTATCGTAATTAACGCACATGCCACATGGCAACCACGCTCATTCGATCGCTAGCAATGGTGACCAAAGTGAAGACACGAAATTATAACAGCACTTACAACTTCGCCAGCATGGTGAGTTTTGGCATGTAAGCGTCAGTGAAGAACAGCGATTACTGCTGTGTGGTCAGAATCTTTGTGGGCCCTTCGTATGACTGTACTGGCAACCAACGTTGAAGAGAGCAATCGAATAATGGCGGCCGATGGCATGGCAAAAGTGCTTGTATCTCCATAACCAAGGTGAGTTTCAGCATAATTATTATATGATTGTGTCACTGCATGATGGCGATCACGCACATGCCACGTGGCAACCACGCTCAGTCAATCGCTAGCACTAGCAATGGCGGCCAATGGGAAGACAAGAAACTCTTACAGCGCTCACAACCACACCAGCACGGTGAGATTCGGCAGTAAGCTTCAGTGAACAAGAGCGATCACGACCCTGTGGTCAGAATCTTTGTGGGTCTTTTGTGAGAGCTGTACTGGCAATGAAAGTTGAAGTGAGCGTTCGAGCAATAGCACGACAAAAGCGCTCGTATCTCCAGCACCAAGGTAAGTTTCAGCACATAAATTGTATGCTTGGGTCACTGCATGATGATCACGACGGTGTAGGCAGATTCTTGGTAGGCCATTGCTAGGTAGTCCAATGATTACATTACGCGGCACACTTTTTCCCCGACCAGGCTAGCAGGAGTGTAATACGGAAATGAGTGTGGGTAGTACAGTCAAAATGCACTTCCTTTCCTAGACATCCAATGACATTCGACAGATATATAAATCAGACATCCAACATTTTAACGTTTATGTGTCCGTGACAGAAGTGGGATGTTCGTGGGGCAGGAGAAGTGCGACCCTCATACTTCAATTTACTGAACCTCTAACTCCGCGAAGAATATTTGAGAACATTGGGCGTAGGCTGGAACAGCTGGGGCTACAAGCGGATGTAATCAGGAAGCAGCATTCGAACCGGACACAATCGGGGAGCAGCAGCTGAAGCAGACACAATCGGAGAGCAGCAGTTGAAGCAGACGCAATCGGGGAGCAGCAGCTGAAGCAGACGTAAGCAGCGAGCAGCAGCTGAAGCGGATGCAATCGGGGAGCAGCAGTTGAAGTGACGCAATTGGGGAGCAGCAGCCGAAGCGGACGCAATCGGGGGAGCAGTTGAAGCGGACACAATCGGGGAGCAGCAGCTGAAGTGGACACAAATGGCGAGCAGCAGCTGAAGCGGGTGCAATCGGGGAGCAGCAGTTGAAGCGGACGCAACGGGGAACAGCAGTTGAAGTGGATCGATGCAGCAGCAGCTGAAGCAGACGCAATCGGGGAGCGGCAGCTATGCACAGAGAGCTGTCCAATGCTGGATTACTCACGTAGTCGAATGAGGGGGTAAGTAGCTGAGCAAGCAAAGCGAGTGAAGCTACTTGTATAGCAGACATCCAATACATAGATCAGACATCCACATCACAATGGCTTTTTGACTGATTTGGCCCCCCATAACTAAAAGTGTTTTTCCACACATTAGCCTTGTTCTGGAAATGAGGCTATAGCCATTAGTGTGTTATAGGAAAGATAAAGAACAGATAGCGCAAATAGGAAAGATGAAGAACAGATAGTCAGTCCCTTACACTCAATCAAACTTCAACGTCAGTGACAAGATTCATACGGTTATACCTACACAATCAAAGTGCAACAGGTACAACTTACTTTTTGTGTTTCCAGACGAAGAACTCCGTGGTCTAACAGCGTTGCCTTGTTTTGCATGTCTCAGGATGATCTTTGCATCATCAAAGCTTTCAACTCCAAAAGTATAGAGAGTTTGCTTCGACATGTGAGAGAGATCTTCCACTGTGACCTTCAGAAAAATAACAACTGTTATGGAAATGTGTATGTGGCTCAACTTACTCTTGCTATACATAAACATGTTATCATCAGAAGGATTAGCGACCATGGTCAGTACCTAAGAGACATCACTACTAGAAAGAAGCGGTATGTGTGCCAAGCAGGCCATCTCCATGCATGGAGTATCACAATACCATCAGTGAACAGAGAATTTGAATACAGATATTTTGGTGTTTTGCATTCCCATTCCATTTCCCATTTCTGATTCCATTTCCCATGCTGATTCCATTCCCATTCATTTTCTGCTTTCCACTTGCCCTCTTATAGTTGGACACTGCAGCATGACCTTTATGATATCTACATACCTCATCTTCTTCCAACTTTGCAATTACATCTTTCATGGGTTGTGACAACTAGGAGCTGATTTCCAGGAAGAAGATCTGGAGCTCATTGCCAGAAGCACCCTGCATAGAAAATAGAGCAACAGCCCACATGTACTCATAGTACCGGTAATTGAACCCACCCTTGAATATGCTGCATGTTTCAATAACCTATACCATCAGATGCCAAAGGTAGACAACTGCAAACCACAACATAATTAAAAGTGAAGATCTTTCGATCACTACACACAGGATACAAACTAGGCCTGTCCACATTATTCGAGAATAATTTTGGGAATAATAGGTACCAACTAGAATACGAGAATATTCCAGCCTAATAGGGCTTCAAATTCTTACAAAGGTCAAGAACTTTACAGAACTCCTTCACTCAACGACAATCCTATTCACTTGAGGACTATATTGAAACCTCGATTATGTTGCAATACAATCGTTGATTGTTTTTGAAGTCACTTGACTCACTTTCCCTAATTTTGATGGGAATAATGGGCATCTCTCTGGGAATAATGGGAATCTCTTTGGGAATAATAGGAGCATTTGGGGGGAAATTCTGAATAGAATAATAGGCAGAAAAAGTAGAATAATGTGGACAGGCCTAATACAAACACAACATAAATGAAAGTGAAGATGTTTCACTACACACAGGATACTACCACAGGATATGGTACAGACAACTGTCACCAATTAAGCTAATTGCATTATGAAAACCAGGCTTCTTGGTGGTCAATGAACCATGAACCCACATGATCACTGTCCATATAAGTACATGTGACAGTCACAAAATTACACATGTAATGCCACCCCGGCACAATAACAAAGGTGCTTGTATACAAGGCATTTGAAGATTGAAATCATACAGGGCCAATGCATGCTTGTTTTCTATCACATCATATCACAAGTCTTCCTGTCATGGCTTTTCCTCGGTCCACCAGTCCACTCTCTTCACTGGAGTGAAAGTCGCATCATGTGTGTGATTGTGTACCAGGACATGCCCACAGCAATATTGATGCTCGAGTCTCCCGGCCCAATCACGATTCGATTCATCTGTGCATTCAAACTTCCCATTCCAATACACCCAAATGATCTACGTGTGTATTACAGCTAGTGTGGTAGTTAACCCTCGGCGCGCATGCGCACAGGGTTACTGTAGTCGTTTTGTGTGTCTGTTTGTCTGTTTGTCCAAGAAACTTATAATTATCTGCCAACTGGTGCTAGTAAACGTAGAACTAAAGGCACTAGCGGTACAAGCGGGATACATACATGGATTTTAAACTGGCGTTTTTCCTAAAAATACTTAGTTAGGAAGCTAGAGCGCTTCTTGCTTACCGCGATAATGTCCGCCATTTTGTCCAACATGCAATTTTCCAGGCGTACTTGCAAATGATTATGGGTTTCCTGGTTGCTTCATGAATATACTTACCTAGTCAGAGTGAGCTACATGAATATCTTTACCAGGCTGTGAATACGACAATGCCCACTCGCTTCGCGTGAGGCTCTTCTGCGTGTATTCACGTATGCACTACATGTAGTTACCCCGTGCGCATGCGCAGCAGGGGGTAGAGTGATTGGTTTGTCCGTCAGTCTGTCTGTCTGTCTGTCTGTCTGTCCAGACAGTTACAGTTAAAGTTACAGCAATGAAGGCCTTGTTGAGACTTTAGTTCACAATACAATCGTCAGAATTCAGAAATCACTAGCGTCTACATAACTCACACACCTGAATCCACTCGAGAGGCACAGAAAAGCGAGCGAAACTCCAAAATTCTAATTTATACAACTTAACCACACCCTCTTTCTAACATTACTGCCACAACTTACGGTATCTCATATCATAATATCGTGCATGCTACCTGCTGCATGCACTCCGTACTTATAGCAACTATAGCTCATCGTGCATGCTGCTAGCGCTGTAGCCTACCTGTATCATGTCTGAAGTATGAGGCTTAGAACTAATAAAACGCCTTCTTTCAAGGCCAGACAGACAGCAGAACAGAAAGAGAGGCTACGCAAAGATGCCAAACGAAAGTGCACTGAACGCCAAACAGAGTCTCCACACACTGTCACACAGAAGTAGCAGGAACTCTTGACAGTAATGCACGGGGTACGTGCTCTCATGAGCACCTCTAGTTCATAATGATTACGTTATGCACCATTTGGATGTAGATTTCTGGCGAGAACCCTGTTGGTTGGCCACTGGTGACTGACAATGGAGTCTGTATGGTCTATGCGTCTGAGAAAGACATGTCCAAAGTGTGGTGCAGTAGTACAGTGCATGCGAAGAGGGCGGTTTGTGATTGTGGCCATGCCTTTGCGTGTAAAAGGAGGGCACGTTGCAGTGATGATTGTGAGCCTAAGAAAGCTACCAAACGCCAAGGGTTTGCACTTTAGTGCTTTTCATTAAATTCCAGTACATGATACACACAAATTAACGGTGGTACAATGAGTGAGCAACGAGACTCCTTCCCTCCTTTGCAGAATCGAGTGTGGCCAGTTTAATTCATACCACTCTAACATAAGGCCAGACCCCACTCTGCCAAGGGAATGGGTCTGAGACATTGCCATAGAGCTAGCACTTATTCGTCCCACACCATGGAGTGTATAGCAGTCGCAGTGCAATATTCAGTCAAATGCTACTTGAAGTAGCTATGTGATTAGAAGAAAAACGATTTAGAGTGAGAAGTGAACTGAAGCGAGAAGTGTCTTAATTACCTCATGAGCTGGAACACAGTACAAATAGAATATCGCGAGTGCAGCAAGGTTGCAAGTTTTACATTGGCAATCACCGTCAGGTCATAGTGGGATTACATACTTTCTGAGTGACAAGTCGCTCTATGGCCACCTTTCTCCTGGCATGGGTCTGGCCGCGGGAGATTATTCCATAACCTAGGAGCAATTAGGCTATGACTGCTTACTTCCGGCTCCCACATGCACCGCTCAACCTGACCACTTTCAAATGTTATGGCTACGGCCGGCCCTGCCTGGGTTGCTCAATAGTGCCACAATTGCTGAGTTTTCATATGCAACTTACACATGATACTACTACTAGTGGGTTTCTTTACACTCAATTGTGGTTATTATCCAACGTTGAGCTTCTTGTAGTGCTACAACTGTAAGCCCTTGATAAACGATGAAGAACAATCAATTATGGGCTGTGAATTGCATTGTATTGCCATGACCAGTAGACTCTACAGTGAATTACCTATGTGACAGACTACTGTGCTATTTACCTTCCTCAGTGTCCGTGATGATGACATTGCTGCAAAGTAGTCGCGCTACTACCAAGAGTTGAACTCTTGCTATGCCAGATCTTTACCCGGTGTGTAATGTCAGGGGAGATCCCCCGGGGAGAAATCCCCTGGGGAGATCCCCCGGGAAAGTCCCGCGGTTTTACCGATTACACGCGCGTGATGCGTTACCGTGAATGTAGCTAGCTGCGCTGCCCTCTGATTTGGTGATGGAGTACCTCACTGAAGCGCACGCAGCTTTAGCACGACCTCACATGCAAAGAATCCAGAGGAGAATAGCTGAACTAAAAGAAACAGCTGCCAGTTACGCCTCCGCACAGCCAAACGCCTTACTGTCATCAGGTATCTTGTGATTCTAGTCTGTTTGTATCAGCAATATGGGAGTGAATATTAGAAGATGTTATTCCCTGTTACAAGCTCAAAATGATAAAATGATGAGGTCCTTGGGCTTCACTGGTATCTAAGATGCATATCCACTGCGAGCCTCGTTCCCATGCCTGAGAAGTTAGCGGAGTAGTAGTCTCGGAACCAGACCCGCGCGAAGGGTCTGGTTCCGAGACTAGAGGAGTAGCAGTTACATGCCATGTCCAATGATAGTCTCAGAACCAGACTCTATGCACAGTACCCAGGCCCACGCACTTAAGGTAGGAAGCACGGCATCGGCGAAATCGCGCAATTTTGCTCATGAATAATTAATGAGATGACGTCACTTGCATACGGTTATTTAGAGTTATTCATCTGTTTACGTTTTCCCATGGCGGCAACCGGAATAAACAAGGGGGGCTTCTCTCTTTGATGCGGCTAGCGGCCCTTTCGAGTTTCAAATCGGTACTCTGATGTGGCCGTGCGGTACTTTGAAGATTTGTTTGAACACTCTTTTTTTTTTTTTTTTTCTTTTTTTTAAAGTAAGAAGCTATTCTAGCTGATTGAATGTGGCGATGGGCTATCTGTGTGTGAATAGCTAGGTGGAGTGAGCAGGAATGTTTGTGGGTCTGCTGAAGTGGCCGAAGAACAGCCTGGAAAGTGAACAGCCTCCGACAGCTCCCTGGCCAAGGTACTCTAGAGAGTTGACCTTTCGGCATTACAGGCCCCGCCCATTTTCGTGTTAGGGCGAATTTGGCTGGTTTGGTAGCTGGACTGGGCTGGTGAGAGGGAGTAGATGTGTGGCCAAAACTCGGTAACCGAGAGGTGAACGTGGAAAAGCATCCCTATTTTTGCAGGGGGTAGGTTGACCTTTTGGAAACTGGCCTTGGCTTGAGTCGGTTTTAGTTGGTGGGCGTGGAATTTTTTTTGAAAGCCTAGGGTAGCCAAACCTCTGTTTTTGAGGGTGGCAGTGAGTTTTGGGCTGTAGCCTGCAAGTGAGGAGAGCAGGTGGTAAATCCATCCGTAGTTTTGGGGCCTGTTTTGTGTGTGTATTGATGATGGGGTCAGAGTGTGGGTGGGGCCTTGGAGAGGGTTCAAATTTTCAGTTTCGTAGAGGGCCTTAAAATTGAGTTTTAGGGCATTTTCAAGCAGAGGGAGCAGTTTGATGCAAAGTATTGCTGAAACTTGTGTACGCTTTGATGCTGCCCATTTATCCATCAACTTGGTTTCGGAGATCGCGGTACCCATGTTTACTACCTTAATGCAGAAGAGGGCCTAGTGACACTTGGCAAAATTCTCGTATGTGCTCAGTCAGCATAATTGTGTAAGCGATTACATTCCTTACTTGGATGCATGTGAATTCACACGCAGGAAGCTTTTGGTGATGACTAAGTAGAAAGTCCTTGCCAAAGAGCAACCAGAGGTGAGCCTTGAAGGCTATAACAGCGGTTTATCAAACGGCTACACTTTTCACGTGGTAAAGAATGTAATTACTATGCAGTAATTGGCAATGGACGAATGTGATTCACCTACCCGAAATCAAGACCACTGACACCAACACATACAGGAATTTTGCCAAGTGTCACCAGGCCCTTGTTCCGTGCATGGGCCTGGGTACCAGGCTAATGCATGGGAGCAAGGAAGTGTCTGGTCATGTGTTTCCAGTTTCATGCCACCCCCCGTGCAAAGGGTCTGGTTTCCAATCGAAGACTGAGGAGTTAATTGTTTAAATTACCCTTGGGGGGGGGGGATGAATTGCTGCTAACAGCGCAGTTGCAATTCATGATCAGTGCCCATTCTATAATATTATGGTATAACTGTGGTGTGTTCCCTTCCTGTAATGGCTCTGGATGTGTTTCTCGCTATATATTCTTAGGTAAGGGTGTGTGGGCTGCAAACGTGAAAGGAGATGCACTGGACAATAGACCATTTACTATCTGATGTGACTTCCTGTGTTAATCGACATTGTTGGATTGCCTGTGATTTTCACATAGAATGTACCGTAGGCGCTCTAATTATGTGTCCTTTCTCAATCTGCGTCAAAATTCAATGTCTCAAACCAATAATGTGTCGCACTCTGGGGAGTAATTTGCGTAACGCGATTATAACAGCAGCATGGCAGCTAGCTCGAAGCGCACATGGTACAGTCGAATGGCGAAGAGGGTGCATCACATATCACTGCCTGTTAACTTTGATGTATAAAGACACAGTTGCGATATGGCTGGGACATCAATGAAGGTACGAGAAAGCTACTCACTTATGTATTCTGTGCCCCAGGATACAGACGCCCCGTGTAGGTGAAAAGGCAGCGACAGTCTGACAACCGGGAACAAACACAACCGCTATGCAATAGCCTTGTCTACATCTTACTTTAGTACCAAGCAAGGTGTTTTCTAATCATGCCTTGAAGTTCGTCGCCGTTTGGCTGACCGAATTTCTATTGCATTTCAATTTTTTGAGCGACGCATAATTAGAGCGCCTACGGTATGTGCTATTCACGTAATTTATCTCAAGTGGATTAGCTTGTTGTATTCCAGAGCTACGTATTGGTGAAGTTTGTGTATGGGGGGGGGGGGGGGGGGGGGGGGGGGTTTATACATTCTAATGAACAAATTTCACTGGCTCATATTAACTCTTGTACCGAACGAGCCATGCTACGTATGCACTTAAACTTGAGATTCATCTAAGTGCTTCATACAGTACATTCGTGAAAATCGCGGAAATCCAACAATGTCAATTAATTGGTGCACAGGAAGTGACATGAGAGGAAAATCGTCCATTAGCGAAGGCAAAACAGCTGTGTTCAAGCTTGTGCAATCATTGCACATTATGCAAGATGGCAAAATGAGAAATACGGCTGACAAGCTTAATTATGGCTAAACTTAAGCTGTATCAATTTGGTCACAGCCAGCTGTGGCTTGTACCGGCTTGTGCTCAGGCATCCTTCATATCTTCAAGTCTTGGAGTCAAAGGTCACATGTATATTTAACTAGCAGATTGGTCTGCTGCACCAGACCTAGTCTTGCAAACCAGCCGTATTTTTTTACTTCTGACGCTGTATAGAGTCTGGAAGCTATTTTCCGCTTACAGTACACTGTCATTTAGTTTCTTTCGTCCCTTTCCAGACTACAGAAGTCTCTGTTATTGCTAGTAGCTTAACAGGAGCAGAACCAGGATCGCCCTTCGATCATTATGTGCTCCTGACAGAACATATCTACCTGTTGAAGCTGAATAACGTGACCTTTGACCCCAAGACTTGAAGCTTCGAAGGATGCCTGAGCGCAGCCCAGTACAAACCAAAGCTGGCAGTGTGAGTAGTGTAGCGCATCACAATAGAGCCGGAGAGTGCTATGAAACAAATTTTACTGTCAGTCCAGTAGTCCATTCCAGACAACCCATGGGTAAGGTGATTCTGAGGCTTCTATAGCAAGAACATATTATATGTGGCAGAGGTCCGTATTGAAGGTTATTCGTGCGTGAATATTTTGGTTCGGGGATATTAATTTTATCCGCACACTGTGTAATAACGTGCCCTTTTGCCACCTACCATTAAGTTAACCGTCAGTTCGTATAACTGTTGAACAATGTGCATTACTATGCAGGTGAGCTGATGTCCCAGGCACTACCACTGAAGTTGTCAAACCTTTTTAGCAGCTCAACAGTTACTGGAAAGCATTTGCAGTGCCACTGCAGTGTTACCTCCTTTGACAGTACGTTGAAATTTTGATAATGTTATTATTATAATTGCTAAGTGGCAAATGTTAGCGAGTAATAAACACAATAAATATGGTCTGTTTGGGATTGCAGTGATCTATTTTGCAGTATTTATGAGTGGTAACCACACTCCTGGTAGGGTAACTGGAAGGTGCAAAGCTCACCTTTCACACTGATGCTTCATTCCTGCCTTACTCTCACCTTCTGGATACTTCAGCCGACTCTGACCAGCTCCTACTTACCGTATTTCCGTGAATAGATGCTGTGGCGTTTGTTTATTTCGTACTTCATTTTGTTCGGCCACTATTCGAGGGTGGCGTTTATTCCTTTAGGCAGTATGATCCGCGCAGTGCACCCAGGCTCCACCCACAGCATCCTAGTAGCTCTCAGCCGAAGCTCTGTCAACAAGCAGGTAAAACCTTTTGAAAAGGTATGGCTCTTACAAAAGCTGGTTGAGGTAAAAAAAAAAACAACTCACAATGGGCCATATTCGGGAAGTGATGTCTTTGGCTGGAGCAGAGCTTCGAGTTTCTCGATTAGCCGTGGCTTTCCAACAAAGTGATACACACACGGCACCTCCAATCCGTTTCTTCTCTTTCTTCTGCTCTCTTCTTTTCACACATGCAGCAAAGCGGTCCCCTCCTCCGTAGAGAGAGGAAGTACCTCCCCCAGACTTGGCGTCCACACAGTCTTGTAGATATGATGTCCTCGAATGACACCAGTAAGAAGGTAGACAACCTCCTCTCGATCGATCATAGCACTGGCCATAGCTAGCTGTCGGCAATTGTGATCGACCGGTCAATCATCATAGATAAATTACATAATGATGATCGTACGTGCGTGCTGGTACGGTACGTACTTATAATTACAGGGGCGAGGGGTTAAGGGGTTAAGAAGTGCGAAAACTGGTTTAAGCTATGGGTAATAGACTATGCTCAAGATAACACAAACAGAGGTGCAAGGAAGTATGGAGTGGATGAGAAACGAATTCGAGAATGGAGAAACAGAAGGATCAGCTGGAGGGTGTACATGGCAAGGTACGGAGGCTGGAAGGAGGAGGATGCAAGGCTGCATTTCGGACATGGAGGAAGAGTTAGCAGGATGGATTGAGGTCCAGGAACTTGCGCGTCACTCGCACCAATGTCCATAGCAAGGCACTTGAGCTCGCCCAAGTTCGAGGAAATGAACAATTCAGTGCCAGTCATGGATGGGTGCACAAATTTCTCTAGTGGAACAGCTTCTCCCTTCATCGGCGAACAACTGCAGGCCAGAAGCTTCCACAGGATCTGATTGAAAAAGTTGTCAGGTTCATCATGACCACGAGGAAGCTTCATTATCAGAAGGATTACCCCCTCTCTTTCATTGGCAACATGGACGAGACACCTTTACGGTTGGATATGCCAGGAGAAAGCACAATCACCAGGACAGGTCAGAAGTCAGTCCCCCTTCGCACCACCGGTGATGACAAGGGACGGTTCACTGTTGTTCTTGCTGCAATTGCTGACAGGAGAAAACTGAAGCCATTTGTGGTATTCAAGGGAGTGTGAGCTGTGCCTGAGCTCATAAACACTCGTGGAATTGGATGAATGAAGAACTGACAAGGACTGGGTGAAGTGAGTGTGGGGCTCCTTCAACTTCGGACGCCGCCTGTTAGTGTGGGATGCGTACAAGTGTCACATTATGGACAGTGTCAGGGTCTACGTAGACAAACAAACCAACAGCGATGTTAGTGTCATCCCAGGAGGTCTCACCAGCCATCTTCAACCAGCCGACGTTAGCTGGAGCAAACCGTCTAAGACGGCATACAAGGCCAAGTATAGCCATTGGATGGCAACTGGAACGAAGTTCTACACGGCCGCTGGCAACATGCGCGCTCCTAGCAAAGCCTTGTGTCTGGAGTGGGTGAGGGAATGCTGGGAGGAACTTCCAACCGAAATCATCAAGAAGTCGTGTGGGATCTCTGTTGAGGTTGATGGCACACACGACGGGGAGATTCACTGCCTAAAGCCGGGTGGAGTGGCTGCTGATGCACATGAAACCATCAATATGGAGACTGCCAACCTTCTCGCCAGTGTTTCTGAGGACGATGGTGAAGACCCCTTCACAGGTTTGGAAGAGGACAACGATGAGCTTGAGGAAAATGAAACTGTCCTGGATGATTGTTAGAACTAGAAGACTGTCTGTACTGTATTTTTGTGCATGTGTATCTAAAAATACTTTAGTATGACATCATACTTTGCTCACGTGCTTAACCAAAAAGTGGCCCCGGAGTTTATTCGAGGGTGGCGTTTATTTCACTTAGCGTCTGAATTGTGCGGCGTTTATTCAAGGGTGGCGTCTATTCGCGAAAATTCCTCCAATTATATACGTGACATCATGTACTGTCTTCAATGGTCAAAGTACTTCACTACTCCAGTGAGAATAGCCCTGATGCGCACAGACAATTGGAGGAAGCCCTATCGAGCCTCAAAATCTATTCTCTGTCATCAAATTACCGTACTTTACATCGTTTTGCTTTTTGTACTCCGGAGGTTCTGTCATACCTTTTGTGTTGCTATTGTATGTCATTCTATGGCTGTGCAGTATGGGACCTGAGTTCTCCCTCAATTAAGAGTCTTGATGTCTGTATGAACCACGGGGCCACAGTTACCAAATTGCCAGACGCAATGCCACTTTAGTTGGTTGGTTGTTTCTCCCCTCAGGCAAAAAAGTACTCGGAGTGGCAATTTGGTACTTGCAGTGATTCTAGCCTTTTATGCCGTCAAAACCGCCTCCCTATCCCCCTCTAGGCCCTCTCGCTACCTCAAATTCAGCTCTGCGCACGGGCGCTGCACCACAGGCGTCCTCTTCGGGTGGACGTGGGCGCCCGCAGCCCACTCGCTGCCTGTACCTTCAAGTGATTCGACCCAGCCAAGTGTTTTCTGACGTGATATACGCTCAGTGATGAGAGATCTGCCCCACAACTGCAGAGCTTCTTGGTAGGAGGACGCGCTTCTTCCACCGCCTCGGATCGTCAACGCGCTCGTCAACCTTCATTGCACGTGTCCATTACTCGTGCACCTCCGTATATCTTAATTCTTGGACCGTATACCTCCGTATACTACGCACACGTCATTATGACGTCATGGTTGGTTGTTGGTTCGCAGGTCAAGGCAAAAAGGGAATTGCGTCGGCAATAAAGTGAACGGTGGCCCCATGGTATGAACAAAGTTTTGCGGAGGATATGGTCCTTGCCGTATAATTCTCATACTGGGATTCTCCATGTCGTTTCTAATTGAAGGGCTGAGAACCAGAGTGGTCTAACCCAAAATCAAGTACTGGAGATTGCATGAATTGCACAAAAATGAAGTAAAAAATATGCAATGGGTATGAGCATATGACTGAAATTGTCAAATTCTTGAAATTTCAGCAGCTCCTGAAACACATTTTAACAGTATTCTCAAGTTTAGGGGGGCTAGTTCAATGTTTGTGGGTTAGACCACTATGGTTCTGAGCCCTTCAATTGTTGTAGTGTGTATAATGTTTGTTATAATCGTTTTTGTAAATTATTTCACAGAGCCAAATCTTCCAACAACAAACTCGTGCATTCGGTGTTTTCAGTTTTGTCTTCATCTTGTTGCAATTACATAGGTTATATTAATAAATATGGTTTTTCATTTGTGCGTAATTACACGTTCATATTATGCAATAACTCGGTTGATTAGAGAGATTAGAGACAAGTCTATTTATGTTCCTGGTTTTAATTGTTGTATATTAGATCACATGGCACGTGTAGCTTCAAGTAACTAGTAATAGTCTCATTTTGTATATACACCTATATCTGTGGTGTGAATAATATGAATATATAAGTATCACCATAGTACCAAGCTGTACCGAAAAATTTGCCGTAGTATTGTTACGAGTGCGAAGCACGAGTAACAATGCCGAAGGCGACAAACGAGTGATGTGTTTCCGGTATAGCTTGGTACTATGGTGATACTGATTTTATCATACAAACCTGGAATTTCATTGCACATTCCTCTACCAATGAATGCGCGTTACCATAGCTTGCTCATGGCGACAATATTTTCATTTCTGGTTGCCAACCCTTCGCGTTAGTACGGCAAGCTTCAAACGCTTGGGTGAGAAGGCCTGCGTACCAAGCCCAAGGCGGAGCCACGTCGATAACTGGCAGCTGTATGGTCGGTCCACGCTGGGCAGGTGTATGATAATAATCTTTAATGTGTCAGTGCCTGATGTCTGTCATGGTGGTGAAGTCAGAATCTCCGTGCACCTAATAGAGTGCTCAAATGTTACATGGACTATTTAATCCCCCGCAAGGAGTGGAATATTATTACATCCTGAATTTGTTGGTACCATGGCAGGTTACACATACGTGTGACCATTGCATCTACCATGCAGTAACCTCCTCCAGCTCCAACAAGATGCACAATGCGTCTACAATTTTCAGACAAGCTGTTTCAAATGCTTTGGTGAAGGCAAAGTAACGACTGTACCGCAGTGTCGTAAAGAGCACCCATAGGCAGTGCACCTTGCGTGCTCACAAAACAGTGGGATGGACAATGTTTCCACGTCTATCTACGTATAAAGATGTGCCCATGCATGTTTGTGGTTGGCACTCGTGAATCATTGGTGAACTATGTATGCAGCAACATGGGTCCGCAAATATGCAAGTTAGGGTACAGTAATACCAGCTGTAACTAACAGCTACTTGAGTACTACTACTAGACTGATTGATGGGTATACGTTGTTTTCTGTCAAGTCGATGGTGAGGGAGCTGCCATGCCTACAAATACATCTTGGTGAAGAACTGGTGTGCCAAATGAGAGCTTTTGCTGTAGCTGTAGTGGGAGGTGAGATTCATTCCTAAGATTTCACTCTTAGCTTACGCTGCCAAGATGGCTTGACCATATGCTCTGACATTTTGAAGGAGATGGCAAGGTGTCAGGCATGAATGTAGGTAGATAAAAAATTACAAAAGTCAGATGAAATGTGGACACAATACTGAATATGTATTTCGGATAGCACGGTGAAAGCCCTGAATCACTGCTGTCTTGTTAGCAGGCTGCCTCTAGCATGTGTTAGTGGCAAGCCGTATACTATAGGCTGATACTGGCAACAGGAAGCCAGTGAACCAGGAGTTTGAAAACGAACGCCGGTATAGCTCCTCAATATCGAAACCACCATCCCTTCACCTTCAACCTTTTCCTCCTGAGGTCGTGGTACCGTAGGCGCTCTAATTATGCGTCGCGCAAAAAATAATTATTTTTGAAATGTAACGCAATAATAGAAATTCGGTCGCCTAAAAGGTGACGCAAAATTAGAAAAATGACGCATAATTAGAAAATGACTGGATAGTGTGACTTTCGATCAGCGAAGTGCAAACGAAGTCTGAAAAGAGATCAGTAGATCGAGCGAAGAAGATGAGTTTAGATCAGTATTTCTCCAAACTGCCAAAGGATGCTCCGCTTCCAGTTTCTTTGAAGCCCAGCGCCCAACCAACAGCAAAGCGATTCAAGAGAGGCCCTGGACGACCAAGAAAGATTCGCGAGACTGCACTTACCAGAGACTGTGGCTCTGACTCTGGCTCTGACAGCGGGAAGGAGAACGAGGGCGACATTGAGCGAAGTAGAGGCATGAAGCGTTTGTAAGGCATGAAGCACAAGAAGACAGTTGTAAGCTACGCTCAGATGCATTCCGTAGCTGCTGCCGCTAGGCATTTTACGATTCCTAGGACCACAATTGCTCGCTGGATGGTGGATGGGTACTTCAAGCGGGAGATGACAAAGCGTAGTGTGAAAAAGGGAGCTGGACGGCCTCTCACCTACAGTACGGACATAGAAGAGCAGCTGTTAGTCTGGGTGCTAGAGAATCGTGACCTACACTTACCCATCACTATTCCACTGTTGAAAGCCAAAGCTCTGGAGCTCATTGGAACAGAATGCCCTGACTTCAAGGCCTCAAGTGGTTGGGCATACAAATTCATATGCATCGGCACTCCCTTGTGCTCCGAGCACGTACATCTATGGCCCAAGAACTACCTGCTACACTGGAGGAGCGGATCCGAGCCTTTCATCGCCAGATAAAGAGGGTAGCAGAGATCAACAAATTTGAAATATGGATGAAACACCTTTGTACTTTGATGTTGTCCCTGGGAGGGTCTTGGACAAGAAGGGCAAAAGAAGTGTGGTGGTACGTACCACAGGAAGCCAAAAGAGGCACTTGACCGTTGTCCTCACTGTTCTTGCTGATGGTGTGGTATTGCCTGCCCTTGCCATCTTCAAGGAAAGAAACAGCCACAATTTCATGCATGAAGTAGGGGTTTTCATACGAGCCCAGGAGAAAGCGTGGATGGATGAATCAGTGATGTTAGAATGGATCGACTTAGTTTGGGAACCCGCCACAGAAGGACGCCGAGCATTACTAGTTCTTGACTCGTTCTCAGCTCATCTTACAGTAGCTATTAAGCAGAGACTGAAGGAGATCAATACAGTGCCGGTGGTGATCCCAGGGGGTTGCACAAGCAAGGTGCAGCCCCTGGATGTGAGTATCAACAAGCCGTTCAAGTCATACGTGCGTCGATACTGGTCCGACTATATCCTTGAGCAGCCTGCCAGCCTTCAGACCAAGAAGCTGAAACCTCCAAAGAAGGAGGATGTTGCTAGCTGGATCTCATCTGCCCTGGAGGAGCTACAGGATAAACCAGACATGGTTGTACGCTCATTTGATGCATGTGGAATCCTCAACTGCTTCAACAGTGACATACGTCCAGATGAACTTCTGGAAGGACAGTTGTACCCAGACAGTGCCGATGAAATGGACGATCCATTCAATGAAGCAGAAACCCTTATGAGTGATTGTGAGATGTAACATCATTTTTTGTATGTACCTTACTGCATTTTTAAACTTTTACTTACATTTTTAAATCTTGTAATCACAATTTCAATTATTTTAATCATACAATTTCAATTGAACTTTTACATAATCATACATACATACAAGTGAAACTCTCTAGTATAATTTATAGTTCACAAGTTCAAGAGAACTGCCCTAGTGGTTTACTGTTTCCTTCTCGGACATTTCTTCGGCTTTCTCTTGGGCTGGCGTCGCTGGGGTCCATGGGGTTTTTCTTCAATAGTCTTGCGTCTTTTTTTTCTTGGGTTCCTGTGTCTTCACTTCTTTCTTCTGGGCGACTTTAAAGCCTTTCTTTTCCAACAGCTCCCTGGCTTTCTCCATCAGTTGTACATCCTCGTGTGTAAAAGTCAGCATGCACGGTATTTCCATACCCATGTCTGCTTGGGTAGACTTTTGCCTTGGGCCAGTCACCTCCACACCAATTACTCCACCCCTTCTTAAGTAAAAAAAGCACTCCTTCGACATCTCCCGCGGTAAGTGTCCAACTGTGCATAAAGTTTCGTCTTCAAGCACAGCTACCGTATAGCGGTTGTGCTCATTTCCAACTTCCCGCACTGTCGTGGCTCTTTCTCCTACAACAGGCGTCCATATTCTTTGATACACGTGGTATCCTCGGATAACACTGAGCACAGAAAAAGAATGAGTTGCGGTTGCCATTTCTCACCATCACCGATGTCTCAGCCATCTCGCAAACGTGCCTTTATACAGCAACGGTGACAAGGAATGATGACTGCTCGCGGTTCATCCGTACGCTTTTGAGATAGCTGCATGCACGCGGTACGATGGCAATTGACCTGTGACGCAATCATAGAAAATTAGTATCCGGAACGTGACACATTATTGGAAATCATCGGTTTGAGACTTTGAATTTTGACGCAGAATTAGAGAGGACGCATAATTAGAGCGCCTACGGTATTCTCTGTACAGCCTCTCTTTGACTTCAGAATACTTAGCTCGCCTGTTATGCTTGGTGTGCTTGCTTCAATTCCTTTTTTGCTGTCTCGAATCTTAATTCTTCACTCCTTGATCCATCGCACCACGGTCTTGGTGTTCAGCTCGAAGTGCTTGCTGGTTTAATAGAGATTTTTTCCTTCAAGAGTAGGAAAGTTTGATTACCTTCAGCTTAGTCTCCCTGGTGTAGCTCTTCCTCATCTGTTTTTTGGGCGGTTGACCATTGAGGGTAGCTTTTAGAGTGTGGGGCCGCTTCTGCTTGTGCCATCTTGAACTTTGTAACTCAACTCCAACTCAAACGTTAGTGGAAAATGTGTGTTACGTAGCAATTCCAATACTATACAACTCGTGGAATTGAAGATACGTTCGCAACATCAAGTACTGTGGATGGTGAAAAATTTGAAGAGTTCATATGCTAGTGTGTTTTACCAATCGTACGTATTACCCTTTGATGGTCTAAATCCCCATTCCGTCATTGTAATGGACGATGCTAGTATCCACCACCTAGAACGTGGTATTGGTGCTTGCCTTGTATTCCTACTGCCATCAATTCAATGCCATTAAAAGAAGTCTTTTCTAAGATGAGAAGCATTCTGAGGGGCAATGGCAGTGCATACATAGCTTCATCACAGCCCCAGAGATCATTGTCAAGATTGCACTACGTACTTAGGATGACTGCATACAGTGTATCAAGCACGCTGGATATAAACTATTTCCTTCGTGCACTCACCGTTCACATTATAACTTTGTACAGTCAAACACACACTGCCCATTCCGTTGCCCTTGACTACATGCAATACTGGGAGTGGGAGAGCAATAGTGGAGAATATTGGAATACTGGAGAACTTTGCACTCCATGTCAGTTAGGAATATTAATGGCAGAAAATATTACACTCCTGGTAGGGGAAAGTAAACCGTCATGATTGCTGTCATGCACTGACCATGTATTGTAACGTGAGTGCGGTCTTCGACTCTGGCAGTGAGGTCGTTGCTACTCACAGCTCGCAGCGCACTTGAGACATATTGACAGACCAGTTGCATAAAGTCTAATTAGAGCAATCAATAGTCAGAGGGTACGCATTTTATAGGCAATCAAAGGTGATATAATGGTGGTCAAACCAGGATGACCTGGTGATGCAGGTTTGAGAAAACAATGACAACAGATACATGGCTACAGATACATGACTACAATGACTCGATAAGTGTCCACATGACAAGTCTTTGTCACACTCCTCCCTAGTTTTGGCCATCTTCAGCAGCAGACTGGCCATATCTTTGTGGAGGTGCTTGTTGACGCCCACTCAGTCTCAGTGGGGAACCAGTTCTACATTGTTGTTCCTGGGAGTTTTGCCCATTTGGCCATCAGCTTCAGACTTCTGCATGTCAGCTGCAGAACGGTTTCTGACTGTCGTCACCTCTGAGGCTTGCTGTTGCCACTTGTCTTGGTTTTGCAGCCAATTTGGGAGATTCTGTCCTCGATAAGGTGCCAGCTGGTTGTGGTGTATGACCTTGGGCTTTGTGTGAGGGCTCTACTGAATTCTGTAAGTCACATCATTGATCTTTTTCGTGACAATGTAGGGTCTGTGCCATGGTATCTGGAATTTTGGTGAGATCCCCTTTCTTCGCTGAGGGATCTTATACAGCCAAAGTGGATCACCTCTCTTTTAGCTCATTTCTCGCACAGATGCATCATAGTAGTATTTCATACGGTCACTGGCCAACTGAAGATGGGACCTGCCAAATTGCACTGGGAGAAACGTAGCATTTCCTTCTGCATAAACCTTTAGGAAACATGACAAGTCTGAACATTTCCTACTTAGGAAAAATATCAAGTTTCCTGTTACCTATCCTCTAGAGGATAGGGCTAAATACCAGGTAGGGGATAGGTATGGGAGATGTCACGTTTCAGCTATATTTCATACACAGCATAGACTGATTCATCCTAAATGCCAGGTAGAGGATAGGTGTGGGAGAGGTCGCATTTCAGCCACAGTTCCTAGTACACAAATTATATACCACAGCCATTTGAATAATCACACTGACTTCATGACATGAATGAAACTGCCAAACTGGAATACACAAGGTAGCTGAATATGATTATTATAGTTGCAGTGATCAGCGAGAACAATATATGTACCAGTGCAATCGGCAAATCAAACATAGGGTTTGTGTGCAGTATGTGTAAAGCACGATATATGTAGCAGCACAATGGGCAAATCAAACATAATTATGGTTTGTGCACAGTATGTGTAAAGAAGTTACTCAACAAAACCCAGCTTGGAGCTTCAAGATGAACTGGCATCGGCTGTTGGGAAACCATAGCCTCGTTCCCAGTCCCACGCCCAGCTTTTCGTCGCTGCTTAGTACTAAGCAGCGACGAAAAGCTGGGCGTGGGACTGGGTACGAGGCTAGGGAAACCAAACGTCCTCGGATACGCTTTTTTGACTGTCGCTTGGATTTTCTCTTCCTTTGCATCAAGATTCTGAAAGAATTGACCCAGCTTGTCTGATCTCCATTGAAGGTCTTTAACCCTTTAACCACCGAATTCTTTCCACCAAGACAACACATTTTCATGCATTCAGCGCACACCACTTTCGTAGGTACTCCTCTCCCACAGCATTCGCTCCTCAGCGGCCAAACTTGGTGGGGCCCGCACACATGGAGAGACCCCTCTGGCAATACCGTTAATGATATTCATGACCCCCCACAAGGCCAGCAATCGGAGGTCAAATGTGGATGTCAGCCGGATTTTCGCCCAGCATTTCCCTAAACTTGGGCCAGATCTGACTGATGGCACACCTTACACCACCAATTTGCAGGTTTTCTTGAGGCCCTGGGTGGGGTCTATGAATATCATTAGAATCAAAAATTCTTGGGTCAATGAATCTCATTAAAATCAAAAAACGCCCACCGCAGGCCGAAGGGGGGGCTGCCGCCCCCCCTTCGAAACCCCCCCGCTTGTACGTTTAGTGGGGGAGGCGCACCGAAATCTGACCAAATTTTTGAGTTCGTGCCTTAAAGTCGTCCCTAGGCCCTCTGAAGACTTTTGGGTCTCTTTTTGGACTGGCGAGAAGCCCTACAAGTGCATAGGGTCTAAATGACGCCAATAGGCGTCAATAGGGCTTAAAGGGTTAATCAGCAAGACATCTTCTCCATCTTCACTAGCGCTCTCCTCACTGGACATGAAGAGCATTGTCGGAACATTAGATTTCTCCCACTTTTTCGATCCTTTTCAGCAAACGACATTTTCTGAAATGCAAACTGCCGTGCCTGAAGTTTCTACAGAAAGAACAGAAACTTTCACATACAATTATAGTGAGAAGGGGGTCAACAAATTTCTGGAAGGCAACACATTGCTTTTGCCTTCCCTCTCCTCCCATAAATGAAACCCGGGTGCATATGTGACCGCTGAATATGATTTTGCAGGACGGGGATCTATACTCGGAAGAATGTTTTTTTTTGACAAACTTTTTTCTTTTCATTCTGTAAACCTTCTGTCTGTCCATTCATTAAATTTCATTGCAATACAATGTTGTTTGCTTAGTGTAACACTCGGAGAAAGAAGGGAGTTCAGTTTAGCTAGCATGAACGGACCTACAGTATTGTTATCGCTCGATAAAAAGACACGCAGCCTGACACAAACAATCACCGACAAGTTACGCGGTGTATCTTCCAACGTTTTCTGGATACGTTCTCCCCAACAGCGGGACTGCTTATCGCTCTGTCTTCGACTCTTCGCTGTCTTTGTTGACAAATTCATCATGACACGGATACGGAACACCAGCCAGCTGGGCTTCCAAGGTTCTGTTCATGTGTTCCACCATTTCATCTGACTGGGGATGCAGTGGAGTTGTGCGGGTTTTCCTAATCCCGAGAAGGTTACGCATCTCGGAGAAAACAGCCGACTCAAAGTTCCTTCCCTGATCAGAATGCAACTCGAGAGGCACTCCAAACCGGCAAACAACCTCATTCACCAGGGCCTCAGCAACAGTGCCAGCCTCTTGATTAGGCAGTGGAAAGGCCTCTGGCCACTTGGTGAAATAGTCTGCAACCACTAGTAGATATTTGTGGCCTTTAGATGACACACCATCACATCCAGAGCCAGTCGCTCCATGGGGGCACCTGCATTATATTGGTGCATGGCCGCCCTTGGCCTCCGTCTTGGACCTCTCCTAGAAGCACAAAGGTCACAGTTACAACACCAACTGAGTACATCATAAACTTCAAACAAAAGCTCTGGGAAGGTCTGGTAGCCCATGCATGTGGTAGCCCATGCATGTGAACATATCTACGTACCATTCCTGATTCTCAAGGTCAGGCATTCAGCAATAAAGTACTGGGGTTAGTTTCTATTGTGGGTGGTTATAGTAATGAATTCAACTACCACTCTATAGTGGTTCAGCAAAGAATATTACTAGCTGCAGTCACTTGGCTACACTGCAATTCCAATACCAGACCATCGGCAATCAACTCACAACTTTATAGCCAATTAACAGCACCCTTGACTACATGGTGTTAGCCTGAGCTGGATTTCTGTGTTTGCTGTCAATACTAATCATTGACTTGTTGTATGTTTTTCATTCATTTATCAGGAGTTTGAATGTCGTCTTCAACTCACTGAAATATTGCTGTGTTTGGGACCCCTTTCCAAAGCTGTGCAGCAGGCTGAAGACCTCTGCAAAAGAGTTGCAACTCTCACGATGCCCGGTTAGTGACAGTGGAGTGCAATCATAATGTTGTCATCTACCACGGATTCAGAATTTTTTGGGGTGTCTAGCTTATAACTGGACCGAATTAAATAATTTGCCGGTGTTTAGAATACGTAGAGGACTTTGCGGCAAGAAGCCGGACTTACTATAGTGCCCCAGAGCAACAGGCCAGAGAGAGATGGCCCTATACAAGACAGCAGCCAACAGAACAAAGTAGCAACAAGCGAGAGTGAGTCTCGCAGCAGGGACCGACACAGAGGGCGTTATGACGGAGTCAGATGAGCCAGCAATGGCGCTGGGGCATTGGGGTACGGCGAGTCACAACTGGGGTTGTAACGCGGTTACCAGGAGTGCGGTTGCCCCTCGAACATTATATATATATATCGAGGGGCAACTGAACTTCAGGTAGCCGCGATGCAACCCCGGTTGCGACTCACCGTAGCGCGTATTGTAATTCGTTCCAATTAACGCTCATGCCACATAGCAACCACGCTCAGTCGATCGCGAGCAATGGCGACCAAAAGGAAGACAAGACATTATTACAGCACTTACAGCTTCGCCAGCACGGTGAGTTTTGCCATGCAAGCGTCAGTGAACGACAGCGATCACGGCCGTGTGGTCAGAATCTTCATGTGCCTTTCCTAAGAACAGTACTGCCACCGGAAGCTGAAGAGAGCGCTCGAGCAATGATGGCCACGGCGAGACAAAAGCGCTCGTATCTCCACCAGCAAGGTGAGTTTTACACCAACTTTTTACATTCAGGTCAGGGCATGATAGCGATCACGGTGGTGTAGTCAGAATTTCTGTAGGCCAAGCCTAAGTATTCAAACATTATATGTGACATTCCCGTGTAGAAATCGAAGGTTATTCCGGAAGTCAATTATTGAGATAAACGCAATTATAAATTTTAATTTTCAACGCTTTCTAGCGCCTATTCTACAACAGCTAGAAACATGGGACAAAAAGCGGCAGCAAGATGGATCCCTTGCCTAAGGATTTGCCAAGTCTGACGGATACCAACATAACAGAGACAGCACAGTAAGCGTTATTACATGAACGGTACATCGTTGACGTACCGTCGATCCGTATAGTAGCGATCTAGCGCTCAGTACGTAGGTGCTGTTTACCTGTTTTGCTTCATAGGTGCTGTTGCTTTAGACGAAGGATCCCTCTCACTGTTGGCGTTTGACCCGTGTTTGTAGCTATCGCACAACCGCAGATACAGAGCGTTGAATCTTGCCATTTTTATCGCGTGTTGACGGTACCGCGTGCGTATACTGTGTAAACGCCCGAGGTCACTGCACTTTCGTGGGCGTAACTATTCGTTCAAGCAACGATTAGCGCTAAGACTTTCGCAAAGTGTTGGGGAACCCCCAAAGCTTCGATTAGCATCACTAACTCATTTTTGGCCAATGCGGAATAATCTTCAAGTTCTACACGAGACTGTCACATAATATATTATATTGGATTATTGAGTGGCAACCGCACTACTGGTAGCGCAAGCTGCTCATTCCAATTAACGCATGTCACATGACGACCATGCTAGTCATGTCAATAACGAGTCTAGTCAGCATGGTAATGGCGAGACCAACAGCGCTCACAGCGTGAATTTCAGGACATAATCATCAGTGAACGACAGTGATCACAACTTTTGTGAGTCTTTCGTGAGAGCTGTATAGCTATATCTACTGTGAACGGTAAGTCGGTGAGAGCGCTCGAGCAAATGGCGGCCGATGGGATGACAAAAGCACTTGTATCTCCACCACCAAGGTGAGCTCAGCACCAAGATCGTACCTTTGGTCAGTACATGGTAGCGATCACGATCGTCGGATGGTATAAGTCAGAACCGTTGTAGGGCATTCGCAAATAGCCACCGCACTCCTGGTAGCGGGGGAATCTCACCGGCAGGGAAAGCTCACCCTTCAGAATGGTACTCCGGTATTAATTTCACCCCGAGCAGACTCTGATTGCATCCACCAGCCCGTACTTACAGCTCAAAGGTAAGCTCGGGTCGTCTCAGTTAGTGCACGCGTGGCTGTCTCATTCCATCCGGAACGAAAAATAAATCCACCTACACAAGGAGGCCAAAAGTGGCCTCCCGAAATGACAAACACTCATAACTCTACCACAAAGATGAGTTTCAGCACAAATATTATACGTTTAGATCAGTCAAAAATTACAATGATGATGGTGTAGTCAGAATCTCTCCATGTCCTCCACTGTGCTCAGGATTTTTTCAATTTTTGGAAAGTTTTATTTCCCTACCAGTAGCAAGGGGCAACCGCACTCCTGGTATAGCTGCGGTTAAACGGTAGCACAAGCTAAGTGTGACAGTTCGTTCCAATTATCACACATCACCATGATAGCTATATACAGGGAAGATCACAAATTATTTAGAGTGCTCTCAAGTACCATTCATAAAGTAGCCGCGTTGCAACCTGCCGTAGCGCAAGCTAAGTATTGCAATACGTTCTAATTAACGCACATGCCACGTGGCAACCACGCTCAAGTCGATCGCGAGCAATGGCGACCAAAAGTAAAACAAGACATTATCACAGCACTCACAACTTAGCCAGCACGGTGAGTTTCAGCATGTAAGCGTCAGTGAACGACAGTGATCACGGCCGTGTGGTCAGAATCTTCGTGTGCCTTTCCTAAGAACGGTACTGCCACCGGAAGTCGAGAGAGCGCTCGAGCAATGGCGGCCAACGGCGAGACAAAAGCGCTCATATCTCCACCACCAAGTTGAGTTTCAGCACCAACTTTTATCATTCAGGTCAGTGCATGATAGCGATCACGGCGGTGTATATAGTCAGAATCTCTGTAGGCCAATCCTAAGTACTCAAACATATTATTATATTACGCGGCACAATTTTTCCCCTACCAGGAGTGTAATTATGCGGCATAATTTTTCCCCTACCAGGAGTGTAATTACGCGGCACAATTTTTCCCCTACCAGGAGTGTAATTACGGGGCACAATTTTTCCCCTACCAGGAGTGTAATGTTACATTCTACTACACATGCTCGAGAGTAGCTCTTTAACATTAGTAGTCAGTCAGTTCTGTGCTCAGCTCTCAGGAAGCAACATGCATCGACACCTGACCACTATGGCACACGTTTTGGTTCATATTCATTTTTGTTGTGCTTACCATATAGTGTCACGAAGGAGTGCCCATTGGAGGTGCAACTTATGTGTTCACCAAACAGAGGGGTGGCCCTCTTTTAAGGGTTTCCTTCTGTGAAATGTATCGTCAGTTAGCATCCACCACTCTCCACAACAGCTGTAGTCTCCTTTGTCGGCTAATTAGTATAATATTATGGTCTGTAGTTCCTTCGGTCTACAATGAATTGTGGTGGTTCTAGTAGCCTCAGGCTGTCAATCATAGGCCAAATGAGTGACAATACTACTACTACTCCGCTAAGTCTGCATGGATTTTATGCTACGTAGCATAATTTTGAGCATAATTGGATGCAGGAAGCAGTGAGCATAATAAGATGAAAGTTGACTGGATACGGGTAGGGTTCTACTGAAATTAGTGGTGGAGCCACTGGAACTTGAAACGCCATCACACCAGAGAAGCCTTAAAGCCCTATAAGTAGTAGTAATTGCAATATTGGAGTGAACTGATGATACATAATTGCAGCATAATTGGGATGTGGGGCATGGTAACAATGAGCAGTGCTCAAAAGCTACTCAGGCCTTTATGCCACTGTTAGACTGGTGGATGCTCATTGCAAAACTGAGCCAATAGTTTGGGGTAGCATCCACCACTCTCCACAACAGCTGTAGTCTCCTTTGTCGGCTAATTAGTATAATATTATGGTCTGTAGTTCCTTCGGTCTACAATGAATTGTGGTGGTTCTAGTAGCCTCAGGCTGTCAATCATAGGCCAAATGAGTGACAATACTACTACTACTCCGCTAAGTCTGCATGGATTTTATGCTACGTAGCATAATTTTGAGCATAATTGGATGCAGGAAGCAGTGAGCATAATAAGATGAAAGTTGACTGGATACGGGTAGGGTTCTACTGAAATTAGTGGTGGAGCCACTGGAACTTGAAACGCCATCACACCAGAGAAGCCTTAAAGCCCTATAAGTAGTAGTAATTGCAATATTGGAGTGAACTGATGATACATAATTGCAGCATAATTGGGATGTGGGGCATGGTAACAATGAGCAGTGCTCAAAAGCTACTCAGGCCTTTATGCCACTGTTAGACTGGTGGATGCTCATTGCAAAACTGAGCCAATAGTTTGGGGTAGGTATGCAGGGGCGGCAGCACGGGGGGGGGGGGGGGGGGGGGGGATTGCCCCCCCTAACTCCTAGCGAGCTACTATTAAACAGCCAACGGCTGCCCTATACTTAGTACTAGGACTCGGCTAACCTTGTGATGTACACGAATCGAGTTGCTGATCTGGCATCGATCCTCATACATCTGGAACGTGCAGTACAAAGCACGAAGGTGCCACGAGAGCCCATCCTGATAACTGAAAAATGAAGGCGAAAAATGTTTTCCGCGCTTCACGCAGACTAATCAGCACTATGCACCTCTATGCACTGCCTATGGCAGCGTGCGTCACTGGCTTGCCCCCCCCCCCCCCCCCCCCCCCCAATCGTAAGTACGTGCCACCGCCCCTGGTATGTATTCTTTCAAGTAAAGTGGGTGCTCTTTTGGGACGCTATGCATGGATGGTACATGGATTGCTAGGTGCTGGGTGGTGCCCTACTGGCTGTTCTCCTAGGCCACAGTCGCCAGGTCTTCATGGATGTTGACCTGGTTGACCCTTGACAGATTCATGGTGGTTGAAAGTTAGTGGGTTGATTGCATTGATAGACTCTCATAATATTCTGTCTAGATACTGTGTTAATGAACAGAAGGCTACCAGTTATATATCCAGCAGGAGAGGATTGTTTGATGCTCAAAAACTGACATACTTTGATGACAGATGTTTGTTTCTTGAAAATGTGCATACACATTACCCAAATTGTAGCAGAAGCACAGTTTCGAGCAGAGATACTTCTCGGACATGCGTATAGGGCTGCCAACAGTACTGCAGAATCTCGCAATTGCTACCAAAAAGCCGAGCACCTGGGAAGAAACTCCTTGACACCCGACCATGAGCTCCTTGCCTTCATTTATCAGCAGATCTGCACGTATGCAACAGGCAAGAATGACGAAGCACTCGCCAGACTAAAGCCACTTACTGGGAACACATCTCTGAGTAAGTTTACTGAGGGAGTCCTAAAACAAGCTCTAGGCAACATCTGTCGCTCTGCTGCAGATTTCCATGGTGCTATGACATACTTCAAAGAGTCTATCAAAGTAGCAAAGGATGTGGGCGACAAGGTCAGGGAAATAGAGAGGAAAGCTGAGCTGGGCAGAACCTATCGTTCAGCTGGGTTGTATGCAAAAGCCCTCAAACGACAGCACATGTATTATGACTTCGCTCTTCATCGAGGTGACATTGCATCCCTTGCGCTAGCCTGTGGATCCTTAGGGTTTACGAACTATTCGCTTAACCAACCCGACTATGACATAGCTGTTGTGTATCTTTCTTCACGACTCGAGCTATCCAGGCAGCTTGGAGATGTACAGGGTATCAGGAGGTGCATGAATAACATTGGGAAAGCTTACCACAGTCTTGGGTATCACCAGCTTACCCTTCCACTCTTTGAAAAGTCTCTAGAGCTAGCAAAGGATATTGGCGACCTACTTGGAGAGGGAACAGCCTATGGTAACATGGGAAGTGTGTGTAGGGCCATTGGCAGACACGAAGATGCCATCAAATACCACTTGCTGTATGCAGACAATGCTGAAAAACGCTCAGACACAGGTGGCCTTGCTATAATGCAAAACGAGCTAGCACTTGACTACCTCCTCTTGGGTGACCTTGACATGGCCAGAAAGTATGTGTTTCTTGCCTTACAAACAAGTCTAGATATTAGGTCACGTCTTAGCAAGGAAGATGACCTCCTCAAAATCGCCAATTTTGAGAAGAACCAGTCTAGAACGTATTCACTGCTACAGTTCATTCTCGCAGAGCAGGGCCTCACTGAAGCAGCTCTGCTAGTTTCTGAAATGGGGAGAGCTCGTGCCTTGGCCGATCTTGTTAGGGAAAAATCACAGCTGCAAGATACGTTTCTAGCTAGCATCGCCAGCATTGTCGATAAACAAGGGAATCTTGACCTGGAAAGTTTGTCTCACGCGATGAGGGAAGTGGGCAACTTAGTTGTCATGTTTCATTCTCACCTTGTGGTCTACTCTTTGGTAGACGATCCACTCTCAAGTGCCAAGAAAACGTGGCTCTACATCTGGCTTCTTACACCAAACAAAGAGGCAGTTCAGAAGGGTACATCTGAGTGAAAGAGAAGCCGTTGAAAGGAACTTGGCTCTCAATGAAGGCTTTGTTGATAGTATGATGCGTGAGATTGGAGTAGAAGAGGTGCAGTTTGACGAGCCAAGGTTGCTGGAAAATCCTTTGAGGGATATTGTGATTGGAAAGCGAAAAGAGAAGGGCAATGCGAATGGAGAAAAGCTTTCTAGGCGCTACCAACTGCTTTTTCAACCCATAGAAGAATGCATTTCCAGTGGTGGCAAGGGAGAACTGCAGCAGCTGATCTTCATCCCCCAAGGTTACCTTTTCAGTGTGCCATATCCAGCTCTGAAAGGTCCTACTCAATACCTTGTTGAACAGTTCATCATCTCTGTTTCTCCATCACTGGGCCTACTTCATCTCGCATCCCAGAAGGTACAAGGTCGCCCAGTAGGTGAAGATCTGCATGCACTTGCAGTTGGTAACCCCCAGATGCCTCTGGCAGCGATTCCCCAGCTTCCAGGTTCGGAACATGAAGCCGAATCTGTTGTATCAGTCCTGGGGGGAAACTCCTTACTGGCAGTGAGGCAACGAAGGAGGCAGTGAAGTCACGCCTCACCTCATTTAGTATTGTCCATCTCGCCACCCATGCAATATTGAGTGACTCTCTGTTAGATCACCTTTCTTTGACTAACGATTCCAACCCACACCATGATGGAGATTATTCCACAAAGGGTGCCATTATTTTGGCCAAATCGGATTCTCATTGCAGTGGAGTCCTTACTTCAACTGAGATACAGCAGCTGCCACTTGACAGTAAACTGTTTGTCCTAAGCTGCTGTAAAACTGCGTGTGGAAAAATCACAAGAGACGGGGTACTGGGACTATCTAGGTCAATTCTCAGCGCTGGTGTTACCTGTGTTATCGTTTCTCTCTGGTCTATTCATGACACACCGACAGCCAATTTAATGAAACACTTTTATACGGAGTACCAGGTGCATCAAGATGCTCCATATTCGCTGCACAAAGCTATGCTTGCACTCTTGACCAGAGGAAGTAGTCCAGCAGAATGGGCTGCGTTTTGCATTCTTGGAGTGTCACCTGGGTTAGTCACCCAGACAAGCCCAATAATATAATTAAACTCTCAGATTGTTATTCACATGTTCGTATACCATACAAAAGAATTATCTATAGACCTACCCACACAATCATTGTTACAATCGGCATGGTTTGTTTTTAATAGGATAACATGTGAGCCTCTGGCCTCCAGGGGTTTGTGTGGAATTAATCTGCATGTTTCGCGATCGTGCTCATTACTTCTGCCTATTAGGGGACCTAAGTATTATTCCCAATAATGAAATTGCAGTGTACAAAAAACCTTAATTTACTCTATTGCATGGTAGCATTACAGGAAGCGAGTACAGTCTTCCAGAGAAGTGGCTTGTTGTTGATGATTTAGTTTTACCATTATGGATAATAGAGCACACTACGTAGCTTTCTCCACAGCAGCAGATGATGGCTAATTACTGTATGCAGATGCATATGGTACATGCCTATCATCCCTTAAGGTCCTGCCTATTATTCTAACAGCTATTATCTGATTGTGCTTGCATTATCTGTCAAGACATAGTTTTTTGTGGCCACAACTGCTTGTATGTAGACTCTGGCACCAGTGAAGCTGCAGTCCCACTGACTAGTTCCAGCTCTGCCACCGAATATGATAATCAACAAGGTAATCGGGCATGCATTGTTTTATCAACTCTATGCTCAACACATCACGGAGGCACATTCATTTTACCTGGTATGTACAGTACTTATGACATGCAGATGCAATAGCAAGTAATAGAAACTGTCACCGTAACATTTCAAGGGCACTACAGGAATCAAGGGAATCGCAAGAACCACAGAAACCAAAGGAACTGGGGAAACCATGGGAACCTATTGTGTCTTGGTGGCTGAGTGTTTTCTTCAGCAACTAAAAATGTTAATAGTTTCAAATAGTATACAAACTAGCAGCAAATACAATGTCTCTTTTGATCAGCTTTGAAGCCTCCTGCATCTTTTGGAAGAGCACAGGGTCACCTATCCCCCGGGGCTGCATTGCGGACGTCTCTGACCGTTTCTTCCAAACGCTGGATGCAGCACACTATCATGCCTGGAGAAATAATTCATGACATAAAAAGTAAGTAGCAACACAAAGACAACTACAACAAGAACCAATAGCTTAACAGTTTAACAGATACACAGTAGTACATTGTAGGTAAACAGATCTCTCTAAATACTTGGCTCTTGGGTCTAGCTTACCTTCCAAAACATCAGTCAGGTTGATGATCTCAACAAATTCCTATGAACAAACAAAATTATGACCATTAGTGCACATAGAAAAAGCAGTAACAAGTGATCGGATGTGATCATGAACCAGAACCATAGCCATTGGATATGGCTAATTCATGCACCTGCAGATCCTTACCATTTCCTTTGCCCACTCTAGTGCAGCGGCATATCAATCCCATCGTTCACTTTTTGATAAAGCACCAAAATTGGTACACATATAGATTAATATATTGTGAACATTTTCAGATATTGAGGCATGTGAAATTGTGCCTGTGTCAGTCGTGGTGGGCGGTTTCCAAAATGGCCGCCATGTGGCGTTATTCAACGAGAATAATGTAGTACTATAATGTCTTTAATAACACTTTTAGGGGTCTTAGGGTTCTTTTGCATAACTTGTGACTGCCCCATCCTTGCTAGAATTATTGTGTGTTTATGTGCCACGTTACAGCAGTGATTTCCGGAAATGGACATGCATATAGAGGTCCGGTTATTAATTCTGGGAACAGAAACCGGCATCTAGCAGATCTAGTAGCAGGGATTCTATATAGGCTTTGAGAAGGGGGCTGCAAGATATAGGCATCTAATATGCTGCCTGCATTCCTGCAAGAAAAATGGGCTGACTGCTGGGATTCATATAAGGGGAAACATCTGGGGTACAAATTAGTATGTTTGGGATGACAATCTTGGATTTTTAAAGTCCAAAAGGAGCCAGTGATAACATTCAAAAGGAGATGTGTTCTCTGCATTGCTAAAAGTGGTTACAGATTTGTACCAGTCCACCCAGAGAACCTATAGCTCTGTTGGGCATGAAACAGAAAGGAAAAATATGATTGTGCGAATGCCATTAAGGCAATTGCCGGTGCAATTACAGTGCAATGGATTATCATAAGACCATGGCATGGATAATGCTGGTGTTATATATATGTCAAGCAGACTGCAATTTAACTGTGATGTGATGAGCCAGGCATGTGGAGTTCCTCTAGCGAAGGATCAACATGATGCTTGGTCTTTTGGGGTATTCTCTTTGACACCATAGCATTGGGAATTTGGCCTATAACAATGGGAATTTTGCCTACTAAGGGAAACTTCCATACAGTTAGCATTGAAAGGCAAGGTGGTGGAACAGGAGAAATAGTTAGAATAATTATATTCCAGGGATTATCATAGAGTCGGTAGACTCTATACGTAGGGATACGACAGACACGCAATATATGCTAATACAAAAAAAATCTCTCCAAATCTCAGAAACGGTACACTTATAAGCCTTTATAACAACATACCAGTCATCTTCGAGTGTTTTCATGTCCAACAAGACTTCCAGCATTGCGAAAAACCATCGCGAATGCACCAAAGCAGGCACTTGCAAAACGGGCAAATTGTTTTTCATTCTTTCTTTCTTTCTTCTTCTTCAGACAACTTAGCTCAACGTTGCCTCAATCTCTCATGATGGTTTTCGATGAAACAGCAGCATTTTCAACTGAGCAGTGCAACATCACAACACAATTTCAGCTCAAACATGCGCCTGCTGCTAAAAAAAAACAAGTAATAAAAAACATTTGAAGGATGAAGGGATACCAGAACGGCAAAAAGTAGGAAACAAGGTAGGGATGATCACACAAAACAGTGAAGTATACAATCCCCCCTATATACATACTTTCTTCATTATACTGGAAAAAGATCTGTAGGGGGGACTGTATACTTCATGTGCACTGTTTTGTGTGATCATACCTACCTTGTTTCCTTACTTTTGCCGTTCTGGTGTCCCTACATCCTGTTACATTTTTAAATGTTTTTAGCGTCTGCTGTGTGAGGAAGCTAGGCAGTGTAAGGGTATGGATATTATTACCACTGAAACAACCAGTGCTACCACCAACACTAGCTGAGCCACAGCATAGTGCATTTTACTTATTTGCTGTTCATTCTGTCTTATTATGTCAGGCAGTTGGAATGTCGTAGCCTTGCAGTTGACTCTCTTTTTCGTCAAACATATCTCCCAAACACCCACCACATCTTTGTAGCTAGCTTACAGATAAAGAATCAAGATACACTTGGCAGCTAATCAAAATGCTAAGGGCCTATACCAAAACCGATGCAGTACACATGAATGCCTAAGCTCAAAGTGGTGGAAAATGGAGTGTGTAAGAAATGAGCTTTGGACAAACTATGCTGACCCCCTTCTTCCGAAAGCCAGCTATATAATATTATACTACCCTAGATCTGAGGTTTGTGGTCAGGGGTTTCATATGTATTAGTTAAATCACCCTCACGAGGGATGTTGCCGGTTTATAAGCCCGACACCCGAGGGCGCGTAGCGCCCGAGGGGGAGGGCTTATAAACCGCAACATCCCGAGTGGGAGGGTGATTTAACTGATTTATAGCTCGTTGCTAGGTGGTTGTTTTGGCAACGCGTAAATGACGTCATTAACGTCCGTATATTCACTACTCCTATTCCGTATATCCAAATTTGGACTGTGCGAGTTTGATAGCTAGCTGCTCTGTGAGATCGATTTTGAACAACGAGAACAAACTAGTTGCTCTCCTAGAGAAGTGTCTCGTGGATTTGATCACGCCCTCACTTTTGGAAAGTGTTGCGAAGCGCTCCAAGAATATCACGAGCGGTCACAAGTTCGTTTAGGCACTGGGAGAGTGGACCGAGTCAAGCGACGAAAGTTCTGCAGAGAGCGAGGCGCCTAAGGCGAAGCCACCGTTGGGTCAACAGTAGGCAGTGTCCCGAATTCTATCATCAACAACAGAAGGCACAACGTACTAAAACAGCTATTGTTGCAGACGACTTCACGAGTAATTCCAGCACAGCCTCCTGTACCGCAGATGAACTTTTCTAGCTGTAACTACAATGGACCTTCTGACAAGTTCTGTACTACCTGCTTTACCGCAGCCATGCAGTGCTCTTCCACCTCTTGCCTTACCTTCCAGTTCTGAGCTGGATCTAACTGATATTGACTTCGATGAGTTTAAACTGCGTTTCTTCACGAGTAATTCCAGCACAGCCTCCTCCTGTACTGCAGATGAACTTTTCTAGCTGTAAACAATCTACACTGAATGGACCTTCTGTACTACCTGCTTTACCTCCGCTATACAGTGCTCCTCCACCTCTTGCCTTACCCAGTTCTGAGCTGGATCTGAGATTGACTTCGATGTGACTAAACTCTTTTCTGCCTTCCTTTTACATTTGTTCTGTTGTGCAGTCAGACCTCTTTGAGTGACTTAACTGCATTTTCTGCTTTTTGTTGTCTACCTGTATACTGCTTTTACTTGGGCAGATATAGACACCCTTCACACCTGATATAGCCACTCTTCACACCTGATATAGCCACTCTTCACACCTGATATAGCTGAATCAGCATTTCCGGGGGCATGTTACCCATTTATAAGTCTTCTATAATCTTAGCAACCACCTAGCAACGGGCTATAAATATATACATACAGTGGCTTGCAACTGTGGGCTTTTTCCGACTTGGAGATATTTGTGCCAACAGGTCAGCAACATGATATTTGGCTACATGATTGCATTGTTTGTTTGTGTCGACAGAACAGTTTCATGCTGGCAATAAGTGCATTGGGCATATAGGGGATCAATGAGTTATGTTCAGTGGTAGCCTACTGAGCAGTAAGGGATACAAAGCAAGGGCCATTACATATTTCCAACATAGGATATATAATAGACAAGGGAGAGCTTTATTGACGACCCCTCCCTCCAGGCCATTGGGACTGAGAATCAGCCTGTAATTATGGAGATCACAGTTTTAGAATCAGGTCAGTAACCACTGGTAAAGCATCCCATGCCTGCATATATTCCGCATTAATTTGTTGGGTAGAAGTGTACAAATCCATACTTGAATGCCTAGATATGCATTGGTTAGTTTCACATTGTGACAGTAACGTTGTCTGCAGGTACATGCTGGCTAACCACTGCATGGACTTATCTTTCCTGTCACTGACTTTCGTACACGTGTTGTAGTATATGTATACCAGTATCACAAAACGTTATGCATCATATTCATAGGAAAGGGGAGGGGAGCCACACCCAGGATAGAGTGTCCTATTGGGGAAAGTATACAATGGTGGAAGGGCCACCATTCCATGGATATGCAGATATGAACCTGATATCCATAGTTAGGGAGTGAAGCTGTCATGTGATCAGCAGCAAGTGAGTCATGTGGTTGGAAAGCTCTCACTCCGGCCACTGCTTCACTGCATCGTTGACCTGACTCACCTCCAATGAGCTAGCTGGTACCAATGGCTAAAAGAACAGAGTTAATTGGGAACTAGAGGTGCTCAGCAGAGCACGTACCCTGTGCGCAACTTTTTATTTGACAGCTATAGGCCTACCACCGATTATTCAGCATGCACGATGAGCTAGCTAGGCCACGATTTACAGTGATGTCAGCATGCAGAATGAGTTGTGGCAGTAATGCTAGAAATACAGGGTGTGGTCAAGTTGTATAAATTAGAAGCACGAATTTCATGCAGCTTTTCTCAACCTCTCGAGCAGATCTCTGGTCTGCGAGTTATGTAGACGCTAATATTTCTGAATTCTGACACTTCTATCCTGAAATAAGCCTTCAACAAGGCCTTCACTGCTCAAACCGCTTGGACAGACAGACTGACAGACAAACCGATCACTCTACCCCCTGTTGCGCATGCACACGGGGTAATGACAGGCAACTGATTATGGGACGCCGGACAATGGTGAACCAGGGTGGAGCTGATTATTCACAACATTAGCAACACTAGCTGTGTAGACAGCTGCAAGCTGTAGCAGTAGTAAGTAAAGTATGGGTTATTCGATCACCCGCCCACCTAGCTGTTCCCTCTTTCTTTCATATAGCCGCTACTGTCCACTGCATGAGCCCTCTCTCAGTCAGGTGTTAAATTTGTGTTTCAAGTGCAGAAGGGTTTGAAGGATTGCCACTAAGGGTCATTTAAGACAACATTGCCAAATTTGGTAATGTTGCATGGTGGCCATTTTGGACCACGGCTGACGCCGGTAACGTGGCACATAAACACAGAATAATTCTAGCAAGGATGGGGCAGTCACAAGTTATGCAAAAGAACCCTAAGACCCCTAAAAGTGCTATTAAAGACATTATAGTACTACATTATTCTCGTTGAATAACGCCACATGGCGGCCATTTTGGAAACCGCCCACCACGGCTGACACAGGCACAATTTCACATGCCTCAATATCTGAAAATGTTCACAGTATATTAATCCATATGTGTACCAATTTTGGTGCTTTTATCAAAAAAATGAACGATTGGTTTGGTATGTCTGGCTATGCCGCTGCACTACTCGTAGACTACTTCAACTAGCCCAAAATTGAGCTCTTTCATGTAGTCCTCCACTGAAGTATCTATGCCAAACTGCCGCTCCATTTGTGCTATCTGTGTAGCTACATCCAGAATGGTCTTCTTTCCCTGTGGGTAAAATAAACATCAATAGCTGTCCAGCTTCAACAGGAAGAAGGTAATTTACCTTTTGTAATTGGTCAGTGAGGTTTGGTTCACTACACTTCGCCTGCAAATGACAAATTAACAGTATGACACTTAGCAATAGCGGTATATCCTAAGTACTGCAAGTGACAAAAAAGTAATTCCATGTCAGCATACAAGTAATGTGCAAAGCCTACTGTTATTGACTGCTGTAATCATTGTGAGTTATGTAGTTAGACCTCTATGTAGGCCCGCCTCAGCACAAGCCTTGTGTAAGCTTTCTTATGTAAGGTTTGTTGTGAGGATTCAGGGCCATTGGGGTAGCTGTTGACACTTAGATCTCAGTGCACAACATGTCTTGTTACTGAGGTACGCATATAAACTGTACTGTAATTCTTATAATTTCTTAGGCCCAAAAAGTGGTCCGGCCATGGCCGGACAAACCGGACTAGTTCCGATGGCCCTGGGATTTGGTATAATAGTTGTGCTTGTGCCTATTTTGAGTGTTCATTCAAGTTACAATAGGCAGTAATCACGCTGACCTTAGCTCTCAACGGTCTTTTCTGTTACACACATGTACGTAACTTCATTTGTGACAGTATTACGGTAAAAGGACTACATTGTAAGCTATAGGAACTCTATGCCACTGGACTTAGGAATTCACCTGCTGGAAGACCAAGCACGATAGTAGAGCAGCAATCTCAGCGGGAGTGTACTCGGAGAACACATTCTGGAAGAGCAGCTCCGTGAGCAGCACTTCGTGGGAATGGATTTCACAGGCGACTCGGCCCTTCAACTCTACTGTACTTTGGGATCCGATGAAACCAAAGTGCTTCAGAACCTGCAACATGTATGTAATCAATGTAGAAGTTGCATAAGTAAGCAGCAACATTGATTCAGCAAACAACATACCAAAAGGTTAAGGTCCGAAATATGCCTAATACCTCCGGAAAGCAGGCTACAGGCACAGTCATGATTTTCAGGTCGTAATTCAATTGTGCACACCAAATTGGCTAAACATACACAGTTCTTACAGTAGAACATTACACTATGTGAGACAATGCCAAAGGCAGCAAAGGAGCGTCCAACTCAGCTAGTATTACCTCACACGTCCCAGACTTTTACCTTATACGGCAAGAAGCCATTACAAATTGGCATTTGTGTGGTGCCGCAAATGTTTTCCATGTAAGGTATGACCGTAAGGCGTGAGGGATCACAACATGTCTATACTAGTTCAGGAGCGCATGAGCAGCCGAAGGCGGCAAAGAGCGTCGAACTAGTATAGACGTGTTGTAATTCCTCACGCCTTACATGTACAGTCATACCTTATATGGAAGGCCTTTGCGGTAGAGCACAAATGCCAATTTGTTTTTCACGCTTTTACCTAATGACCTCTTGCCGTATAAGGTAAAATTTTGGGACATGTGAAGGACTATTACTTTTGGCTAGGGCGCGCATGCTGAGTTTGACGCTCCTTCACCGCCCTCGGCGGCTCGTGCGCTCCTGACTAGTTTGACGCTCCCTCGCCGCCTTCGGCAGCTCATGCGCTCCTGATCCTGATTATCTGGATATCTATTTGTAAAACTAGTATCTATATCTGGATAGTGCTGTTGGCACATAATTACTCAGGTGCTTCTGGGAACTATAACTATTTTACCTCAGTGCAATGAGGTAATAGTTCCCAAAGTAGGCTATATATATTTACAATGAGTGGTTTGTGTGAGTGATGGTGCAGTTTGTCTCAGACCAAATAATGAAAGCCTATTATCTGGATGATGAGAGGACCTTGTTGGCGAGCTCTAATTGGTCCAAAGGAAGTATTACAACAGACAAAGTTTGAAATTCACTCACAACACCTCTTGTGCCATCTGATATAGTACATCAAGATATCCGGAATTCAAATATGACATCAATTTTGTTTCACCCCTGAGCCGCCTTGTTGACACTAGGCTTCATGTGACTAGCAAACAACTGTCACATGACTTCTACCTCGAACATGTGAAGGGGTCTCAAACATATCTTGAACGCTGTCTCCTCCCATATACTGAAGAGCTGTATCATAGCCTCATCCCAGCCCACCATTGCACGAAGATAAATTTTGAGGGGAGGGCCAGGGGTGGGGGGGGGGGGGGGGGGGGGGGGGGGAGCTACACAACCTTTCTAGAGTGCAACCCTATTGTCTACCTCACTGCAGTTATGCTCTCAGAAAGGATTCATCTGCGAGACATGCCGAAGCAGTAATTAATGTATCTATCCATTGGATGTGGAGGACACTTACAAGGTATGTACCCTAATGAGATCTGATCAGAATTCAGACTTTGGAATCACCTTGCAGAGCCGTAGGAGTAGGTGCGGCAGGTGCGGCGGCCGCCGGACCAATAATATGCTCAGTCTGGCTAGCAAGTTGTTGAAACTTGCAGTTTCATCCCAAGAGTACACCAGAAACGATCTCAGAAGGTCTAAAATTCAAAATTTTCCTGGGGGAGAGCCCCCAGACCCCCCTATATCTGATGTGCTTTGTGCGCTTGCTCCGCTTCTAGATTGACACGCTGCGCACGCCATTGCACCGCCTCGCTCAAAGCACTCTCCGCCTGACCAAACTAAAATTGCTTCCTACGGGCCTGCCTTGTTGATGCTAGGTCAAGCAACTGGGGATTTTCCTTGATTGCCTAGGTTATCCAATTCCCACCCTCTGGACACAGTGGCAGGGGTTCATTTACAAATTTTCCTAAGAGGGGCGAAACCAGGCTTTGATGAAGTTTGAGGTTTGGGGGGGGGGGGGGGGGGGGGGGGGGGGGGGAGGCAAAAGTGGCGTGTGTCACATGTAGAAAATTTAGATTCTCTGAGATTGATTCTGGTGCAATCTTATTAGGGGCCAAAAATCCCAATCAAAACAGGTGTACGTATACTGGCTGGCACTAGATCACAGTGCTGGTCGCTCGCTCAGTACAACAGCAAACTACTGTCACATGATTATACAGGCTACTGTCACATGACTTGCAGACTACTGGCATGTGACTAACAAGGTTCTGCCAAGACCAGTGGAGCTAGGTGACTAATATGCTGTCGTGTATACTTCTTTCACAGAAGCTAATAGAGGTGAACAGTGGTGCATTAACCCTTTAAGCCCCATTGACGTCTATAGGCGTCATTTAGACCCTATGCACTTGTAGGGCTTCTCGTCAGTCCAAAAAGAGACCAAAAAGGCTTCAGAGGGCCTAGGGACGACTTTGAGGGCGATTTTTGATTTTAATGAGATTCATTGACCCGAGAATTTTTGATACTAATGATATTCATAGACCCCACCCAGGCCTCAAGAAAACCTGCAAATTGGTGGTGTAAGGTGTGCCATCAGTCAGATCTGGCCCAAGTTTAAGGAAATGCTGGGCGAAAATCCGGCTGACATCCACCTTTGACCTCCGATTGCTGGGCTTGTGGGGGGTCATGAATATCATTAACGGTATTGCCAGAGGGGTCTCTCCATGTGTGCGGGCCCCACCAAGTTTGGCCGCTGAGGAGCGAATGCTGTGGGAGAGGAGTACCTATGAAAGTGGTGTGCGCTGAATGCATGAAAATGTGTTGTCTTGGTGGGAAGAATTCGGTGGTTAAAGGGTTAAATGAAGGCTGACATAAGGAAGACGGACACTGCATGGTAGGTTGGAGTTGCCAGTGAGTGAGTATGAGCTTTTACCGTACTACCTCCACCATTGAGTCTATCCCATTCCCCCCAAAAAAGGAATTTGTTTATTGCCAGATGCCAAACCTTGACAATCAGAAAGGCACATATGAGGTTCAAAGTCTCTTGCTAGCTATCCTACTTGCAGTGTTCGATTGGTAATGGATTCTATAGGCCTGGGTGATACTATCGTTACTAAATCAGCATCGATATTCGATTGTAAATGTATTGCAGTATTGTGGTGACGTAACATGAATTTTTCTCTGTATTAAGAGGGACACATAATGAAATTCATACCAGTCAGTATCCTTGTGAAGCCACATATTTCAAGTGGTTGCTATCAACAGGTCCTGCAGAGGCTGGCAAAGGGCACATTGTGCTTTTAGACCAGACCACAAAGGGCACATTAGAAGCCCAAAGGGTACAGTGCCCTTCAGTAGAGGCCTAGCGAGAACACTGCTGGGTACATCTAATAACGTTCACAGTACATTTGAGACTACTTCAGGCAGCGTTCACAGTATGTATGTTCAACACTAGAGTGCATTGACATTGCAGATTTCTTCTCACAGTGTTCACAAGAGCAGTACGTTTCATCACATATGATTATATGCCAGGTCCTCAGACCCACGAGAAGAGAAAGATAGCATCTCCTAGTGAAGATTATCTGCATGTGAATGCTGTGTGAAGTAGTTTGAACATACTGTGAATGCTGTGTCAATCAGCCTCGAACGTGTGAAGTAGTCCCGAACATACCTTGAACACTGTCTCCTCCAATCGTAGCCTCATCCCAGCCCATCTTTGCACAAAGATAAATGTTGGCCGGGGAGCTACACAACCTTCCTAGATCACCAACCCCATTGTCTACCTCACTGCAGTTATACTCTCATCTGCGAGACATGCCACAGCATCTATACATACATTGGATGCTGAGGACACTTACAATGCAGGTACGCTAATGAGATAGTTGTGTCCAGAATTCAGACATTGATGCTAGGTCAAGCAGCTGGGGATTTCCTTAATTGACTAGGTGGTATTGGTTGTCTAATTCCCGCCCTCTTGGCACAGTGGGCATGCCTGCCCAGCTGTCTGACCCCAAGCAGGGTGGGTCATGTGAGACAGGAGCCCATACTGTGTGCATGAGATAATTCACAACTGCCTGGGTGCTAGCCTCGTTCCCAGTCCCATGCCCAGCAAAGCTGGGTGTGGGACTGGGAACGTACATTTCTCCGCCATTATGAATCTCATTAGGGGCGTGGTCAGGTCTGAGGGTTAGTATTAGGGCGGGCGGGCGATTGTTTCCAGAAACGTTTCTGTGACGTCACGCCCTCGCACTACCACTTAATTGAGTGGGTAGAACGAGGCTACCAGGGTACGTGCAGGAGTCAGATCACTAAATATTGCTCAACCACACCCACCTAATTAGCAATTACATCGTGCACACCCCTTTTCTGTTGGCCACACCCTTTTATTGGCTAATCACATTGCAAGCGCAGAGGTACATGTATGCTGTTTTTATGCCAGTTGCACTACGTAGGTGATGTAACCAGAAATTAGCCCCGTCTTTGCAACTCGTTCATGTTTCACTACATGTTACTGTTTGTCTGGTAAGCTTAAATTCACTGAGGATCTACCCGGCCTATATGCGTAAGAGTGCTTTGTTAACCCTTTACCAACCAATGATGCATAACCAATGATGCAAATATGCATCATGAGGCTTTCAGCTTCATGATGTCACATCTGGCAATGTCCTTGGGACTTAGGTTCTGTGTCAGACTGTGTGAGCAGAAAGGGCGGGACAGGGGGACGCGGGTGGGTGCACCTGAAGGGTGCAAACAGCATCGCCGTGTCTGGGCTTAGCCGTGAATAGCCTTTGGTTGGAGCCGGGTGGGCCATTTCTTGGAATTTAAGCATAAAAGGCCTAGAAAACTGTGCTGTCACCTTGTATAGCCTCGAATTCCAGTGTAACCGTTCAGGCTGATTTTTCTGGTAGACCATTGCCCAAGCATATTGATCGCATACTCATTAATGAGTGGGTGTGGTTTGAGACACGACTGTAGAAAGCATGGCTGTGTGTAGTTTTGTGTGAAGGGCTTTGAGAATGAAACCAATGGGAACCTTATCTAGGGTATAATCACAGGCTATCAACTGACCTCCAATGTCTACGGTTGATAAGTGAGATTGAGTGCTGAAGTGTGAGTACTCCCAGAGAGGTCTATATTTTGAGGTATCATAGTAACTTGAATAGAAGCATCACTCTCTTATCTATCCTCGCACCAAGGCCTTCTCACCCCAGCGTTTGTCGCTTGCAGTACTACCCACGTTAGTTCTGCAAGTGACAAACGTTGGGGTGAGAGGCCTGGGTATGAGACTACCTACTCAGGCGACCTAAGGCTGGGTCCGTTTGTAGCGCGCGCGCCCCCGGATTTCATAGCGCACGCCGCGCTCGGTCTCGTTGCCAGGAAACGATGGCGTGATTATCACATGACTTTGTTTATCCGCGCTCTGGATTTACGATGATATGGACTGCACTGATGCTGATCGATCTCCTGGCCTGGCCTGGTGTGCGTTCGGTGAAGCTACGACTGTACCAGTACTGGAAAGGAAGCAGGGAGCCCTGGTGAGATAAATGAGTGTGTTTTAAGCCGTGTTGTTTTACATGATAATTAGTCTAATATACAAGAAGAACAATTGACATAAAAGTTATAATAAGACTCGGTAGCGCATACGCTATCAACGCGAGTGTGCTAAGCTGCCCGAGGCAAGTACTAGTCTTGAGTGGCCAGATCTCGCATTCTGAACTGTGGGAAGTGAACAGAGTAGTCATGAGCTGGAACATTAGAAGTCGAAGTGTGAAATTATGCAGTGAAGTCACTAGTGTAACGTACTTTGGATCACACTATCACTAACATGTTACATGAATTTCCGAGTGACAAGCCACTCTATGGCCATGTCCCAGACCCCTTCCCTCTGTGCTGAACAGGGTCTGGTCAAATGAGACTAAGCAAATACAGATGGAAGAGCATGGCCAGAAATTCGCGGACACGGAGTACACGGTGGCTGTTTATACGGATGCAGGATGTAATCTTTGAGCCCGGGTGGTAACTATATACCAATCCCTGTAAGCTAGCTAGCTAGTCCATTCCTGCCACTGCATGGTCTTGCATCTCATCATGCCAAATGTTCGACATTTCAGTTTACGCCTTGCTTTCTGCTTCTTCCTTTTGATGAAGGACTGTGTTTTCCCATGACTGTATAATGGAAGATTGGAAACAAAAGTGTCATATACACTTTCTACCCAGCTGACATGGCACAACACACACCACACCTGCAAGACTCGCACAGCAAGTCGCCGGATAGGTGACATGGCACAACACACACCACACCTGCAAGACTCGCACAGCAAGTCGCCGGATAGGTGACATGGCACAACACACACCACACCTGCAAGACTCGCACAGCAAGTCGCCGGATAGGTGACATGGCACAACACACACCACACCTGCAAGACTCGCACAGCAAGTCGCCGGATAGGTGACATGGCACAACACCGGGCTGGCGATCTACTTATGCGCTCTTGGTCAGACTGACAGCATGCACACCACAAAGCCCGACACAGATCAGACTGACAGTGTGCACACCACAAAGCCCGACACAGATCAGACTGACAGTGTGCACACCACAAAGCCCGACACAGATCAGACTGACAGTGTGCATACCACAAAGCCTGACACAGATCAGACTGACAGTGTGCACACCACAAAGCCCGACACAGATCAGACTGACAGTGTGCACACCACAAAGCCCGACACAGATCAGACTGACAGTGTGCACACCACAAAGCCCGACACAGATCAGACTGACAGTGTGCACACCACAAAGCCCGACACAGATCAGTACAGTGTACATAGCCCAACACAATATATGAGACTACCAAATTATAATCAAACACATACTCACCGTAACTCAGCCCGTATGCATCTCTGTCATTGCTGGCATGGACAGTGCTTGCTTCTTGATCTCTGTAATAGCCTTCACGCTCAAATGCATCCACGTGCAGTTACCTTTCTTTTGATGAGGTACCTCTGTTGACACAATATGCACCAGGTGGCTTTCCTAAGGAATGCGATTATAGTTCACGGTTTACATAGTGACTGATGTGGTTTCCGTGTATGGTTTGGATACTCTTCATAACCAGATGTCCTCAGCTGCTATACTGATTTCTGGCCATGGTAGGAGAGGTGGTGATTCACAAACTTATTTTCTCCACTTACAGGCAACTTAGTGTCAACACAAACAGAAGATAGAAGATACTACAAAAACAAAAGATAAGTTAATGCATGCACGTAAGTTCAATGGTGATGGTGGTTGTTCAAATTCACAGCTTGATGCCCCAACTTTGTAGCAGTCATGTATGCAGAAAATGTGTCCAACCTCCTCTATGACTACAGTATGTTCTTTTCAGCAGCTTCACTCAGAGCAATTTGTGAACGCACACAGTGACCGCTTTCCTTCCTTTGCAGTGTACCTGGTGAGGGTTCGCTTGGCTCTGGCCTAGGGACTGTCAGTTGGCTAGCTTTATTCAGGAGTGTATTAGCTGCTTATGATTACATACTCATGCTGTGCTGTTTGCCTGTGCTTTAAACACATTGCTATGTCATGACATTCACATCAGACAATTTACTACAGTATGACAAGTTGCAGTGCAAGCTGTAGTGTAAGCAGTTGACTTACCTATGGACAAGTGATCCACAGGTGGAAACTGGTTTTCCGTCAGTTGTGGTCCTGCAGAGCTCTCGAGATAATTGTGTACACTGTACAGTGCTCGCTTAGCGCTATAGCGATACGATACATGTAGTGTGGTGAGCAAGAACGCGCGAGGTCACGCGCATTGTTTGAGCTAATCGCAAGCCCCGCCCCCAGGTCGAAGTCTGTGAGGCACGTGATCCGTTGGCCGCATGCGCGTGACTGAACCTGGAAATGGCCGCATCGAAGTAGGATTCAGAGAGTGGTTTCCAGGCGGAGCACAAAACACCACCTATGTCGAGGTCCGTTCGCATAGCACTGTAGAGCTTGCGCAGATGAACTATTTCACCGGGTCGCTTTTGAAAATATTGTCTACAGACCGAGCTATAGTGGCAAACGTTGTTCCGCTATGGCCATCACACTGCCAGATATTGCCGGTTTGCATAGTTGGGAAAGTCGTATTAAGAAGCGACCCGGTGGAATATCGGCATACATCACGTACATCTCATGCATACTGTTAAAGTTGCTGAAGCCTATAGCTAAGACCTCCGCCTTGAGACACCGGGAGTGCGCAGGATCACTCGGAAGGACACGCCTCCTCCTGTACTGGGGAGGGGGGCGTGGCCTGGGTGTGGTTAAGGGACAAGTAAATGGGTGGAGCTGACATATAAAGTAAACAAATTGTATTCTTGCATGTGTCTTCATGTCAAACAACAGTCTTGAATCTGGTGAAAATTACAGGAAAAAGAAGTGGATCCAGCCCTTAAGATACCTGAGTACAGTTGATGTTAACACACATGTCACATGACTTTAATTGTATTGTGTTGCTTGCTCACGTCTCCAGAATTGTGGATCACAGAACAGCAGCGATTTGCGCCACAGGTTTTAAAACAACACCTGGGCTTTGCACTGCCAAGTTTGTAGAATGTTTGGTATACAGCAACACTTAGCTACAGACTTGTATGTACCCCGTTCTGTTATTTCATTCCTCACACACGTATTTGTATAGCCTCATTCCCAGGCTCTCCAAGCGCGAACAAAAATTACTTTTAGCGACGAAAAGCTGGGCGGGGCCTGGGAACGAGGCTATAAGGCTATATAGCATTCAGTTGAAATGTTGGCCAAAAAAAATTCCAATCTAAAGTTGGTAACAGAGATCCAGTAAATTTCTCCTCGGTGTTGTATTGTTCATGATTACCACCTCAAATAATATTATATCCACCCTAGCGGCTTCAGCATTTCATGTACACACATGCACGGCCTAGTCTTGTGCCTAGCCGGCCCGTCTACGTGTGGACATCTGGGCACAAGACTACACAAACCGGCCCAGTAACCCACCCAGCCATGCAACCAATTGTATACCACATGATTATATAATTACTGCTTGGTACAAAATACATGCTGCTGCTGTCCACAACATGCTTGCCATCTTAAATTTCAAATAATTACGTCATTACTTCGAGTGACCAAAGAATGCATGTATATGCAGAGTGGTGGTTTGTCAGACTGAAGATAATAATATTATGACTGTATAAGATAATGATGTGAATTGAGGTGATGTAATAATTATTACAGTATGTCACATGGGTTTTGGCATGTTCAACAAGGCATTGTGGAAGCACAGCAGCCACCTCAAGCTGAGGACTTTGCAGACCAACACTATGAGCACAGCAACAAGGAAGATCAGGATAGCCTCCACCACGTATTGGTCAACAGGGATCCTGTAGTGGGAGGAGACTCGATCCAGAGCCTCGAAGATCTGTTCTGCCTGCCTCTCAACCTCATCTTGTCCCTGTGTCACTTCACATAATGTCGACGTGAATTTGTTGCTCTCAAGACAACTCGCAATGCATTCTTGCTCAAGCTGTCGTTGTCTCTGCATACAGCAAAAATACAATATTGTAGTTACATAACAATCCTAAGCCTCCAGCCTCCCTATTTATTTGCAGCAGTACTGAAAAGATTGGCTATGCGACATTAGAGTGAAACGAGGTAGTTCGTGGTCTGCAGGAAGTACATGCACTCCACATACAGAAGTAGTGTTACAGTTAGGTCTGGCTAGGGGGAGAGGGGACATGCTATAAAAGTTGATTCTCTGAGAACACATGCATCTGAGGCTCACTAGGTTGCCACAGTATGACCATTCTGGCCAGTGCATAGTCTGGTCCCTTCCATATATACACTGACCCACGATGAAGGGTCTGCCATGGGCAAATGACCTATGTATATACCCTTGAGCGTAGCTAGATGTATAGCCGACCCCTGCATCCAGTGTGAACATTGATGAGGGAAAACCGCACGCGCAACTGATGAATAGCGCTACATGCACATACATGCCTACACAGGTCAGTTCATATACAACGGTCTGGGAACCAAAACTAGCTAGCACATGAATATGCATGTGTGTCAAGATGGCACATGTCACTCACATAGACACATACCATGGTCACAAGTGCGACTGGCATCAAAACCCCGTATACTAAGGAAGGGGTGGAGTCGCTACACATTCCCGGGTCAAAGGGTATGCAGTCAACTGTCAATAGTGGATATATAACCCAGTCAAGAACTTTTTCAATGCAGTACAAAGTGGTGTTGGTGCATATTATGATGGTCTTTCGACCTAGATAATGGTCTTAGCAGTGACTATAGTGTCTAATGGGAGTGACATCCCCTGTGTGTGCATCAGGAGGAGGTCACTCCCAGATTCTAGAGTCACAGTTGTGACCGCTGTCGGGCAATGGTCAGCAGTCAAAGCCGCTCAAAAAGTGCAGCTTGGAAATACACTGAAATATGGTCAACCGTCAGGTTGCAGTACTAGTGCGGAACGATACAATCTAGGTATGGCTATGTACACATGGACAAAGGTCAATGGCCAGCATGGCGTCAAACAGCTGAAGAGCGGTAGCTGTGACGATCAGAGGTGACCGGAAGGGGAGGGGGGGGGGGGGGGGGGGGGGGGGGGGGGGGGGTGTACATGTACTCTATGGAGGTACATGTACTCTATGGACATGTACTCTATGGAGGTATACATGTAGGTACATGTAGTTTCGTTCCCAGACCCCCTTGGAAAAATCGAGAAAGGGTCTGGCAACACATAATATATGGCAACACGGTATCCACGAGGGGCTGCACTACCCGCGCCAATCAGGTTGCAGAAATCACATTCAATCGCGGATGTGCAAACTCATCGGTATAGGATGACCATCATGGCGTCAGTTGACAAAGCTGTCAAAGTTTCCAGAGGGAGAATAAATCAAAGCATAGAGGGGCAATAGAAGCTTTCATTTCAGTATTTGTGTGCTTACCACTTCGCAACGGGAAAAGCTTTTGTCAATACGGTTAGCTTCCCATTGTAATTCGACTGTTTTGTACTGTGCAGCTCTCCGCTCATGGGATAGTGCCTCACTACAAGCATAGAACCTCTTGATACAGTGTCTGACAGGCTATTAGTGGCACACAACTCCAATTATCACCTCGAGTGTAAACATTCACACATGATTGTGTAACTGATTGAATTCCTCTTGGACACAGCATTGCCATAGTGTTGTCAGACCCTTTCTTGATTTTTCCGAGGGGGGTCTGGGAACAAGACTAGACAAGGGAGGGTCACTCGGATAGACCCTATAGTCACAGCTGAGACCGCAGTCGGTCAATGGTCAACCGTCAAAGCCGCCCAAACGGGTGCAGTCAACGGTTAAAAATACAGTCAACAGAACTGAAAACGCGCATCGCCCCTAATGTATGGCGAGTGTCGGTACGGTTTCACTGGTTTTTGTGTCTGGTGACTGTTCTGGGGCTCACCTCTTGTAACGTCAGATCGGCCTTCACCGGTGTATGCCCAAAGCAGTAGTTACGCTTTGCTCCGGAGTCGCCATAGATAAAAGCATTCTTGGGCTGTCCAACGTATCCCTGAAATTGTGATACCTGTGTACTGTTGCACGTCTGGTGCCACACGGAAACCGTGCGGAGGCTCACCTTTCATACCGTTTGATCAGTCTTGAACTGGTGTATAGCCAAAAGTGGCAACTTTCACCAACGGCGACATGCAGGTAAGTATTAAAATTAATCCCAACAAAGGATTGGTCAAAGATCAATGGACAAAAATCGGCGCGGTCAACGGTCAAAACACCGAAAACAGCAATCAAAGCTTTGACCCGTGGTCGCAGCTGTGACTGTAGTGTCTATGGGAGTGACCCCCCTTGCTAGAGGTACGGTATAGGATGGTGTGCTTCTCAGCAACGGTGTGAAGGAATTAGTGAGCTATCCGGGACAACACCCTACCATCCAGACACACCCGCACTTCCCTGTCAAGTTTATGGCCCTTGTACATACCTAGGCTATACCGTATTTCCTGCCAGTCCAAATTCCACTTCGTGGGTAAACATACCCATAGCTAAGGGAGATTCTATACGTGACTTTGTATTCATTATTAGGAAAGGCCTGGAACGCAAGGCCATAACTGTAAACCTGTAGATTTCATGAGCTCACAAAGCACTCACCTCAGGGCTTATCAGAGACATAGTTTTGCTCATGACCACGGGCCCACTCGATCTCCCATGCAGTCTGGTTGTTGAGTGAAGATTCCTATACCGGTACTAGTCTCGGAACCAGACCGTGTGCGAAGAGTCTGGTTCCGAGACTCTACAGGTACGGGAATGGAGTTTGCGAACCAGACCGTGCATGCAAAATCTGCAAAATATGGTAGGACTTGACTTCTTCTCATGCTTCTTGACTGTTTGATGTTCAGTAACATTTTGTTTTCCACACAGGCAGGCATTGAATTCCTTTCTCCTGAAGGTCAGTTAGCCCTGTTCTGTGCCCTTCGATTTCTTGAAATGAATACATGTACCAAATTCTGGTGTTTTGTTAAAGGGGCCTTCCCTATGGAGATTCTCTGCAGCATATTCGTATTTCCAGATCACTGTCCAATCTTTGATGCAACTGCAACACCTGCAGCTAGAACACCCACCCTTGTGGTGGACTAACTATAGTTATACTTATTTGGCTTGAAAACAAACCTGCTTCGTTCCTGAAGTAGTCCCGCGACTTGACAGTGAGGCCTGGGAAAGACACAACGGTGGAAACGCGGGTTGTCGCTGAGCTCCCGAGAATGACGGCAAAACCACGGCAGAGGTTGGCTGACTGGCCCAGCAACGGTAGGTTACCAGTGTGGGTGAGCTAACTGGCTAGTACAAACTCGATACAACAACTTGCTCGTAGGATATAAGCTGTAATAGCCGTCACTAAGTGCACGTCGATCGACAAGTAAACTTCTAACGCGATTTGTGGGGAAAGTCCCTATGGAAAGCCACAGCTAATTATGCTTCGCTCGACTTCCTGTGACACGTAAATCACTTATCCAAAGTCCGATCGCGTAGCTATGGCGATAAATAGCCGGAATCCAGTTTCGGGCGCATACGGGCGCTCTCGGGGTTTTAGCACGTGAAAAATTCGGGCGCATACGGGCGCTATCGGGTTGAAAGGGTTAAAGGAAATTGTGACTACTTGAGCTAGGTTAGGGAGCAGTTTTGTTAGTTTGTACAACAAGTTCTGAAAAGGCTCGGAGGAGGCCTGAAATTTTTGCCCTTGGTCGCATGAATACACTGAGACGTTGTTTCCTTCTCATGTGTGATTCAGGGCTCCGTGTGGATGGCCGCCGGCCCCCAGAGCTACGGAAGCTGCAGTGTCAGCTGGGAGTGTTCAAGCAGGCTGATGGGTCCGCACTCCTTGAGCAAGGCAACACAAGAGTGCTTGCTACCGTCTATGGACCCCATGAGGTGTGTGCTTCACAAGTAACGAATAACTCATGGGTACTGAAAGTTTATGGGTGTGATGGTTAAAATGGAATTCCAGGTTCCGCTATGACAACAACAACCCCTTGTAGCCATTGGTCACCATGTGGGTAGGCTGCATTCCGGATGTGAAGTAAATCGGATGTACAGAGTTATGGCCTCCCAACATTCCCAGGCCTGTTGAAGCCCATACAATTTCCATTGCAGGTGGACAATTTGTACCTCCAGTGGAAAATGCTTGGATTTGTATGCGTTTCAATGCCTTTAATTTAACTCAGACACTGTATACCCCTCTTGTCCAGAGAGACCAGTAAGTACATGTGCATCTTACCCCATCCAGGGATGACCCCTCCCCCCTCCCAAGGGTGAGCAACCCCTCCTTGTCTGAATGTCATCATCTCCCATCCCTGGATTCTAGCCTCGTTACCAGGCCGTTCCCACTGCCCATATTTCATCGCTTCCAGTATGAAATATAGCGGGGGGGAGGCCTGGGAGATCTTGTCACGTGCGGTGCCATCAGGTAGACACATGGTAGACACACAGAGGGCGGTGCCCAATGAGGAATCTCGACGTCCTGTCTTGTACTGTCCGTCCAAAGGCTGGATGTCAGAGCGTTTGCGAGGCAGATCTATACCGTTCATTGTTCACAACGCCGGGAACAGATCAACTCCAAACAGGTATTATTAACGGTTGGGCACCACCCCCCGTGTGTCTACCATCTGTCTACTTGACGTCATCACACGTGACCAGATCTCCCAGGCCTTCCCCCACCGTATTTCATACTGGAAGCGATGAAATACTGGTGGTGGGAACGGCCTGGGAACGAGGCTACCGGGATGCCCAAACATCATCTCCCTTTCTCCTATATAGGATGGGGGAGCCCCCCCAAAGTGTGACAGACCAGGGGGCAGGTATATGCATTACAAATAAATGTCTAGAGAATTAACAGTAAGGGACCATTTATTCGTTAGCCACATCAAATACAATTTAGTGGGCAGCTGCACACCCTACCACGGGTCCAGCTAGTGTTTATGTCTAGTGATGCTTGAAAAAGGAATAGTCCAGATCAATGTGGTCACCAAATAATATAACTGTGTACCAAACACAGGGGTGGTCATGGCTCTGTTCAATGTTTGTATTAGCTTTGTCCCCTTGGCTCTTCCATCAAGTGTGTGATCCCATATTTTTCGCCAAGAGATAGAGCTAGCAACAGCACAGGTGAACAGCCGTGTTTGAGCATTGTGGATTGGATTTCCCTCACAGTTTCAGGTGCATCATGAGGATCACTGAGACAATGTGCAAGAACAGATATTAGTGCTACTCACGTGACCCTCAATGAATCAGACGCCTCAGAATCGATCACATGACGGAGCATTAAATCGCTTATTGCACACTTAGCTGAGAGATCACTTCACCACCAGGTCTCAAAGTACTTGGCATGATCCTGTGTTTCCACAGTGTGGCGGGCTAGATCGACCTCTCACCACATGCCAGACATCTTGGCAACTCCACACTTAACAGCATTCAAACTCAGACAGGTGTTCTTGATGAAGTCCCTGACTACAAGTGGTAAAAGGGTATTGCACGTGTGCAGTGCAAACATTAGCGGAGGTCTGGACTGGTGAGGAATAGCTGACCAGCCGTTTTTGATGGCTTGAACCAGTTGTAACCCATCACAAATACTGTGGGTCAACGGGCAAGGGTGGTATATAACAAGTGCTGGTACTTCCAAGTTGCAACATTTCATCTGCATGTGTACATGTACTTCGTTCATGCAGGTGAGCCGCAGATCGGAAGCTCTCCATGATAGAGTGGTGATCAACTGCCAGTTTAGCATGGCCACCTTCAGTACCTCTGAGAGGAAGAAGAGACCAAAGGGAGACAGGTGCACTCATTGCCTAATGTTTTAGATACCAATTCCAATACGGGACTAACATTACCCATACCGATATCATTGTTTCATCACAATCGTGTAACAAACCTTGCCTTCATCATCAACAATCACAGACCAGTGCTCCCAAACCCCTCTTTTAACTTTCCTGGCATTGCTCAAACATGATCTCAGTCAGACTCATGTGATAGGCAACTAAAATTAATTATCAGTAGCGCAGAATTCCGATAACTAATGTTCGGGGAGTAACTCTCACATACCACGGAGTGATTCACACCTGTGACACCACCTCACACTATGCTGGTATTGCTACCGCTACCACATGTATTGACTCTACAATCCACACCTTGTGCAATATAGGAGGAAGTTGCCACAATATGATGGTCTTGCCTGCAATCCATATTTCAAGTTTAGATCGTGAAATGTGTGAAGTGTACCTTACTCTGAATTCTTGCAGGCTGTTAATCCATGCTGTAGAATTATGTTCCTTCTGACGATGGGCAATACTGCGTTTCTGTTTTTCTGTATCCTTTGCAGACGTTCTGTGGAAATATCACTGGCTTTGAAGAAGACGTTTGAGGCTGCCATATTAAGTGAACTCTTTCCGCACTCAAAGATAGACATTTACTTCAAGTGCTCCAATCTGACGGAGGTATTTTCCTAATGTATTCCTTCTGTGTTGTGTGGTACGTACCTTATGCAACATGTACTGGGCACTTGGAATAATCAGGGGCACAATGTGATCTCCTCCTGCCATTCCATATCCACTGCATCTAATCTGGCAAATATAGTCCCCAAAGTCCTAATGTCAGACTCCGACCCACTATCCCAGTCAAGTATGTCTCAGCAGCCAGTTTGGTAGCCTTGTTCCCAGGCTGATCTCACCTCCAGTCTTTGCTGAGTGGGAAGCTTAGGCCTGGGATATTTAGTCACATTCGGTGACATCACGTAAACAGATGGTAGACACACATGGGGCGTGCAAGCGATCAAAATTGGAGGTGGGAACGGCCTGGGAACGAGGCTACCAGTTTGCTATATCCAACTAGCAAATGCAGACAGTGAAGGTCTTTGTTGTCACTTTAACGTTCGTGCAAGTTCCATGTGTTACAGCACTACCATTGCATCCCATTTTGTACAAGGTAGCTAGAATGCCAGGACAAGTATCCTTGTTCCCAGTCCATCTCCCACTCCGCATACATGATCTTTGAACCGCCGACCAAAAAGTGGGTTGTTCAAAGGTCACATATGCACCTAAAAATTGAGCGGGAGACGCCTGGGGATGAGCCCACAGGACAATATTGTTGTTGTAATGGTGTAATCTTCCTTGTGTTTCCTTCAGGTAATCGTTGTGCCAGCATAAATGCAGGCACATTGGCCCTGATAGATGCTGGTATTCCTATGAAGGACTTTGTGTGTGCCTGCAGTGCTACTTACCTTGATGACACACCAATGCTAGGTGAGTCAGAAGTGTCAAATGGGCAGATGGTACAAGTACATTCGTATAGGCATGTAGCTATGCTTTCACTGCTATGTGTCATAGAATACACTGTATTCTATTAAACTATGCAGCAATTTTACGGGACACTATATACAGTGGACCCGAGGACCCGGGACCCGGGGACCAGTGGACCCGGGGACTGGGGACCCGGGGACCCAAGGATCTTCGGGGACCAGTGGACCCGGGGACTGGGGACCCGGGGACCCAAGGATCTTCAGCTGTTACGGGAGACAGAAATGCAATTACAAGCATATCTGTGCTAATGTAAAACTTAAGCCCAAACTCACAGTTAATACTTATGTTGTTACCTTGAGTATGCAAGTCAGCTTTGCATAACCAGATTAATACTTAGCCCCGTTCCCAGTCCGTAATCCTGGGATCCAGGCTGGATTAATATAGTTATTAAACTATAATTGTAACAGAATTATAGTTCAAAGTGCAGTGCTATAGATACATGACAAAGGTCAAATGCTTTTTTTGTAGCCTTGTGTAGTGTGCAGGAGTCTGACTTCGCCGGAGGGGCCGGGGAACGAGGTACACGAATATCTGATAAGAGGAAGAGCGATGAAGACAAGCTAGAGGATAATGCTGTATGCTGAAAATGTCTTCCGATTTGTGCCAAGCTGACTTGCATACTCCGGGCGATGATATAACCATGAGTTTTGGCTTGTAGTTGCATTTCTGTCTCCCGTACCAGCTGAAGATCCTTGGGTCCTCGGGTCCTCGGGTCCTCGGGTCCCCGTTCCCCGGTCCCGGGTCCCTGGGTACACTGTTTGTAGTGTGCCCAATTTTACCTATTGGAAAGTTGACAGATCACATTATGTTTGTGTAGCCTCATTCCCAGGCCACGTGGGAGGAGGTGGGCCTGGGAATGAGGCTAACGTTTGTGGTGCAGTATAGCTGTATTGATACCACACTTACAACCTGCACGTGCATGCACACGGTGAGGGCTTGTTCATCTGTCTGTCAGTCATGCAGTCAGTCAATCAGTCCAGGTTAACAGTTACTGTAAAGGCACTTACAAACTTCATAGCAATTCTGCCCAATGTACACTGGGACTACTGTAGCTTCGTAACGCTAGAGGTGTGGACCTTCCACTGGGACTACTGTAGAGTCTCATAATGCTAGCAATCAACATAATCTTATGGTGGCAGATACCCCTTTACGTTAGGTTACCTTTAAACGTCGGGGGCCCCCGACGTTTAAACGTAACCTAACGTAAAGGGGTATCTGCCACCTTAACCCTTTAAGCCCCATTGACGTCTATAGGCGTCATTTTGACCCTATGCACTCATAGGGCTTCTCGTCAGTCCAAAAAGAGACCAAAAAGTCTTCAGAGGGCCTAGGGACAATTTTGAGGGACGAACCCAAAAATTTGGTCAGATTTCGGCGCGCCCTCCCCACTAAACGAAAGGCAGGGGGGTTTCGAAAGGGGGGGCGGGGGCCCCCCCTTCGACTGTCGTGGGCAGTTTTTGATTTTAATGAGATTCATTGGCCCGAGGATTTTTGATTCTAATGATATTCATAGACCCCACCCAGGGCCTCATGAAAACATGCAAATTGGTGGTGTAAGGTGTGCCATCAGTCAGATCTGGCCCAAGTTTAGGGAAATGCTGGGCGAAAATCCTTCTGACATCCACATTTGACCTCCGATTGCTGGCCTTGTGGGGGGTCATGAATATCATTAACGGTATTGCCAGAGGGGTCTCTCCATGTGTGCGGGCCCCACCAAGTTTGGCCGCTGAGGAGCATATGCTGTGGGAGAGGAGTACCTACGAAAGTGGTGTGCGCTGAATGCATGAAAATGTGTTGTCTTGGTGGGAAGAATTCGGTGGTTAAAGGGTTAATTGGGATTTTTCTGTGCTGACACAAGTCGAGGCGGTTCTTGTTAATTTTCAGCTACTTATTGGTTTATTGGCTCCACCCCTTTTAGATTCACACATGGTAGTTAGCATGTCGATCTTTCTTAATTGACTACCACTTGTACCATAAGATGCACCCATTCGAAGTTACAAGTTGGTGGATTTGGCAAATATGTCTTGTAGTAAGTGCCATACAGCAGTTAGGGAGCATTTGGAGAGTTGCCGGCTTTTGTACCATGCCCCCACAGCATCAGTCATGACGTGCAATGGGTGCAGGATAGAGTATACATGTATTCGGTATCAAATGGTGCAATCTATCCTTGTGAATGTTGCCGACATGTTGCAGCAACTGAACACTTTTCGTTTGGCTATAATTCGATCTTAAGGTAGGAAACACGGCATCGGCGAAATCGCGCAATTTTGCTCATGAATAATTAATGAGATGACATCACTCGCATACAGTTATTAATTTTAGAGTTATTCATCTGTTTACGTTTTCCCATGGCGGCAACCGGAATAAACAAGGGGGGCTTCTCTCTTTGATGCGGCTAGCGGCCCTTTCGAGTTTCAAATCGGTACTCTGATGTGGCTGTGCGGTACTTTGAAGATTTGTTTGAACACTTTTTTTTTTTTTTTTTTTTTTTTTAAGTAAGAAGCTATTCTGGCTTATTGAATGTAACGATGGGCTATCTGAGGGTGAATAGCTAGGTGGAGTGAGCAGGAATGTTTGTGGGTCTGCTGAAGTGGCCGAAGAACAGCCTGGAAAGTGAACAGCCTCCGACAGCTCCCTGGCCAAGGTACTCTAGAGAGTTGACCTTTCGGCATTACAGGCCCCGCCCATTTTCATGTTAGGGCGAATTTGGCTGGTTTGGTAGCTGGACTGGGCTGGTGAGAGGGAGTAGATGTGTGGCCAAAACTCAGTAACCGAGAGGTGAACGTGGAAAAGCATCCCTAGTTTTGCAGGGGGTAGGTTGACCTTTTGGAAACTGGCATTGGCTTTGGTCTGTTTTAGTTGGTGTGCGTGGAATTTTTTTTGAAAGCCTAGGGTAGCCAAACCTCTGTTTTTGAGGGTGGCAGTGAGTTTTGGGCTGTAGCCTGCAAGTGAGGAGAGCAGGTGGTAAATCCATCCGTAGTTTTTGGGCCTGTTTTGTGTGTGTATTGGTGATGGGGTCAGAGTGTGGGTGGGGCCTTGGAGAGGGTCCAAATTTTCAGTTTCGTAGAGGGCCTTAAAATTGAGTTTTAGGGCATTTTCAAGCAGAGGGAGCAGTTTGATGCAAAGTATTGCTGAAACTTGTGTACGCTTTGATGCTGCCCATTTATCCATCAACTTGGTTTCGGAGATCGCGGTACCCATGTTTCCTACCTTAAAAGCTACAACTTCTTAGAGTCCTTGCTCTATAAAACTTAGAGGGGACAGATGGGGACAGGGTTCAGAATCTAATGTTCCAATTTCAGCTGCAACACTAGCTGCCATGCATAGCAAAACAATCGTTCTAGCACTTTATTTAAAAGCATTGAAGCATAGCACAATGGGACCATTTTTTTGAGCATAATTCGCCAAGGCCTAACTGAGACTACTCAGAAGGTGCTCATTGAGCCCGTCCAACCTCCTCTGAGGTGCAGGAAATAGTGTGTGGGGTATGAATATGTAATTGTGTTCAACAACTTGTCATCGATCTCAGCCACACTATTACAGAGCATTACATAACAACGCACAACTATTACATCACGAAAGAGTGTGAGTTATAGAATGACAAGAGCAACAGACATAAATCAGACAATACACAAGAGTGGTTTACCAAAGTTCTACATCGAGTTCAGTCACAGTGTTACAAATACACTCTGGTGTTGTGTGTGAAAACGTAATTCATGATGGTGTCTTTACTCCTGTACACAGATTTGAATTACTTGGAGGAAACATCAGGTGGACCAGATCTGACCGTGGCAACACTACCAAAGTCTGGAAAGATTGTTCTATTACAGGTGCGGTGGTAATATTGGCCTCCTTCTCAGGCTTCACCCAGCTTTTGCTCACTAACGTATGTGAGCATACACTGGATGGATAATGTTCTATGTATAATGTGAACCCATGCACTGCAATGCTAGTTCAGTGAAAGGGGGTTTGGGGGTTGCCTCGGTCCCAGGCTCTCTCCTCAAAAGTCAGGGACCGAGGCAGGCAGGAGGGATGGGGAGAGGGGAGAGGAGGGTGGCACTAGCCTTGTTCCCAGTCATCGCTTGCAAGGGAGGAGGGGGAATGGAGTCGGAGATGGACTGGGAACGAGGATAATTGCCCTGGCATTCTACCTACTTCTTACAAAAATGGGCCTAGGGTAGTGCGGTAGTCCAGTACAACAGACCTGTTTGATTTCTGTCAGCTAGAATACAAGGGTAGGCTAAGCACTTTCTGTGAAGGGTAGTACATGTAGCTCTGTCCACAAATCTGGTTGTAAGAGTACTGTGTATATTCAGACTGTCCACACCACTTGAAGATGGCATGCATGATTATAGGTAACTTAGTCTTTGATGGCCTGTACCTATGTGGGCTCTTTTGCATACTATCATCTATACTGTGTCAGTGATGAATCTTAGGAAGAAAGAAGCCTAAGGCCATTGTCAAGTTGGTACTGTGCACTTAGCCTCGTCCCAGTCTCTCTCCGGTTTTTGATGAGACGTCTTGGGACCAAGGCTACTGTGTACTGTTACGTTACATCAGGAGCGCATGAGCTGCCGAAGGCGGCGAGGGAGCGTGTAACTCATGAGTACTCGCGAGTGCCATCGAAATACAAATCTGTAGTAGTAATGACTTCCATATTTGGAAAGCAGAAGCTCGTTTAAACGTTGCGTGACGCCATACAGTGCACGTGACTCGTATATGGAATGTGCATGTGGCACATGCACATACTTAGTACAGCATCGTTTTGACAGAGCCACCCGCAATGGTGAAGCGTACTAGCAGTGACATGGAGAGTGAGCTACCTCAAGCGAAGCGCCGATCCGAGGGTCGTGCTAAAAGGAAACTTTAACTTCAGGAAGTATCTCCCCGCAACATTTCTATGCACCAGGTGAAGGATTCTCCCATGAGACGTGCTATCAAGCAGAGCATGCCCCGTGCTGAAGTTTGCAAGAGCGAATCAGGCAGGGAACCAGCGAGTGGTCAGGACGCCCCTGAAGGCTTGCATGCCAATAAAACTGCCCCCAGAATGTTAGCTGTATGACCTTATGACGTACCCGATCTATTTCAAAACGTGGAAGTACGTAACTAATTTGTATTTGGATGGCACTGAAGTTACACGCTCCTTCGCCGCCTTCGGTGGCTCATGCGCTCCTGGTTACATTCACACTGCTTCCTCATGTAGATGGACTCCAGGTTACATGCAGACAACCTGGAGGAAGTTCTGGATGTGGCAGTGAAGGTGTGCAGTAGGGTTCATACTGTTCTTGACCGTGCAGTCAAAGACAACTTAGAAAGATCTTCATCTTCCTTTGCATTTTGATGCTGAACTTACATTAGGTTTAATTATATTGTTCAGTGATTAATGTTACATGACAGTGTGAATTACTGGAATTTTTCATCATAATAAAAACCTTCAGCTTCAGGAAGACACACTGCAACCTGTACAGTCAATTGCAGTTGGGTTTGAACTGCTGGTTTTCACAGAAACTGTATGTGTTCTGCAATCTGCAAGTATGACACTCACACAAAGTGCCTGCATGGCTTCCAGACTTGTGTATTCCAGGCCGTGTCATTTCCGTGAAGCTCCACCCACAGAAAGTTCTTGCCGCACATGGTCACACAATACAATATGCAAGTATGTTCAAACACAACTGCTATTGGGCTCTGGATAAACAGAAGGATCGAATTAAGTTACAGACCATGCAAATATCTCAACCTTGCATGAATCCATACACTGTGGTTACTGGTGGGATATTGGCCAGTCCACCTTCCCTGCTAATGCTTGTTTTCATGCACCTTCATCAGGGTAAATTATTAAACCCTTACTCATAGCAGCACAAAATAACCTTCATTATGAGGACATGCATGTAAGGCTGGCCCATGCAGGGAGGGGAGGTGGGGGCATGCAAGTCCAGGCCCAGTTTGAACACACATGCACGCAGCAGCAAGTATAATAGCCTTGTTCCGATCCAGGACGTAGCCTGCATGCATGGGAACAAGGCTAGTCAATAGGTGGTTCCCCCCCCCCCCCCCCCCTTTAGAGAAAGAGCTACTTAGCAACATCACAATTTCATAATGGTGTCACTGTTTTAACATAAATTCCTACTTCCAATATGTGCACACAATTGAACAGAACTTTCCAGCCATAAACAAAATTCAAAGGTGGCTGTCGGCATGTAAATGTGAATGTAATCTTTTTAATAGTCATCATCGTAGAATTCGTCTCCGGATTCACACTCCATCGACTGGAAGTCTACTCTGTAGCGCAGGATGCCACCAATCCCTCCAAACCCCTTGCAAAATTGGGATCCTTCTTGTGACCGGTCTGTAACCAGCTCAAGCGTGGCACCGAAGGACTTGTAGCTGTTCGCCAGCCACTCCAGCAGGGCACACTTGTCAACCAGCTCTAGCTCAACACCAGAGTCCTGGTCAAGAAATAGAGTCTTGTCTTTCTCTTGATATGGGGTCAGGTTCAACACAACTTCTTCATCCGTGGCACGGTTCTTTAGGACGTACCTTGTGATGTCAAGATTCTCCCAAACTAACAGCGTTTCAATGGCCCCCATTTCGAAAGCCTTGAGGGTGACTTGGACTCCAAAACAGAACTTTCCTGTGTCTTGTGAGATCTCATTGAAGTACTTCCCGATCAGTTACTTCTCCTGAATGAACTTCACGTTGGAGAGAACTTCTGAGGCAAGTTCTATGGCCTGATTGAAGCCATTTTCACCACCATATGAGACATCAACAATCTTCAGCACCTTCATTTGCAATCGGGGATCGAACATGTCAGACTGACTTAACTCGGTCTTAAAGTCAGCAGACCCAGCTAGGATCATGCCTTCAATATTCGGTCGATCGTTGCTGATAAACAACTGTACTGCTGTCTCAGCAACTTTTCGGATGTAGTTGTGCCTCTTTTCCATTCTGAGTCGAGCAAAACGGAGTGCGGACTGCCCACCTCTACCGTGTTTCTTGGGTAAGTCAACAGTAAACTTGTGCAGTACATCCCTGGTATTGCCACACAGTGTTCCAAATAGTGCTCCGTTGCCGTCCATGACTATAAACCCAAATTTGTTGACATCCTCAAGCAGAGCACTAAGCGCTTCCGTATGGAACTTGTTATCACACGACGTATTGATTGGTTTGAAGGGTTCAAAGTCGATGTTCACTTTCTTCTCTTTCTCTTTGCCTTCATCAGTGACGATCGTACCACAGTAGATCACCAGGCCACTGTGCGGTACCTTTGAGTACAGCTTCAACCGTTGCTGTACAGATGTGATGGCCCCTAGTACTGAGAGTCTGTTTACGCGATTCTTGATGTGTGAGGCAGTACCAAACTCGTCAGCCAACATCTTGGACACTCGAGAGATCTGGTCTTTCGGCGGTATGAGAGGGAAATCATGCTCGTACCGTTGCCCCTAGCAGCCTCCAAGCTCTTAATTAATCAGTTTCTTGACTTTCCATATTTGAACATTGTGGTCAGCTGCCTCATCTGTCGACCCCACGGCAGCTGCTGTTGCCATTTCAACCCTGAGGTGAGAAATTAAGAAAAATGTGAGGGAGAATCAAGTAAGAAAGTAAATTACATGGTGAGTGGGTGAGTGTGTGTGTGTGGAGGGTGGAGGAATGGGAGTGACTATGACCAAGAGAGAGGAACAGGTGCATTACCATAGTATGGATTACAGTTTTCTCTACAAAAGGTTAACTACAGTTAGGCTTTAGCCTCGTTCACAGGCCGGTGGGAGGAGAGAAAGCGGCCTGGTATCCACACTGCTTGCACAAGCGCGAGCATTCCGAGAAAAACATGGAAATTCGTGTTCGTCTGTAAATGGTCGGTAAATTTGATATGTATATGTCCGATTCACTTCCGTATCATCAGAAAGCGCTTTCTGTGCATGTAAGGTGTCTGGAAAGTTGCCACGCTGTCAGGAACGCTGTCAGGAACCTGCTAAGTGCCCTCAGTTTCCGTTTGACTCCACCTACACAGGAATGGCAGGTAAACTGTCGCCACTGTCAACAGACACGGCAGACATGAGAAGTAACTTACACAGACAGGAACGCCAATCTTCACACAATCCTACAGTACATGACCGAAGAGAGCAGCGGAATACTTGGGTCACCCTTCTGAACAAACGGATACGCAGCAACTTTCTGGGTTGTGCGTGTACGTAGATTATATTCGGTCTGGATATGATCCATGACAACATAAACCTTACGGAAATATAGCGGAAATAGTGGCGCATGCACGAGCAGTGGATACCAGGCCGCTTTCTCTGCGGCCCGGGAACGAGGTTTAGGTGTTTGCTGAACAGGCAAACATTTGGTTTATGCACCACACTAAAAGGGTATTAAGTGGCACCAACACTCCTGGTAAACTCACTTATTGAAGCTTCATGCCTTGCATTGGGGATACTACAGTGGACTCAGATTTAGTCTCGGTCCCAGACCCAACCAACCCCAGCACGGATTAACGTGTGCTGGAAAAGGAAGGGTCTGGTAGATATAGTGCACATTCCTAAGGTCCCATTACCGTTAATTGAGACTCGTTGAAATTATCAAAATGTTCACACGTGCTCATCAAGAGTCAAGCCGCCTTTGAAGACCTAGAGCTACAGGCGGCAAGTACTGCACCAACACATGTTCGCTGTGCTTGGAAGATGGTCTGGGTTTGGAAACGCCCTTTTTGCAGCAGCACTGCAAGTGACTCACACAATCGTCGGCATCTGGGGACTTCACCATCTGTGGATGCTGGGATCAGCGAGCTGTGTCAGTGTTGGACGCAGCAAAGGAGAGATTCTACCTTCTGACCACGTGTCCAAGGCATGCTTCCAGAGTAAAGAGATGCTGTTAAAATTGGAGAGTAGCGCTGGCAGTATTTTTAAACATGCTAAAACCCTTGACAACACCTTTGTTATTGCACGCTGGCGAATCTGTACTTCTGGCATCAATATTAGTATACATCATTGAGATTACTTGTTCTACGATCTGATTGGATCCGTCAGCATTCTGGCGGAGTTTATAAGGAATGTGGGCTATACCTACCAGATCGTTCCTCCAGAAGCAATACACATGCATGCTGGATAAACAATCTGGGAACGAGACTACGCAATTCCACCATCAACATGTGTGAGTGTCAGCAGGAGCTTATGAGTGCAGCGGCACGAAGGAGCGTCAAACTACTGGTCAAACTACCGTACTTGTTAGGGTTCCATCACTCGCAAGATAGCAGCCGCACAAAATGCCTTATAGGGCTGGGCTACAACTCGCACCTACTTTGTTAAGAAGCCTGTGAGGGCTCGCAGACATGTGAAAAACTAACCATCCATGATAGCATACACAACACCTGCCCACCTACTTACCTTACATCTTGTGCAGCCATACATGTACACAGACTGCAAAAGGGAGCAATTGAAATCCGTATAAGGAGTGTCAAGTGCGGCAACCTTGCGACTGATGGGTATGCTAGTTGGACGCTCCTTCCCGTTATGGGCTCCTTGTGTCAGTGATCGAGAAAGTATACCTTGTCCACCTGATGTAACGTTTCATTAACTCTTTAGGGTCCAAAATATATTGAAATCTCCCCCACAGCATAAAATGGCATCTGCATGCAGCGTTGAGCGTTGCCCAGGGCGCGCAGCGTCCAACAAAACTCGGGAGGGTGCCCCTGGCTGTTAACAGCAATGATTACACTCACCGTTGACCAAGGCAGGAAGGGGCGGAGGCACTGGGTGGAGCCGATAACTGAGCTAGCTGTCTGGTTATCGCGCCGTTCGACCAGCTGCTAAAACTCGACTGTTGTCTTGCCATACGCGGAGGACCATCGCTACTTACTTTATTGCTGGAGAGGGCAGACCAACAGTAAGTCAAAGCAGGAGCGTTATTACAAGTAAGCGTATACTGACGGCGAGATAAGGCTTTTTAGCTTACCGTTCGATCAACTTACAATGGCGGCCTTGTTTCTGCCTGTAACAGCTGCCAGCCCAGACGCTTGGCGCCCTTAATTCTGTAGTTATACAGAGGGGGACTACTGACAAGACTCCAGGAGCAGTGCTAGTCGAAGGCTGTCCGTCACCGCGAAGTGAGAAGCCATAGTGTGAAAGGACGCTAATTATGCGCCTTTAGGCGCTATGGGCCCTAAAGGGTTAATTACATTACATCACGTGGAACAATAATTATTTCCTAGAGGAGGTTGGACACATTTTATGCGCATGTGATTATGCGCTGCGCTTGAACAGAAATAATTGTGTGTTTTACGTTCCTAACCTCGCCAGCCTCGTTCCCAAGTCAATATGGCCTGGGACCGAGGGAAACGCAAATTGCCAACGAGAAGTGAAGCTACAGTTGGGGAGTTTGAAAGGTAGGAGTACGTTGAAGACGCTTCAGGTCAGGAAGGCTTCCAGTTGGAGTACCGGGAGTGTAGTTTCTCCGCCATACCGCACGGCCGATCCTTCAAGAGGCCATACAGCCTAAGTAACCCAGGGGTTGAATGGGGTTGACGGCATATTTGGAATCGAGTTTTCCAATGATGTCAAGTTTGTTGATACTCGTAAAGACTACCGAGAACACAATCTGCTATAGTAAACCTCCATATAAATTCGCCTATGCACGTAGGTCACATGACCGTGTCCAACCTCCTCTGAATATTTCCCTACATGACTCATGGACATACAATGAACTGAACTCACAACTAAAACTACGCCACCTTACGTAACGGTACACGAGAACATGGAGAAATCCAACGATCTCACAAATCTATACAGTAAACTCACTGAAAACTAACAGAGATGGATCAGTTGGAATATACGGCACCACGGAAATTAATTAATTATTCGAGTGGGTGGGGCTAGGCGAGTCACGTGGTGGTGTTGCGGGGTTAATTAAGTGCATGCGCGCGGTACAGGTAGTTAATTAAGTGCGCGCATGCGCGCTATAGGCATGCGCACTACAGTAAATTAAGTGCATGCGTGCGGTAGTTTGAAACTGCAGAGCTACTGCAATCCAAGATTTGAGTCTGTAGTCTTGTGAGACTAACTAGTGACCTGCAACTGCTCAATCATGTCCCTGCTGGAGATAGGTCCAGTGTTGTTTGGAGGAGTGGAGAGAATCACTGAATTCCATCGTTTTCTATCATTTTCGGATGACTTTTCAGATGATTCTTGTCACTTTTGTACGCCTCCACCATACTTTTATGTCGTTAATATGTCGTCTATATACCACCTGGCACCATGGATTCAAGTATAAGGACTGACACACCTTTCTCTGAGCTTTTCATTCGCTCGCTGCACGAAGCGACCATAGCAGGGCATGCTGGCCGATCGCTTGGACAGACCCCCCGAAGCAGCCACTTTTACGGCTATGGAAACACCACCACGTGACTCGCCTAGCCCCGCCCACTCGAATAATTACTTTATTTCCGAGGTGCCGTATATTCCAACTGATCCACAGAGATTTATGACAATAACTTCTTCAACAGTAACACGCTCACCACGACTGACAGTAGTATGACAAAACATGTCTTCCAGGACAGTACTAAACAGCAGGAAGGATTCTTGCGCAAAGCTGTGCAACACGTACACCCCAGATCTTGCCCAACGTGTGCCACGTGGTAGTGTAAAATTTTATTACCTCATCGTCTGTTTCCGAGTATTTAGAGACCATGGCGTAGCGATCTCGTTCCAGTGTGTAACGGTGGTCTGGGAACGAGATCCCTCCCCCCGCCCACCCCGGAAACGAAACGCGGTCTGGGTCTGCATCTGGGAACCAAACTAGGAACGAACAACAAAATTATTACTAGGAGAATGCATGACATTGTGGGGCGAGCGTGAGCGAGTGCAATGCAGAACCGTGGAGTAGTTGCATGCACATGACTGAGGAGACAGAAATCATAACATGACAATCAGACTCAAGGCATATGCATGTATATAATTATACTTGTGCCAACATAATATACTAGTACATGCATGCTGCACGAATTTTCTTGTCACGTGTGGAACTTCGATGATCGCTGTTGCACGGACTGCCTGACAGTGCACGGACTGCCTGACAGTGCCCGCGGCCTTGTTGAGACGGACTGTTCATAGGTTGTGTCTCAGTCACGCATTGCAGTTGAGGTAGACTGTTCATAGTTCGTGTCTTAGTCAGGCAGTCTCCGGCTCCAAGTCGCTGTGGCCTTGTTGAAGTAGACTGTTCATAGTTCGTGTCTTAGTCAGGCAGTCTCTGTAATGAACCGCGATCGCAGTTTCAGTTTCCGAGCCTCTCGGGATCTTAGCTAGCGCTATAGCTAGACAGCACTCAGTATCTTTTCAATCAATCATCAAAAGGGCACATGGCATGATCACGCGATCCTCACATAACTGTTACACAATCAATCTAAAGGCACAACATCCTCCCCCGTTGACCAATTCTGGTCAACAAAAGGAGCACAGCTAATAAAGATACAAGTTAAAGAATGAGATTGTTCAATATGTAACTATCACACTCAACAGTTATGAGTCCATGGTCTGAATCCTGATAAGTTCTCTTGCATTTCGAGCTGCAACTCGTTAAGATCGCTTGGGGGCATTCCGGCACACCACTCGTCTCCATCTCTGGGTCATTATCTGTGCCTGTTCCGTTCTGATGGACTCGTTCCGTTTGGCGTACACTCAAACCATCAGTGACTCTGGTGCTCGGGACATCACTGCCATTGGAGTCATCACAATAACGCACCTCCAGTGGATACAGAAGTTGGACAGGTCGTCTCAGGAGGGTGACTCGACCACCAGACGAGTGGACTCTAACACAAGCACCTCTGACTTCACCATCTGATCCTGGGTCCCACAAGAACCTCAAGATCTCTCTGTCCTCCTCAGACACCGACACCATCATGAAGGCTTTCTCAATATCAGCTGTCAGTGCCACGTTGTGGACCCGTAACCTCAGGATAATATCCATGATGTTCTGTCCAAACTTTGGCCCAGTGTAGAGGCACTCGTTCAATGATGGTCCACCTGCTTTGGCTGAGGCATCGTAGACCACACGCAGCTTGGTCGTCTGCTTGTCCTGTCGGATGACAGCGTGATGTGGTATGTAGTGGGTTTCACCAATGGGTTCACATTCAGACTCGTTGACCTTCTCCACAATCCCATTGCTCAGCTGACCCTTAATGGTGGCGTCATACTCCTTGAGGAGTGATGGCTGCTGCCTTAGACGTTGCAGCAGTCCCTGCAACCGCTTCTTGCTAAGTTGGTAGTTGTCTGGGAGGACTGGGTGTGACTCCTTCCATGGTAAGGCTACCTGATACCGACCATCCTTGAAAACAATTCCCCTGTCGAAGTCCTCCAATGCAGATACGTCCCCATCACCAATGCCGAGGGATTCCAATTCCCAGAACATCTTCAGTGTGGCATCCAGTCCTTCCTCAGCTTGTGGATGGGAGTCGACTCTCAGAGTGTGACTAGGGACAATGTTGACGGAGGACACATGTTGGTCAGGAATATCAGCAGGTCCGGATAACACCCAACCAAGCTTGGTGTAGACAGCAGCAGGACCTCTCTTGCCCTTCACCACCTTGCCCGTGACCAACTTCCAATAGTGATCAGACCCAATAAGGACATCAATTGGCATGTCTCCCCCCTTCTCACAAACATCGGCCAACTCCAGCTGTGCCAGGTGGTGGTATTCGGCCTGGCAATAGGCAATGGGTTGGTTGGCCAATGGCTCACAGATTAGAGGTACAGCAAGGAGAGGCAGCTCGAGAACATTTCCATGCACGGTCTTCATGCCAACCCTCACAACCTCACAATCTTGCACTTCTCCCCTTTCCGATCCAAACGTTTTGATGGACATTCTCTGCTTGCATTCAGCAGGTAAGGATAGGGCATCCTTGATCCGGTGGGTGATGTATGACCGTTGGCTACCACCATCCAAGATCACTCTGACCTCCATAGGCGACTGTGGGTTGTCTAGATTGCAAACTTGCACTCTTGCTGTCTGAAGCAACACAGCCATGCCAGCACTGGTGTACATCGAGTTTGTCGTTGGAGGCGAGTACTCAACAGCCTGCGGATTGAGATCCGTCTGGCGTGTTACCGTGCCCTGGTTGGCTTCTGAGGTACGAGGAGTGGCGACTGAGGGCTTGGTTCCTGATAAGCCCTTCAAACAGATGCTAACATGATGTCTGCCACCGCATTTCCGGCACTTGACGGCCGAACGACAATCTCGGCTAATGTGGTACTTTTTCAAACACACAAAACACCGGCCAGACCTCAGCAATATCTGCTTCCTCTCACCAACATCCTGCACAGCCCTACAATTTCCTGACAAGTGGGCTTGATGACAATAGCAACACGAGGGGGTGCTGGTTGGGGTCAGGAATGTTGCAGCGGTGCCAGCAGAACTGTCTGTTCCTGGTTTTCTGGCAGACTGAGTAGAGGAGGTCATTGCTCGTTCTCTGGCCTCAATCTCCTGCTCAAGCTTCTTCAGCAATGCATCAAGATTCCAGTCTCCTTCGGCTATCTCTCGACTCAAAACAAGACACAGCTCAGGTGGTATCTTCTGGAGTAACACGGAGGACAGCAAGCTTCCATAAGAGCTTGAATCAACCCCGAGTGATTTCAAGCCCCTGACCTGAGATTCCACCACATCATAAAGGCGACGTAGGCCCTTGAGGTTATGCTGCGATGAGACAGCCTCCAGGTTCAAGAGGATGTCCATGTGCTTGCTCACAATCTGTTGCTTGTTACCAAATCTCTTTTTGAGGATCGAGACTGCATCCCTGTAGTTGTCCGCTGTGAGGGTCAGTCCAGATATCGCTTCAGCAGCTGACTTCTCTAGCAGAGATTTCAAGTAGTTAAACTTGTCGATGTCAGTCAACCCTGGGCTGCTGTCGATGGCCGACTCGAAGGAGTCCCAAAATGTGGTCCAGTTAGTAATGTCACCATTGAAAGGGCGAATAGCCAACTTTGGCAGCTTCACCCGTGCACCATGAGGCGCCCCTCGAGTTCGGCCTGAGCCAGACGCGCCACCGTCATCTACCGGTGGTGGGCTCCCTTTAGAACTAGGCACACAATACCTGTCAATGTCAACTGTAGCTGCATAGATCTTCTCCTTGAAGGCATCAGCCTGTTCGATTTCGTCGGCTACATCATCCTCTTCAACCGAGTCTAAGATCTCTCCGTCCAACCCCTTGAGGGTGCCCAGCTTCTCCCCCAGACTCATCTTCAACTGCAGCAGCCGTCTAGTGTTCAACTCGCTTGTGGGGTCGTGTACAAAGGCAGCTATCATTTCACTGACCAGCTGCACCATTCGTGTTGCGGACGCTCGATGGCCGCCACGAATCCGTTTCTTCTTCGCCAACGCCTCGGCCATGTGGATCAACAATTTTGCTCGCGTTGGTCAATCGAAGTTCGTGTTTCCCGAAAGGACGGATCCGGCTCGAAGGACCATGTAATGAACCGCGATCGCAGTTTCAGTTTCCGAGCCTCTCGGGATCTTAGCTAGCGCTATAGCTAGACAGCACTCAGTATCTTTTCAATCAATCATCAAAAGGGCACATGGCATGATCACGCGATCCTCACATAACTGTTACACAATCAATCTAAAGGCACAACAGTCTCCGGCTCCAAGTCGCTGTGGCCTTGTTGAAGTAGACTGTTCATAGTTCGTGTCTTAGTCAGGCAGTCTCCGGCTCCAAGTCGCTGTGGCCTTGTTGAAGTAGACTGTTCATAGTTCGTGTCTTAGTCAGGCAGTCTCCGGCTCCAAGTCGCTGTGGCCTTGTTGAAGTAGACTGTTCATAGTTCGTGTCGTAGTCAGACAGTCTCCGGCTCCAAGCCACTGTGGCCTTGTTGAGGTAGACTGTTCATAGTTTTGTGTCTCGGCGGCAAATATTATTATGCTCGTTTGTGGTTTGAATTAAAAGCTAACCATTCAAAATTTCCGTGGGCCACTTCAGTGGCCCGCCGCGTTCAAAGAGTTAATTAATTAGATTATTTAGATTACATTACGCGGCACAATTTTTCCCCTACCAGGAGTGTAATTAGATTACATTACGCGGCACAATTTTTCCTATACCAGGAGTGTAAGATTATTATGCAATATGCAACTTTGTTATACTGTTGCACTGCACTATCAATAGGTTCATGTGACCTGGGTAAAACCCGGTACCTCTCCTGGATCAAATGGGTATGGGTACGGGAGAAAATGTCAAAACCATGCAAACCACCGGCCATTCGATCTGTGAAAGTGGTATTGAAATCACAAAAATAGGGGCTATTTGTACCAGATGTTCCATCGGCATTCAGCAAACTGGAACTCTCCAACGCACGCTGTACGAGTAATAATGGACAGTCATGATTGTGTAATTTCAGTGATGTGAACATACAATAATAATGATGATATATTATGCAATATTTGTTACACTGTTGCACTAAACCATAGATATAAGACACGTTCCGTGTCTTATATCTATGACTAAACTATCAACAGGTTCATGTGACCTGGGTTGCACTGCACTATCAACAGGTTCATGTGACCTGAGTAAAACCCGGTACCTTTCCTTGCGTGGGTATGGGCACAGGAGAAAATGTGAAAACCAAAACCGAACCACGAAAACCATCAGGAGCGCATGAGCCAACAGCTCATGCGCTCCTGAAACCATCCAAACCAAAACCGAACCACGAAAACCATCAGGAGTGCATGAGCCAGTAGCTCATGCGCTCCTGAAACCATCCAAACCAACCTCACTGCATGACCAAACCCATGCATCCCAACTGAAAACCACCACCACATTTGGATCAAAGTAATTAACAGCCCCTCGCATGCTGAAGGCACATGCATGTTGCATTACCTAATACTATACTTATAGTATGCACTTCCTGCCAGACCAACCCCTTCCTCCTCCTCCTCCTCCTCCTCTATTCCTCCTCTCCTCCTCCTCCTCCTCCTCCGGAGAGTGACTTGTGATGACGACAGAAGTCATCAGTCATCGTCTGGCAGCACCTGCAGACTCCAACTCGCCTATGAAGATGCAAGCAGCATCTCCTCTGGGGAGCTGGGTGGAGAGAAAGAGCAGTGGATACAGCAGAGCAAGGAGTTCAGACACAAGGAGTTCAGCCAGTCTATTGCAGCCAGTCTTGGTCAAGCTCTCCATTGAGCATTCTTGATTTCCTCAAAACTGGGCTGGATGATCTGTGTGTGTGTTGTGTGTGTGTGTGTGTGTGCATGTGTGTGTGTGCACGTGTGTGATATGTGTGTGTGTGCACGTGTGTGGTATGTATGTGTGTGTGTGCATGTGTGTGATATGTGTGCAGTGTCCGTGCGTGTGTGTGAGTGTGGGTGCATAGCCTAGCTTATCACAAGCCTACCCCATTTTTGGGTTTGTGTTCAAGGATGCGGAAGGCGGCATCATCATTATTGTCAACGCAAACAGAAGAACAGAAAGAACGGGGTGGGCCTGGGAACGAGGCTAGTGGGCGCACATGTAGTTCATACATGTCAGGTGAACCTTGATGAGCACAAGGCTCTGCTGCATCACTCACAATGCTGGGTAGGGAGAGGACTAGCGAAGCAAGCAGCCAGTCTATTGTGCTCATCATACTGGTACGCCCAAGCTATAGAACTGAATCAGATGTGGGAAGCAACCCATCATCATTTACATGCACACAATTAAACATCATACTAGTGAAACTGTAAGGTGTTTCCCCAAGTTCACCTGTTTATCAACACAGACAACACCATGCCACTAGCCTCGACTCAGGCTCTCCTCATCAGTTGTATACCACCATCCTGTGTAGCGACAGGGTGGTGGAGACAGCCCATCCCTCTGCCTGTTTCTACTACATGGGATTGTCACAAACCACCAGAGCCTGGACAGACAGACATACAGACAAACCGATCACTCTATCCCAGCTGCAAGCATGCGCACAAGCCACTTGAGAGATTCTGAGCAAGGCTTGTGGGTTATCACTGCTAGCAACAATACGCTCCTGCATGCAAGGAAGCCAAAAAGCCCATAGTAGTGCCAGTCAAGCTTGTGATGTGAATAGCATTGACCTCACCTTGTACATGCTTCCACTGGGCGAACCCAGCATCTCTCACTGCTGTAGAGAACAGTCCTGCTAGAGATACCGATACCTGTTCTGTTACGTACGTGTTTCTGACGGCAGCTACAGGCTCTGGCTTTTGCATGTCCCATTCTGAATCAACGACAGGCTTGAGGTTGGTGGGATCAGAACTGAATACATCACCAACATGGAATTCCAGTGGGATTTGGTGAGTATGACAGTAAGAACAACAGTACCATCTGTAACTCTCAAATGGGTCTTCTCTGCCTGGTTTGACAAAAGTGAGGTTGCAATCAGGTGCAGCCCGAAGATACGCAGAGGCAGGTGCATCATCTTCACGGAGGCATTGGTAGGCACAAGTCTTGCATAGAAGACAGCAAGCCACAAACCGCTTCACAATTGTGTCTGGGAGAGCCTGACTGTTCCCAGTCACCCCATTGAAAATGGTTCCCCCCCATAGATATTTCAAAACCAGACCCCACTAAAAGGACAAACCGTCGCGCACTATTCAATCCCCCCCCCCCCCCCCCCCAACTTTTTCTGTGATCTGTTTGGCCCCATTTGCAATATTTTCTGAAATAAACCCTGCTAGTAGAGATGGGCAGTAACCAATTTCATCCTCCAATATTGCCGCCAAGTTACCATGATATTAGTTTACATGATATTTAGTGGTAATGTACACACCTGTGAGAATGGCGTCTCCAGTGGTGCTGTACTGCAGTGAGCAGATCTGGTAGCTGTGTGGAGAGAATACTCTCTGAACACTCATTGGGTAAGCGAGATTACTGGTGATTAGTGGAGTTTATTAGAGATTACCAGTGTCTACTAGAGTTTACTGCAGATTACTAGGTTTACTTGGGATTACTAGAGACTACTACACTTTACTAGTGTTTACTGCAGATTACTCGGTTTTTCGTAGAGTATAGTCTGGGGGATCTGGTCATGTGCAATGCCATCAGGTAGACACACGGAGGGTGGTGTCCAACGAAGAATCTCGATGTCCTGTGTTGTACTGTCTGTCCAATGGCTGGATATCAGAGCGTTCGCAAGGCAGACAATCGACACTGTTTGTTGTTCACAACGCCGGGGACGGATCAACTCAAAACAGGTATTTTAACACTTTGCATGCGACAATAATGACGTCATAATGAAGCGCTATTAATTTGCGAAGCGTTTTGCGTTAGTTACACTTGGATAACGCTTCTGGCTACTCGAAATGCTTGAGGTGTTGTTGCTAGATGTAGCTAGACACAAAGAGAGCCTTAAATAGTAGTCCAAAGCTTCTTACAGCTGCTGTGAGTAGCTATCTCGTTAACTTGCTGATTCTTGCCCATACCTCGGTCAGTTCAAGCCACCAGGATGTCTACCAGGGATTGAGGCGGTGAGAAACCGAGCAACTGTGGTTGAGACGGCCTTGTGCATTTACACACAGGGCGAAAATCTCACATCGATCACTTCTTGACGCACGGAACGCTCATCTCATTGGCAGCCATTTTTGTGCGATAGACAACACACAGGTGTACTTCAGGCTGAAGCACTTTGCGGTCTTGATAACCACGTAAGCGGAAGCCAGGTATTGATAGGGGCATCCCTACCTTCCGTATAAGGCCATAGGTAGTGGCTTGCTGTTACAGGAAACACTTGGACAATTGCGTGTGCACATGAATGTGCACTTTGCATGCAAAGAATTAATGCCCCCAATGTGTCTGCCATCTGTCTACCTGACATCATCACACGTGACCAGATCTCCTAGGCCCTCCCCCGCCATATTTCATACTGGAAGTGATGAAATACTGGAGGTTGGAACGGCCTGGGAACGAGGCTACCACTGTGAATGTGGCCGTTGACATACCTGAGCATACACTAAGCTAATAGCCTATACTTAGGTATGGTCATATATTGCTAATGCATTTCCATTTCCTGTATGGGAGCCAAATTTGGCCATCTGATTAGTCCAATCTCAGTCGAATAGGGTCTATTAACCTGTGGTGTAACACAAACCACTCCACCTATCTATCTACTATGTTTTCCCTCTTACCCTGCCTGTGATGGAAGTTGACCTTCCTTGGAGAGAGGTATGCCCACTGAACACAACTCCACCTCCATCATGCCAAAGCTCACCGCTGAGAGAGGGAAGGGGGGGGGGGGGGGGGAGAGATGAGAAGAGACAAAGGTGAGAGAGGTGATGGGGAGATATAGAAAGAGAGAGATAGAGAGAGATAGGTCGCAAGGCCTAGCCAACATAACAGGTTTGAGCATCTGAAGAAGCCACCACACATACTTACCTCTGCCATGGAGAAAGTGCTTGTAGAGCATGGTCTTCCCAGAGCCATGGGGCCCTATATCAGCAGCACATTCCTCCCAGGGCCAACTCCAGTAGAACCTCTGTATGGATCTGGACAAACATGCAGCCATCATCCTACATTCATTGCAATGTCAATGAGTAGCATATTTACAGTTTCTGGCGTGTCTACAAAGTGAGATCCACCTGAGGAGTGGGCTGCTCAGGAACCCTGGAGGAGGAGGGAGGCAGGGAAGGGAAGGGGGAACAGAGTGAGGGTGGGGAGAGCTCTAAACACGCACCACTTCCTTCTATAACAGCGTGTGATGGTTAAATTCTGGCCAATCAGAGCTGACAGGAAGGGAGAATCCTTAAATTGTAATAATTCATGGCCTCAGCCAAATATACGTTAGTAATCTCCAGAAATCTTCTAGTAATCTCCAGTAGTCTCTAGCCAATACGAAAATGACACAAACAGTGTATCTCCAGGGAATAACCCAGCACATTATCATCTCACTACTCTTCTGGTACAGTTCCCACTTACGTTGAGTAGAGTGGTGAGGTAGGCGAGGCAGGTTCCCAGGAGTCCAACCTCGCTGTGGACTGCTTCCATCCTGTGAGAGAGAAAACAAAGAGTAAAAGTACAGACAACAGCTACAGTACCACAGTGGTTTCCCAATGCTCAAAGAGGAACAAACACACATTTTGATTTGTAAAAGGGCCCAAAAATGAAAGTCTTGACATATTTTGCTCACCCAGATTTCTGTAGCACGAACTCAATGATGGGCCCCACGAGCCAATCAGAGTACTTCTGCAGGCACTGCACCTCGTGGGGATTCTGAGACCGCAGCCAGGACTGCACCACCAGCCCACCATGCTAGAGTCGAAGTAGACGATCCCCTGTGGTGGCGGGGAATCAACCAGAGACCAGGTACAATGTAAGTGCTAATGTAGTGTACTACAGTATAGAATTAAGTTAATGGCTAATTTATAAATGACCAACCATAATGGTAGCTGGGTGGAGCCTGGGAACGAGCCTACTATGATTTAACATCTAACTAAAATGCCTATTTCTTATACCAAAGTACCCATTGATGAGCAGGACACAGATTACCAAATTAAAGACGAGCGCTGTAAATTACATCCCTATTACTGCATGGTAGGTGGAGTACACATCTACTGTACCACTCACACAGCGGGCAAGAGTGGGCAGGGCAGTGTCCTTCAGAGACTCGCTCTCCAGCACCAACTTCAGGTTCCTCTCGCTCATGACCAGGTGCTCCCCATTGGACAGCGTCATCACCTGCATGAGAACCACAGGGGTCACGTACACTCTCACCTTATCTACTCCATTCACCCCATCCTACAAGCATTTTGCCAATTTCCCATGTATGTACTTGTGTGTGCATGTGTAGTGTGCGTATGTGTGTGTGCGTGTGTGTGTGTGCATGTGCATGTGTGTGTGTGTACCGTAGTCTCCCGTTAACCCTTTAAACCCGATAGTACACTTTTGTGTACAATTTAGTAGTGCGAACTTCTAAGGCTTCTGTTTGTCAGGCAGCGATGTCAAACGGGTTTATACCGCTCCAGGTGATTGGTAAGTACTCTCCCGCTCTGTAACTACCGTGGTAAAGGCATGCTAAGGTGTTGGGCGTTGTTGTGGGCAGCTGTTTGAGCAGCGCTGAGTCGGCCATTGATGGCCGTTCTAAGAGTAAGGCTTATGCCGCCTTCGTTCTGTGGTTACCTGAAGTAGCGCTCATGTCGTGAGTCACTATTGGTCTCCCCCATCCAGCAGCAGAGTAAGCAGCAGCAGACTTCAGCATCTTCGAAGAAAATGACCGCTTTTGTTCAGCATCTCGAACGTCGGCCCGCACGCAACTCATTTAGTATTTCGCCCCGCCCAGTTCAACCCACTCTTTCCTGTCTAGATAAACTGTGAAAGTGTCATTAGTAATGACCACCCGGGGCATCCCCCCGAGCTTAGTCTACCTGCAAGTAGTTCTAGCGTGGTTTTACTGCAGCCAATTAGACCACAGTGGTGAGTAGTGTCAACCTATAATCTATTTCAGGTGTTAATAACCCTTTACCCCCGACAGCGCCCGTATGCGCCCAATAATTAAGCGCCCGTTAAACCCGAGAGCGCCCGTATGCGCCCGAAACTGGATTCCGGCTATTTATCGCCATATCTACACGATCGGACTTTGGATAAGTGATTTACGTGTCACAAGAAGTCGAGTGAAGCATAATTAGCTGTGGTGTTCCATAGGGACTTTCCCCACAAATCGCGTTAGAAGTTTACTTGTCGAGCGATGTGTACTTAGTGACGGCATATTATAGCTTATATCGTACGATCAAGTTGTTCTATCGAGTTTGTACTAGCCAGTTATCTCACCCACACTGGAAACCTACTGTTGCTGGGCCAGTCAGCCAACTTCTGCAGTGGTTTTGCCGTCATTCTCGAGAGCACAGCGACAACCCGCGTTTCCACCGCTGTGTCTTTCACAGGCCTCACTGCCAAGTCGCGGGACTACTTCAGGAACGAAGCAGGTTTGTTTTCAAGCCAAATAAGTACAACTATCAATACCTGAACTCAGCTATTTTACAAGATACAATGCCAATGAATCGATACAACACCAAAAACGCCATTTTTCATTAGCTTTTGTGTAACCAAGCGATTGATTTCTGCGCATGCGCCTCAGGGGTATAGGGTTAAAGGGTTAATACGCCCCCCTATTTTGTACACTACATCCAGCCCAAAGAGGGGAGGGGGCGTATTTTCGAGTACGCAATTAGTCTCGATTATACGCCCCCTCAAAAAGTTTCGCTACGTTTATGACACTGCCAAGGTTCGTGTTCACAGTTACAAAAGTACAAACGACCGCCAGTACTGTTCGTGGTCATCATGCGTGGTCTCCCTACATCGGCGAGAAGAGCTGCACTTCAACTCGAGGGCCATAACATTCACGACGACTTCGCTGTAGCCATCCTCAAGAACAGCAAATTATACTGTCGGTCATAAACCACGGAGGTATTTCTTACGGAAGAGTGGCAGCGACATGACTTGTACCGTCGGCGTCAATGGTGACTACTCGATCTGAGAGACGATCTGCAAGTTGCGCACGTGTAGGTTAGATATTAATATATATTCCAGAAGACACTCACCAGGGGGGCGTTATAACGAGTCAAACTACCCTGTGCAGGAACTTGGGCAAAAAAGAGGGGGAGGGCGTATTTTCGAAGGGGGCATATTAGCGGGACACTACAGTACATGCAAATGACAATTATGTGTGATGAGGGCTGATCTTACCTCTCCCCATGAGTTCGGAGAGCGGGTGGACCCAGGAGGAGTGAAGGGGGCCATCGAGACAGACCCATGTCACAGTCTGTGTAGCCTACAAGACAGTGGGCAAAGAGTATACAATGTCATGTACACACACACATGCACACGTACACACACACACAGTAGCTGATATGCACCTTGTGAGCCTTCCTGAAGATGTTGGTGAAGAAGCTATCAAGAGCAGTGGATACAGCAGAGCAAGGAGTTCAGGCTCAAGGAGTTCGGCCAGTCTATTGCAGCCAGTCTTGGTCAAGCTCAGCTTGGGCGCTATTGAGCATTCTTGATTTCCTCAAAACTGGGCTGGATGATCTGTGTGTGTGTGTGTGTGTGCACGTGTGTGTGTGTGTGTGTGTGTGTGTGTGTGTGCACGTGTGTGTGTGTGTGTGTGTGTGTGTGTGTGTGTGTGTGTGTGTGTGTGTGCGTGCGTGTGTGTGATATGTATGTGTGCAGTGTCCGTGCATATGTGTGAGTGTGGGTGCATACCCTCATCACAAGCCTACCCCATTTTTTCTGTTCTTGGGTTTGTGTTGAAGGATGCGGAAGGCGGCATCATCATTATTGTCAACGCAAACAGAAGAACAGAAAGAACGGGGTGGGCCTGGGAACGAGGCTAGTGGGCGCACATGTAGTTCATACATGTCAGGTGAACCTTGATGAGCACAAGGCTCTGCTGCATGAGCCTGCATCACTCACAATGCTGGGTAGGGAGAGGACTAGCGAAGCAAGCAGCCAGTCTATTGCGCTCATCATACTGGTACGCCCAAGCTATAGAACTGAATCAGATGTGGGAAGCAACCCATCATCATTTACATGCACACAATTAAACATCATATTTCATCCTCCAATTCATCCCCCATCCTCCAACTTTCTCTGCGATCTGTTTGGCCCCCCTTGCGATATTTACTGAAACAAACCCTGCTAGTAGAGATGGGCAGTAACCAATTTCATCCTCCAATATTGCCGCCAAGTTACCATGATATTAGTTTACATGATATTTAGTGGTAATGTACACACATGTGAGAATGGCGTCTCCAGTGGTGCTGTACTGCAGTGAGCAGATCTGGTAGCTGTGTGGAGAGAATACTCTCTGAACACTCATTGGGTAAGCGAGATTACTGGTGATTAGTGGAGTTTATTAGAGATTACCAGTGTCTACTAGAGTTTACTGCAGATTACTAGGTTTACTTGGGATTACTAGAGATTACTACACTTTACTAGAGTTTACTGCAGATTACTCGGTTTACTTGGGATTACTAGAGATTACTACACTTTACTAGTGCTTACTGCGGATTACTAGGTTTACTTGGGATTACTAGAGATTACTACACATTACTAGTGCTTACTGCAGACTATCAGTAGAGTATAGTCTGAGGGATCTGGTCATGCGCAATGCCATCAGGTATATAGACACACGGAGGGCGGTGTCCAACGAAGAATCTCGATGTCCTGTGTTGTACTGTCTGTCCAATGGCTGGATATCAGAGCGTTCGCAAGGCAGACAATCGACACTGTTCGTTGTTCACAACGCCGGGGACGGATCAATGCGAAACAGGTACTTTAACACTGCACGCGACAATAATGACGTCATAATGAAGCGTTACTACTTTGCGAAGCGTTTTGCATTAGTTACACTTGGATAACGCTTCTGGCTACTCAAAATGCTTGAGGTGTTGTTGCTAGATGTAGCTAGACACAAAGAGAGCCTTAAATAGTAGTTCAAAGCCTGCTCTGAGTAGCTATCTCGTTACCTCGCTGATTCTTGCCCATATCTCGGTCCGTTCAAGCCACCAGGATGTCTACCCGGTGAGAAACCGAGCAACTGTGGTTGAGACGGCCTTGTGCATTTACACACTGGGCAAAAATCTCGCATCGATCACTTCTTGACGCACAGAATGCTCATCTCATTGGCAGCCATTTTTGTGCGATAGACAACACACAGATGTACTTCAGGTTGAAGCACTTTGGGGTCTTGATAACCATGTAAGCAGAAGCCAGGTATTGATAGGGGCATCCCTACCTTCCGTATAAGGCCATAGGTAGTGGCTTCTGTGGCTTGCTGTTACAGGAAACACATTGACAATTGCGTGTGCACATGAATGTGCACATGAATGTGCACTTCGCATGCAGAGAGTTAATGCCCCCAATGTGTCTGCCATCTGTCTACCTGACATCATCACACGTGACCAGATCTCCTAGGCCCTCCCCCACCGTATTTCATACTGGAAGTGATGAAATACTGGAGGTCGGAACGGCCTGGGAACGAGGCTACCACTGTGAATGTGGCCGTTGACATACCTGAGCATACACTAAGCTAATAGCCTATACTTAGGTATGGTCATAAATTGCTAATGCATTTCCATTTCCTGTATGGGAGCCAAATGTGGCCATCTGATTAGTCCAATCTTAGTCAAACAGGGTCTATTAACCTACAAACCACTCCACCTACAAATGTATCTATCTACTACGTTTTTCCTCTTACCCTGCCTGTGATGGAAGTTGACCTTCCTTGGAGAGAGGTGTGCCCACTGAACACAACTCCACCTCCATCATGCCAAAGCTCACCGCTGAGAGAGGGAATGGGGGGGGGGGGGGGGGGGGGGGGGGGGGAGGGAGAGATGAGAAGAGACAAAGGTGGGAGAGGTGATGGGGAGATAGAGATAGAGAGAGAGAGAGAGAGAGAGAGTTAGGTCGCAAGGCCTAGCCAACATAACAGGTTTGAGCATATCTGAAGAAGCCACCACATACACTTACCTCTGCCATGGAGAAAGTGCTTGTAGAGCATGGTCTTCCCAGAGCCATGGACCAGCAGCACATTCCTCCCAGGGCCAACTCCAGTAGAACCTCTGTACGGATCTGGACAAACATGCAGCCATCATCCTACATTCATTGCAATGTCAATGAGTAGCATATTTACAGTGTCTGGCGTGTCTACAAAGTGAGATCCACCTGAGGAGTGGGCTGCTCAGGAACCCTGGAGGAGGAGGGAGGTGGGGAAGGAAGGGGGAACAGAGTGAGGGAGGGAGGCAGGGGATGAGACAGGGAGGGTGGGGAGAGCTCTAAACACGCACCACTTCCTTCTATAACAGCGTGTGATTGGATTGCAATGGTTAAATTCTGGCCAATCAGAGCTGACAGGAAGGGAGAACCCTTAAATTGTAATAATTCATGGCCTCAGCCAAATATACGTTAGAAATCTCTAGTAACCTTCTAGTAATCTCCAGTAATCTCTAGCCAATACGAAAATGACACAAACAGTGTATCTCCAGGGAATAACCCAGCACATTATCATCTCACTACTCTTCTGGTACAGTTCCCACTTACGTTGAGTAGAGTGGTGAGGTATGCGAGGCAGGTTCCCAGGAGTCCAACCTCGCTGTGGACTGCTCCCATCCTGTGAGAGAAAACAAAGAGTAAAAGTACAGACAACAGCTACAGTACCACAGTGGTTTCCCAATGCTCAAAGAGGAACAAACACACATTTTGATTTGTAAAAGGGCCCAAAATGAAAGTCTTGACATATTTTGCTCACCCAGATTTCTGTAGCACGAACTCAATGATGGGCCCCACGAGCCAATCAGAGTACTTCTGCAGGCACTGCACCTCGTGGGGATTCTGAGACCGCAGCCAGGACTGCACCACCAGCCCACCATGCTAGAGTCGAAGTAGACGATCCCCTGTGGTGGCGGGGAATCAACCAGAGACCAGGTACAATGTAAGTGCCAATGTAGTGTACTACAGTATAGAATTAAGTTAATGGCTAATTTATAAATGACCAACCATAATGGTAGCTGGGTGGAGCCTGGGAACGAGCCTACTATGATTTAATATCTAACTAGAATGCCTATTTCTTATACCAAAGTACCCATTGATGAGCAGGACACAGATTACCAAATTAAAGACGAGCGCTGTAAATTACATCCCTATTACTGCATGGTAGGTGGAGTATACATCTACTGTACCACTCACACAGCGGGCAAGAGTGGGCAGGGCAGTGTCCTTCAGAGACCCACTCTCCAGCACCAACTTCAGGTTCCTCTCGCTCATGACCAGGTGCTCCCCATTGGACAGCGTCATCACCTGCATGAGAACCACAGGGGTGTCACGTACACACTCACCACATCTACTCCATTCACCCCATCCTACAAGCATTTTGCCTATTCCAATTTCCCATGTATGTACTTGTGTGTAGTATGCGTATGTGTGTGCGTGCGCATGTGTGTGTGTGCATGCGTGCGTGTGTGCATGCGTGTGTGTGTGTGTACATGCAAATGTCAATTATGTGTGATGAGGGCTGATCTTACCCCTCCCCAGGAGCTCGGAGAGCGGGTGGACCCAGGAGGAGTGAAGGGGGCCATCGAGACAGACCCATGTCACAGTCTGTGTAGCCTACAAGACAGTGGGCAAAGAGTATACAATGTCATGCACACACACACATGCACACGTACACACACTCAGTAGCTGATATGCACCTTGTGAGCCTTCCTGAAGATGTTGGAGAAGCCATCAACCCAGTACCCGTCTAGTCCATCAGCTCAGCGGGGTCACCACACTTCCCCAGGAAGATACGCAGCATCTGCACAGAGGTATTTGCACCTCTGTCACTGGGACTTCTAGTGTTCAGAGCTGAGGCAACGGTCTGTAGTGGTGACGTCTTGCCAGTCGCAGGCTGTCCAGCCAAGAGAACAGCTGGAACAGGAGTTGTGGCTGAAAATGGATGAAGGAAGCCCCACTCTTCTGTGCCAGGCTCTCCGCACTGTTCTGTGCCAGGCTCTACTTATTGTTCTGTGCCAGGCTCTACTTACTGTTCTGTGCCAGGCAGTAATAACTAACAACAATAATTTCAATGAACAATATCGATATGCAACAACAATTATTATGCAATGCAACTTGGTTATGCACGTGCACCATCAACAATTGCACAATTGCACGTTACCTGGGTACCAGAGAAAATTTAATGTCATAACCATGAGATCATGCAAACCATGAGATCGTGCAAACCATGAGATCATGCAAACCATCCAAACAACCAAAACCATCCACATCCAAACCACGAAAACCATCCACATCCAAAACCATGGGTGCATGGAAAAAATCGCTGCATGACCAAGTATCGATGGTCAAACCCATGTGATCATCGAAACCGCCAAAACCATCGAAACCGGTTTTGATGAAATCAATTTGTATCCCGTATGATTAATTTGCCATATATGATATGATGGGCGAGGGTGAGTGCTAAATGCGCATGCATGTTGCATTACCTATACTTATAGTATGTACTTCCTGCTAGACCAAGATCCCATCCCGTCAGAGACCCCCCCCCCCCCCCCCCCCCCCCCCCCCCCTCCCCCTATCCTCCCCCCTTCTCCTCCTCCTCCACCTCCACCTCTGGAGAGTGTATCTTGTTATGACGATAGAGAGGGAGAGGTCGTCGCTTGGCAGCCCCTGCAGATTCCACTCGTCTACGAAGATGCAAGCAGCATCTGCTCGGATTGGGGGGCTGGGTGGAGAGATGCAAGCAGGGTCTGCTCGGATTGGGGGACTGGGTGGAGAGATGCAAGCAGCGTCTGCTCGGATTGGGGGCTTGGTGGAGAGATGCAAGTAGCGTCTGCTCGGATTGGGGGGCTGGGTGGAGAGATGCAAGCAGCGTCTGCTCGGATTGGGGGGCTGGGTGGAGAGATGCAAGCAGCGTCTGCTCAGATTGGGGGGCTGGGTGGAGAGATGCAAGCAGCGTCTGCTCGGATTGGGGGGCTGGGTGGAGAGATGCAAGCAGCGTCTGCTCGGATTGGGGGTCTGGGTGGAGAGAAAGAGCAGTGGACACAGCAGAGCAAGGAGTTCAGACACGAGTTCAGCCAGTCTATTGCGTTCATTATACTGGCCAAGCTCGGCTTGGGCTCTATTGAGCAGTCTTCATTTCATTTCCTCAAGACAGCGCTGGATGATCTGTGTGTGTGTGTGTGTGGGTGGGTGTGTGTGGGTGTGTGGGTGTGTGAGTGTGTGTGTGGGTGGGTGTGTGGGTGGGTGGGTGTGTGGGTGTGTGGGTGTGTGGGTGTGTGGGTGTGTGTGTGTGTGAGTGCGTGATATGTATGTGTGTGTGTGTGTGAGTGCGTGATATGTATGTGTGTGTGTGTGTGTGTGTGTGTGTGTGTGATATGTATGTGTGTAATGTCGTGCGTGTGTGTGTGTGAGAGAGAGAGAGAGTGTGTGGGTGCACAGCCTCATTCCCAAGCCTACCCTACTCAAAATGGAGCACCTGAATCATGCATGTTGCAGCACATTCCATGCACAGTGACCAGTAACATGCATGTGCAATGCATGGAACGGGCATAGACTGGAACGGCCATGCATGAAACACGCATGAAGTGGAATATGCATGCATGGAACATGCATACACTGGATTACCCATGCATGCAACATGCATAGATTGGAATACTCATGCACCAACTGGTTGATATACATGCATGGAACATGCATGCACAGACTGGAATGACCATGCATGGACCGCCATATAGTGCCATTGCGGACTCGTGTTTGTTTTTGTCCTGCTAGTGAACTTCATTGTATTATTGTTCTTGTATGGTTGGTCTTCCTGTTTAGGGAAGCATGCTAGATAGGTTCATGACGTCAGACCTCCTCTGAAACCCATTCCACTGGACTAAATAAAATGCAACAGAACATGCAAAGTCCAGCATAAGATGGGCCATGAACCATGCATGCTTGGTTGCCATGTAAACTAAGTCACTTTGTTGCCATGTTTGTTGCCATGTAAACTAGGTCACTTGGTTGCTAATGTAAACTAATTTCATCATGTTGGAGGTCATATTCACCAAATTGAATTTGGTTGCTAGTTTCCAAATTCACATGTTGCTTGCACTGCACTGTTAGCTAGCTAGCTGCTGTCAGTACTGTTGTGGTCAATGAAAAGTTCACGTTTAGTTTCCGTTGCACGATTGTTGCACGGTGGGAGCGTTTACTGGAAAACGGCGTTCTTGCCATTCTAATTAAAACCAAACGTGGATTGGAAACAGCAATACAAATGTCACAATCTGTGTTGTGCGCACGGGCGTTAGCCTTGCTCCCAGATCAGCCTTCTTCCTGAAACTCAATAGCCTAATCAGCAGCCACAGAGGCATTGACAGCATATCTCTAGGTGCTTTCTTAGTCGAGACCAACCTAGCTTCCGTTCTTACGAGGGCAAAGAAACTCAATAGCCTAATGCAGTAACAACACAGGCATTGATAGCAAATAGTTTCATCTCTCTGGGTGCTTCCTTGGTCAAGGTAACCTAACACAACAGACGCGCAATGCGGATTACGTAGTAAATTTATATTGCTGTTCCAATCCATTTAATTATCCTTGGTTTTTGACACATGCAAGATTGATTGAAGTTGTATGAGATCGAGAGTTGGACTGTTGAAGCTAGGCGTTGTACGAGAGTTGGGCTGTTGAGGGAGTGTAGGTTAGCTGGTGTACAGCACATACAAGATGCAAAGAATCTCGAGTTTCACTCTCAAGGTTTGAAAGCTCCTACCATAGCGAAGATACTACGCGAGGAAGAGCACCTTTGTTGGGTAGGTGATGCCAATTCAAAGCGATCATCGAAGAGCAGATGCAACATGACGACGAAACGACCGCTGTGCAGCTGCATCATTTGCTTACCAGCCGTGGCTACTCCATCTGTTTGAGGACCATTCTACGCTGCAGAACCTCCCTGGGATGGACATTTCGTGGAAGTGGCTACTGTCAATTGATCCGAGACGCTAACAAAGTAAAGAGACTGACACGGGCACGTGAGCATGTTGGAGAGACCTTCGATGACGTGATCTTCACTGATGAAAGAAAGGAAGCCCACCGTCGTTTTTGCTGCAGAAAGCATGGACAGGCTCCAAGACCTAAACATAAGTATGCATGCATGCATGTGTATGTAAGTGAGTGAGTGAGTAGTATGAATGCATGTAGTCTAGTGGCCTAGCCCCTCGAATTTCTCCAGCACGGATTGACTCACCTGACCGCACGGGGGAAAGTAGGGTCTAGAACTTTGGACCTCTTGCCTTATACTGTAGCTTAAGTGTGTTCTCTTCTTCATACAGGTCGAAACATCCAACAAAAATGCACGTCTGGATACTAACTACGTCCGTAGAGAAGTGAAGCCCACAGGCCTTCTCACCCCAGCATTTGTCGCTTGCAGTACTAACGCGCAGTAAAACTCGTCACATGCAGTGACGTAGGTGGACATTCAGTGGACATGTGGAGGAGTGGCACATTCCCAAGTAAACCGCAAAGCCAAGTGTACAGAGCACGTGCTACACGATCGACAACCGACAACGGACTGCCATTCAACAGCGACTGAGTGGTCGACATCAGGCACTCTTGGCGACGTTTCTCAAGTGGCCCCACAGCTGTGCAGAGAGTCTGAAGCCAGGAAATACAGCCACATTTTGGAGTTCAAGCGTCCGAATGTTGGGTACCCACAGTGATGAAGTGTGCTTGATACTTTCTACACAACAGTATGTCTGAGGCTGTATAAACAGTAGCTAGACCCCAATCCAATGCTTGTACGTACATGTATACTGTGCTGGTAAAACTGGCTACAATGCTTGAAGACGGCCTTGTGGTTTACCTGGGAATGTGCCACTCCTTCGCAGGTCCACCTGACGTCAATTTAGTCATTGCATGTGACGAGTTTTACCAGGCCTTCCCCCACGTTAGTACTGCAAGCGACAAACGCTGGGGTGAGAAGGCCTGGGAACGAGGCTAGTCAACGGCATCGTTGATTTTTGGAAGACTGGTTGACCGCTGAAAGTGCACCAAGTACATAGACCATCTCAAGAAGGTGATTCCCCGCGTTATTATAGTTGATGGACCATGCAACTACATTGTACCGTTATGTATTTCAATATGCATCCATGAAACTTTCACATACATGTACAGAAATATATATGTCTGCATGCAGTAAGTAGTTACAAAAATGTACATGTTACTTAAACTGCTTACATCTTAGTCTCTCACAGGCCTGTCCCACACAGTCAACAACGGTCATCCAAACAGACTCGAACTCGTGTTTTGCTTTCCAACATAATTGAGGGAATTGACGAAAGAGGATTGTTTTATTTTTAACCCACCTACTTCTGGGATTGGTGGTCCAGGTAGTATTCACTCACCAACTACGGTGCACTGTACAATAATTTTTTCTCCAAAAAGTGCTTCTTTGGCAAGCTCAACTGCCAGCGTTAGATTCACATCGTAGTTTAGGGCACTTTGAAAGTACGCTAGAAACGGAAGTCAGATTCTGATCGGCCTTGGCAATTTCTGAAGACATTTGTCTTCATGTTTTTGAATGGTAGTGGTTCAGAGTCAGACGGAGTAGGGGCAGCAGTCTGGAAGAGGCTGGGTCAGTGGAAGAGGCTGGGTTGGTGGAACGCACTGGGTCAGTGGAAGAGGCTGGGTTGGTGGAACACACTGGATCAGTGGAACAGGCTGGGTTAGTGGAAGAGGCTGGGTTGGTGGAACGCACTGGGTAGAGGCTGGGTTGGTGGAACGCACTGGATCAGTGGAAGAGGCTGGGTTGGTGGAACGCACTGGATCAGTGGAAGAGGCTGGGTTGGTGGAAGAGGCTGGGTTGGTGGAAGAGGCTGGGTCAGTGGAAGAGGCTGGGTTGGTGGAACGCACTGGATCAGTGGAAGAGGCTGGGTTGGTGGAACGGTCTGGGTCAGTGGAAGAGCCTGGGTTAGTGGAAGAGGCTAGGTCATCCTCCAATTTTCGCGCCAGTTCAGTCACCCCCAACTCCAATGTCAGTGGGTCGCTTCCAAGTGACTCATTTACTTGTTTCTCAGGTGAAGGAGTTGTGGATGGGGGGAGTTGATTCTCTGAGGTAAAACTACACTCATAAATAGACATATATCTTCGGGGGTGGGTGGGATGGGATCGGTCTTGGTAGATATAAACGTGTGAACTTTAAGCTCTCTGATACACCAAGGGCATGCTAGCTTTAGCTTAATACCACTGTACATTTGTAATTGTCATCAGTCTTTTCAAATGTGCTACTAACGAGTAGCTTTGTTTACAAACAGGCTCAATTCCGCCCGCATCCTCATACCTAGAGACGTATCACAGTGAGATAAGTTACACAATAGTAAACTTACTTCGCTTCTCTTGCAGTTGTTTCAGTTGCTTTCGCAGAGCCATTCTTGAAAGCACGACGATACAAAAACGGCCTGAAGAACGCACTCGAAAATGCTTGTCAATTTGAGAAAACATTTCTGACACATCCACGTGTAAACGGTTCGTACTACGTTCCATACCGGATCAGTTGGGAAAAGCAGAAGTAGAGACCAGCTGTAGGAACAAAGGGTTAACATGATCCCTACCCATACACCATGTGGACATGCAGTCAGTCTCAAGTGACCTATCCGCATATACACCAGTCATATGTTTCCCACCCATGCAGCACATAACCTATCTGATACCCATACTTTATCATACACCTACGTTTCAATAACCGTATAGTGGGTTATTTTTGTGGGGTGCCAATTTTCGTTATTTTCGTGACTCATCAACAGGTCACAAAACTTTCCACCCACTTTCCACCCACAAAATTTTCCACCCACAAAATTTTCAACCCATAATCGCGCTAGCGCTGTGCAACACAAAGGTGCCGTCGTTCAAGTACACTGTGTGGCTCTTTGTAGCTGTACCTGCGTGACTGCGTCCCGTTGACAGTGTCCTCGTTCGACAGGATCCTCTATCACCAGCTAGCTGTCCCTCGCATTGTGATTGAATTGGTGACCAAGGCGACGAAAAACGAGGCCAGTAACTCTCGCCACAGCAAATGGATCGACACGGTTGCCATTCTCGCGTTAGCATGTTAGTTCTTCTCCAACACTGGCCTCCCACATGTCTTTTACTGACGAAGTAGCGTCGCTGTTTGCAATGTTCGTTGAAACTGCATCAACCACCGCGTGTACATAATTTTCATATTACCTTGTCCGCGACGATTAACGCGAACGCAGGTACCACGAAAAGTAGAACCACGAAAATTAACTCTGACGACCATATCCAGCATTTCCCGAAAATTTCCACTAACGAAAATAACCCGCTATGCGGTACGCAAGCGCAGTTATTGAAAAAACATATTTTGTACTGTAGGTCACGTGAAAAATCCGCATTAAGTACTGTTGGTCACGCGTGTGCACAATTGTCTGGGAGAGCCTGACTGTTCGCAGTCCCACCCTTGAAAATGTTCTCTCCCCTTTAGAGATTTCAAAACCAGACCCCACTAAAAGGACGCACTGCTGCGCACAATTCATCCCCCCCCCCCCCCCCCCCCCCCAAACTTTCTCTGCGATCTGTTTGCCCTCCCCTTTGTGATATTTACCGAAATAAACCCTGCTAGTAGAGATGGGCAGTAATCAATTTCATCCTCGCATATTGCCGTCAAGTTACCATGGTTACCGTACTGGATTACATGATATTTACAGTGGTAATGTACACACCTGTGTGAATGGTGTCTCCAGTGGTGCTGTACTGCAGTGAGCAGATCTGGTAGCTGTGTGGAGAGAATACTCTTTGAACACTCATTGGGTAAGCAAGCGAGATTACTGGAGATTAATAGCGTTTATTAGAGATTAGTCAAGTCTACTAGAGATTACTAGAGTTTAATAGAGATTACTACTAGAGTTTACAGCAGATTACTCTAAGAGAATACTAGCGTTTACTGCAGATTACTAGTTCTTTGTGTAGCTGAACAGATCCCAGACTATATATTGCACCAGGAGCTTATGAGTGGCGGAGCCACGAAGGAGCGCGTAACTCCGGTTCCGTCCAAATCGTAATTACTTGCGTATTTCCGTTTTGGAAACGAAGAAGGCGTCTCCAAACAGTGGGGGGTCACGGGATCTTCAAATCTACCACATTTTTGTGGCAAATCGCTTTCACTGTCACCCGTTCGCTTGGCCATTCATTGCGGCTAGGTCAAAGGCGCTCCTCTGAGTGGGTGTCAAACTTCTCACATCGCTACCACAGAACACGTGGGTTTTTATGTCGTCATTATGACGCTAGATTGAAGAACAGGTTTCCATATTTGGAAGTTCGCTAGCTAATAATTTTGATTTGGACGGCACTCGGGCGTATGCGGTAGTTGCACGCTCCTTCGCGGCTCCGCCGCTCATAAGCTCCTGATTGCACGTTATAGTCTTACAATGCACCACCGTGTAGCCTCGTTCCCAGGCCGTTCCCACCGCCAAGATTTCATTGCTTCCACTACGGCGGGGAAGGCCTGGGAGATCTGGTCACATGCGATGCCATCAGGTAAACACACGGAGGGCGGAGCCCAACGAAGAAGCTCGATGTCCTGTGTTGTACTGTCTGTCCAATGGCTGGATATCAGAGTGTTCGCAAGGCTGACAATCCATACCGTTCGTTGTTCACAATGCCGGGGACGGACCAATGCTCTTAACGGTTGGGCACCGCCTCCCATGTGTCTACCATCTTTGTACCTGACATCATCGCACGTGACCAGATCTCACAGGCCTTCCCCTGCCGTATTTATACTGCAAGCGATGGAATACTGGTGGTGGGAACGGCCTGGGAACGAGGCTACCACTGGGTGTGGGGTACAATCTTAGTCAACTCTTTACCAACCAATGAGGGAGGAGGGAGGGAGGGAGGGATGGGGCTCAAAACTGTGGTATGCGCAATTTGAATGTTGTGAATTCGTTGTAACGTATGTGCACACATGCATACCTCTCTTCCACAGGGCAGTCGACAGGAGGGCAGTTGACAGGAGGGCAGCCGTGACTGCAGTACAGCAGAGATGGTGTGCATCATTTGGGATAGCACAGAGAGGATGTTGAGAGGGTTTGGACATCCCAGCAACAGACCCAAGAACCATCCTGCGAGACAAGACACACACTATGCATCAACAGTCTGTTTGCCACACCTTGAAGAAGGAAGGGGCGGGGTGGGGGGTACAATCTTCCATAGGCATGGGTCTGTTAACTCTCTACCAACCAATGAGGGAGGGAGCATAAGACTGTGGTATGTGCAATTTGAATGTTGTGAACTCGTTGTACCATACGCACACATGCATACCTCTCTTCCACAGGGCAGTTGACAGGAGGGCAGTTGACAGGAGGGCAGCCGTGACTGCAGTGCAGCAGAGATGGTGTGCATCATTTGGGATAGCACAGAGAGGATGTCGAGAGGGTTTGGACATCCCAGCAACAGACCCAAGAACCATCCTGCGAGACAAGACACACACTATGTATCAACAGTCTGTTTGCCACACCTTGAAGAAGGAAGGGGCGGGGTGGGGGGTACAATCTTCCATAGGCATGGGTCTGTTAACTCTTTACCAACCAATGAGGGAGGCAGGGAGGGGGCATAAAACTGTGGTATGTGCAATTTGAACGTTGTGAACTCGTTGTACCGTACGCACACATGCATACCTCTCTTCCACAGGGCAGTTGACAGGAGGGCAGTTGACAGGAGGGCAGTTGACAGGAGGGCAGTTGACAGTCGGGCAGCCGTGACTGCAGCGCAGCAGAGATGGTGTGCATCATCTGGGATAGCACAGAGAGGATGTTGAGAGGGTTTGGACATCCCAGCAACAGACCCAAGAACCATCCTGCGAGACAAGACACACACTATACATCAACAGTCTGTCTGCCACACCTTGAAGAAGGAAGGGGCGGGGTGGGGGGTACAATCTTCCTTAGGCATGGGTCTGTTAACTCTTTATTTACCAACCAATGAGGGAGGGAGCATAAAACTGTGGTATGTGCAATTTGAATGTTGTAAACTCGTTGTACCGTACGCACACATGCATACCTCTCTTCCACAGGGCAGTTGACAGGAGGGCAGTTGACAGGAGGGCAGTTGACAGTCGGGCAGCCGTGACTGCAGTGCAGCAGAGATGGTGTGCATCATCTGGGATAGCACAGAGAGGATGTTGAGAGGGTTTGGACATACCAGCAACAGACCCAAGAACCATCCTGTGAGACAAAAGACACACAATATGCATCAACAGTCTGTTTGCCACACCTTGAACTGCAAGGACCCCCCCCCCCCCCCCCCCCCCCCCCCCCCACCAAGTACTCTAGATCTGGTTCCACTGTGGTATTCAACTTCAGCATACCTGGGCCAGCCCCTCAAAGGTCCTAGCCTAGCAATGGCCGCCTTCTCAGTGCATGAGAGCAGAGCAGTGGAAGGTGGGCACAAACCTTCCACACAGCCAACTAACCCCTTGCAGGAAAGAGCGAAGCAGGAAGGGTTATTGAAACAGTCAATTAGTCCATCCCACACTATTAACTCTCTGCCTGCGTTTGTCGCACAATTGCGACGTGCGCGGACGCGCGCAAAATGCGGCTGTCGCATATTTGCGACAAGATCGCGAGGCGAGCTAAACTGAAGCGGGGCAGACCCTGCTAATATAATGGCAATCACAGTCATGAAGAGGCAGACCCTACGGATATCAGCAGTCGATCAGAAGCTCCTCCTACCGATCGAGAGATAAGTAAGCGCTCACTGTTTTGTCGCCGTTTTGTGTACTGCTAGCATGGACAGGCTTTTTCGCCTACGGAACGCTATTGGTAGCGCTCAAGGGCCTAGAAGAGGCTCGAGGCATCATTGAACTATCTATCAACACCAATAACTCACCCGCTGGAGGGCAGACATCGACAGCACAACAACAGGGAGAGTTCCAAGGTGAGCGCTTGAGTATAACTCGGCCTAGCAGCCATATAACGATAGTCGGGGCTCAATCACGCCCTTAGCAGACAAATTAAACTATACTTCGACAGTTCTTAGCCTTCGAACTTGAAGTCTACTCCGCGATTGTAAGTTAAACGGCGAGAAGCCTTAGAGATGTGTAACCTACACAACAAAAAGCTTCGTTCTGAATCAGGACTGTAACGGATCTGAATCAGATCATGTTACGGATCCGTACCGGAATGGCTTTACAGTCTGACTCTGATATTTTGGGCACAAGTAAGATACAGATGTTTTGATACTTGTCTGATTCAGAATGAATGCTGAACTGATACAGATCTGTTATGCATTCTGATTCAGCTCTGTATGCCTACTGATCTGATTCAAAACGTAAGGCTTGAGTAGCCTCGTTCCCAGGCCCCATACGAAAAATGTATTAATATTATACTGCCATTGATGTAATCATGATGTCATTGCATCAAATATTATTCAACATTGAATATTATAGCCACAGGAAATGTTGCACAAATAATTGAAAGACGCATTATATCGATACAAAACAATGTTTGAACAGTACAGGGTGTTTGAAAAGTTGTACACAAAAACAAGCTAAGCTTGTCTACTAGTATGTCACATCGATCTAATGTGTCTAGCCCTACAGCCCGTTTACACTACAGACCAAGAAGGGTGGATTTGCTCCAGTTCGATGCTGGGAGGTGCGTTTACACTACACCATGCGAGCGCTGCATGTAGGTGCAGTTCAGGATTGAAGTTCATGATTAGTCACGTGCCCAGACCACATCCTCACGAGACTAGTCATGTTTGATATACAACACTATGTCGGACAACAGTGACAACACCTAATCTCCAAACCAGTGGTCTGAGACTGGTTCCAATACTATTGTCAACCGTCTTGCCCCCTGTCCATGTCCTACCAACGGGTTCGATTCCGTTTACACTTGGGGCTGGAGCGCATCTCTTCTTTGATGGTTTTGGAGGACGCTCAGGCACGTTCATACAGTTATCGCTCTTCATCAGACACACATACAAGATAGCGTGCCGTTTTCCCTCTTCAATGCTCACATGTCTGTATAAACTATCCTTCGGCTGAACCGAGCTATGCCTTCCAGTTCGATGGAGTTTGGTGGTCCAGTACAGAGCGGATCGGAGCAGTTCGGTTCAAGCTGTGTCAATCCAGAGCGCTAGTGTAAATGGGCTGTTAGACTGTACAGACGTACAGCTGTTTGTACACTCATGATTGTACAATTGATACAGACCTAGTGATTGTTAGGGAAGTGATACTTCTACACATGATGAAGACGGCAATCACAAGCATTGGTGATTGGTTAACTTGCAGTTCTTCGAATTCTTGCACAAGGCAGAACCACGATCCGCCATTGGCTGCACACAGCAGAAGCAAACCACACTGCACCTGGAGTCGTATAGAGTGAGTGACAAAGTGTTGAAAGTGATGGTCTATCCAATCCATTACGCTCTCATCCCATCATTCACTTACAGGGAAGCGATGTGTTTGGAGGCATAATGTATCATCATAGTGGTTGCATGTTGCCGCAGAGTGACGGACTGAACAGGCGCCTCCCTCTGTTTGCACTTCCCCTTTCGCATCTAGACAAGATATAAATGATTATTTACCACATCCATTGTTGTTGTTGAATTACAACTCACTTTACTCAGTGTGCATGGTTTATAGCTGAATGCGGAAAAAGAGCTTTTGCCGTCATGCCACCAAGGAAGCTTTGCACCACAGCTGAGTTAAACATCACTTGTCCAGCTGTCCTGTGTTGAAAGATGTGAAGTCGGCTACTTATTTGCTGTCAGCTCTCTCTACATTATTGACGTACAGTGACAAGCACATAGAGTAAATTGATAATGTGAACCAAACCTTTGAGTGACATCAGTAATGCCGCCACCACAGATGAAACATAAGTGCTCCCTGCTTGGAACTGCTCGGTTCACATATATATCACTACGCAGTGTGCGATCATATCACCAACCGCATCTGCATAAAAGGGAGTGATGTGTTATTTACACACTAATCATGCTTGTGTTTAGTCTCTGACCTCTCTGTGTTGAAGGAGGAACATGTTGTCAACCAGGCCAGGCCAGGTGAAGCAGCATGTGCATGTGGTGGTTCTTCACTTTCTGTAGCAGTTCCAGCAGAAAAATGGATCCTGCACAGGTTCCAAAACGTCCCAACATATAGAACGGTAGTCCTCCACCGTGTCAACACTAAAAGGAAGGACGTACGCAACCCTGAATACAGAAACGTGTCGGTCAAAGTAAAGTAGACTTGTACTTGAATCTCACATCACAAAGAGTGTCACTTCTCCACGGCTGATTTCCTCCTTCAGCCATAATTGTAGATGAATCGACATGCCGCTATATGAAAGAGTGGTAGCTTGTCAGACTCGAACCAGCGATGGGTGAAGTTTGTTGTTCAGTCTTCAGTCTCGTTTGAAATTGTGGTCACGTGACTGTGAATGGTTAATTAATCAATTATTGCCTGCGCGCGCTGAGCGCATATAGCCAGCCGGCTGGCACAAATACATTATCTGAATCATAACTTTCTGTACAGTTGTGATACAGATAAATTGTATTTACACATCTGAAACACATCCTTCTTTACAGATACGATACAGAATTTCATGCATACACATCTGAATCAGGTATTGAGCTACAGGTGTGATACAGATTGTAGCACTTTGATCCGATTAACACATAAAGTATCCGATACACACCTGTAGCAACGTATCTGTCACAGTTCAGTAAATTTTCAGTTCTGGTACAGATCTGCATTCAGATCTGTACCAGAACAGGAAGTCAACAGTACTGTATCAGATATGATTATTTTTGGCTGTGTAGGCAATAAATTGATCACAAGTCGCGTGAGCGGAAGTTATGAATATTAATGAACGCAGACCAAGGGTTAATACAGCTACAATGGACATTGCTATAATATTCAGCTAAGGCAATAATTATGTAACTACCAATTTAAGCACTTCACTTCCTGCAGTAGCCTCCTCGTTCCCAGGCCTTCTACACCTGTAGTTTTTGGTCACTTGCAGTATCAGATGCCAACTGCTTAGCAAGTAAATGAGTGAGATGTGCTGTGGAAATGCGTGAGATGGTGCTAGAATGCGTGATGCATGCTACGGTAACAGCTCAACAGTGCACACAGCAGTTCATCAAGCTCTAGTTGCTGTTGCCTCATCAATTGCTTTTTTTCCTTAGCAGAAGGCTCCACCACTCAACATTTTGCAGTTTGACAATATGGTAGTGCCTGTGTTTATCCTCTTCGATGCGGATCAACACAGGATAGGAGTCCATTTATGTTGCTCGAATTGCAGTCGTCCTTGTCTGTATGGCTCAAACAACCACGTGTTATGTATACGCGCACCGTATTCCTAGGTCCACCCACAAAATAAGCCTGAATGGCTAGCTACTAATGCGTGAGATTTGCTGTAATAAGCGTGAGAGCGTGAGATTGCGGACGAATGCGTGAGAGTTGGCATGTCTGCAGTATGGCCTGGGAACGAGGCTGTATCCTGCAGCCCACTGATGTTCAACACCCAGCCTATATGGACAGGGTGACAGGGTGGAGACTAGAACTTGGATGCTGACTGGTGTCAGTACCTTGATCAGCTGCACATTCCCTGACCCGGTGGGGCCAACATGAGCACTGGCCATGTATGTCGACACTGCCTGCAGGTGAGGAGTGTGTGTGTGTGTGTGTGTGTGTGTGTGTGTGTGTGTGTGTGTGTGTGTGTGTGTGTGAGAGTGTGTGTGAGTGTGTGTGAGCAGAGTACAAAATAAGATCAAAAATTTGGTAGGCCGTTTGTCAGAACAAAGTCAATTTTGATTGGCCACCTTTTAAAGATGGTCGGACAAAAAGTGTTTTCTTTCCTGAAATACTTAGCTTGCGCAACGCCGTGTGGAAACTTTCGAAAGGCTACCAAGAGTGCGGTTGCCCCTCGTTATTATGGCAATAAAAGTACTCGTGCAAAATGATACAAGTGCATACTAGTGGTAGCACTAGTATGCACTTGTATCACTATGCACGAGTACTTTTATTAATTGCCATAATAACGAGGGGCAACCGCACTCCTGGTAGCCTTTCGAAAGTTTCCACACGCCGTTGCACAGGCTAAGTATTTCAGTTCTTTCCAATTAACGCACATGCCACGTGGCAACCACGCTCAGGTCGATCGCTAGCAATGGCAGCCAAAGGGAAGGCAAGAAATTATTACTTGATGGAGAGAAACGACATGGGGTGTAACTATTAATTCATAGGAATGTATAATTAGAGAGGGCATTGCCTTGGCAGATACAACAGTTATGCGGGAGGGGGGGTAGCCTCGTTCCCAGGCTCCCCCTGTGTGCGCGGTGAAGAAAATTACGGAGGGGGAGTGCCTGGTACGCTTTTGCACGTGATTCCACGGCACTGACGCGTGTCGAGGTCACGAAACATCAGCAGTGTAAGTGTTCACATCACTCGCGGGCAGCAGCTGCTGTATAATTATTGTATGTAGTTTTGAAGCATGGAACCGAGAGTTACAAGTCTTAGCCTGTAGAAGCGTAAACAAACACCACGCTGTGCAGTAAATGGCACTCATCAATCCTCGGGGACAGATTCTCGCCACCGGACAGTCTGGAACGAGTAAGTTGCATTTTGTAGCTTATACCGTAGTCTCCAAAATACGCCCACCCCCCTTTTTCGGGACAAGTTGTTGCAAAGGGTCCACCCACCCTATTAGCTCACTGTATTAGCACTTGAATAGCTTTGGAAGAAGTAGGTGAGTGGACTTTGTGGCCATCCCATTTTTCTCTGAAACTACATATTCAAGGCTGCAATGCAGTAGCAGTGTTCAAGGTCACAGATATCCCATAAATGACATCTGAAATGCATTTTGCAAATTTCAAACAAAGTAGCAGCTTGATTCCGACGGTGGTACAATTGGGCCAACATTCAGAATCCAGTTTTCAATGCAACTGTTGATGACCACCCAGAGAGTGGGCTCTTCTGGCCAATCTGTCCACAATATTATAACTGCTGTGATGTTGATAACTTTGAAAATAGGAAAATGGAAATCTGGTGGTTGTCTTCCATTTTCCATATCTCTATCATTTGCATGACCTCATGGTGTAACTTGCCAAAACCAGTTGGGTTAGCACATGCTGTATAAAAGTATTACATAATCAGTTTGAAGCTAACAGAAAAATGCAGAGTTATTCTGCTGATATCAGATCTATGGTGGAAGCCGGCACTGGTTTGGCAAGATAAACACCATGAGGTCATGCAATTGAGAGACATGGGTAATGGAAAACAACCCCCAGATTTCCAGTTATCAACATCACAGCAGTTACAATATGGTGGACAGATTGGCCACTCTCTGGGTGGTCATCAACAGTTGCATTGAAACTGGATTCTGAATGTTGGCCCAATTGCACCACCATCAGAATCAAGCTGCTACTTTGTTTGAATATGTATTTGCAGAGAAAAATGGGATTGCCACTAAGTCCACTCACCAAAGTCCAGTCAAAGAGGTGGGACTAAGAAATGAAGGTTGGCCATTGCGGTACTAATTACAATGAATTTCATTATGTTGTATCACATTGCATAATCAGCTGTGCAAGAGTGCAAGACAAGAGACAGTGCACGCGCTGTGCATAGCATGTTTGTGTCTTGCATGTTTGTGTCTTGTGTGTGTGCAATCGCCTAGCATAGCACTAGTAGACTACGGATTTCTCTCTCTCGGAAGCAGCAAGTCCCGAAGATGGTCTGCACACTCCACGTCATTCAAGCACTCCTGCTGTGTCTTGTTTCCTGTTCTTGCAGCTACAGAGCTACTCACACGAAGAGATTGTTCCTGCTCACTAAGAAACTCCGGAAGTAGTAGCTGTAGTAAAGCCTTGATAGAATGACTGTTGCAGTATGGCTCTCGTATATTTGCATGTTATTTGCATGTTATTTGCATGTACTTTGGTGGGCCTACTTTTGAGTCAAGGGTGGGCCTATTTTCGGGAGAGGGGTCCTCGAAAATATGCCCATCCCCCTCTTTGAGCAGATTCTAAATTCATCACCCATGGGCGTATTTTCGAGAGACTACGGTACTGAACTGTACCGCTATCCACGCGTGTCTGTATTGCCAGGTAACGTTCTCGCAGTCGTCACCATCGGTAAATCTTCCCTATGCCGATCTATCGCTGCCACAGAAGTTGGCACGCTCCAGTTGTGACGTAACAGATAAGTTATTTATAGCAGTGATGTCGACATCGATGTGCCGCGTAGCACGTGCGAAAGCGTAACCAGCTGCCAGGTTAGTCCCTTCCGGCCTCACCCCACTCTTACCAACAGAGTACCCTGCCACCTGGTTAGTCCCTTCTGGCCTCCCCCCACTAACTTTGTAACCAGCTGCCAGGTTAGTCCCTTCCGGCCTCCCCCCCCCCCCCCACTCTTACCAACTGAGTACCCTGCCGCTTGGCTAGTACCTTCCGGCTTCCCCCCACTAACTTTGTACCTGCCGCCTGGTTAGGCCACTGCAAATTAGACTTTAGTTTCCCGTCCACCCCTTCCTGGAATTTCCATGCGGGCGGGCGGTCCATTTCCATTATCCATTACTGTGAATATCATTAATTACTCGCCGTTTCGTAGAATTTGGCCAAGGTTAGACGGTCAACATCGCTGCTCAGGATTGTCCAACAAAGTAGGGACTTGCTGCAACACGTACGTATCATAAACACATACATTGACTAGAAGCATGCCAACCAGCAACAGGACGTGCATGAGAGAAAGGACTGGCAAACTTCAGCAAACTTGTCCGCGCCACGTGGCAAATAGCTATAATGGAGTTCAAGGGTCAATAATGGCAAAATCATGCGGTCCCCTCAGAAAGGGGCGGGCGGTGGACGGGAAACTAAAGTCTAATTTGCAGTGGCCTTAGTCCCTTCTGGCCTCCCCCCACTAACTTTGTACCCTGCCTCCTGGTTAGTTCCCCCCACTAACTTTGGATCCTGCAGCTGCAATTGTGCCCTTAGGTCTCCCCCATTTACGGTGCAACACCTCCCCACACTCAGGGCATATTTTGCTGCGTACAGGCACTGAATTCCCACAGGCTTCACATTCCTTGTATCCCGTAGGCATACCTATTTGAAGTTGGACTCACACCACCCTGCAACTTGTTAGTCGTTAGTAGACTGTAGTTTGTCCAGACGACCTCAGTGAAGATCAGTCACGACACCTTCCTAGTGAGGAATGAGAAGGTAGAGTGCATACAAAGTGTTACCCTTCACAGGAAATGGAAGGAATAGTCTATGGTAACTATTGTACAGTCTGTTATCCTACTTCCTCACCAACAGACGATGGATTGCATGAATGATCAGCAGCAACGCAACAATAAAGCACAATACGTGTACGTGTACGAAGTCAATTGCGCACGTGAGGTCCACGCGCATCGCAACAATAAAGCACAACACGTGTACGTGTACGAAGTCAATTGCGCATGTGAGGTCCACGCGCATGTCACATGAGGACCAGAGGAGGTAGTGTACCGTAGATTTCAGGTTGGTTGTCCAAAAATTCGGAATGCAAAAACTGCAAAAGTATCACGTGACTTGAATCCACCAATAAAATCCAAGTTGTCACGTGACAACTTGGATTCTATTGGTGGATTCAAGTCACATGATACTTTTGCAGTTTTGCATTCCGAATTTTTTGGAAAACCAACCTGAAATCTACGGTAAGCTTACAGAGGTTCGCATTCGTCCGTTACCTCTTCCGGTAAGCTTAGTATTCGTTATGAACTTGGAGTTATGCGATTTCCGTGTAACGAAATAGCCATGTCAGACGGCTTCGAGAAGCAGATTTTGGCACCGACTGTTCCAAGATGTGTTCATGCGAGCGACTTATCCTTCGAGATATGTGCATCTCTGGTGGTCAAGAGTCTATCTAGCTATCAAGACAGTTGAGACTGCTCCCGTCTTTGTGTGAGAACGCTGTAAAGTCGGGTCTAGCTTGAAGCGTCTCAAGATGGTCAGATTCAAGCGCCTGTAGTGCAAGAACGCAGGGTGCTACGATGATCGGACCTGTGCCTGATGAAAGCCCCATCTCTGTACTTTCAGAAAATAGCCACATCATGGCCATCAGATTTGGATCTATGAGCCACTGAAGTCAACCATGTTTCATGAATTTGGTTTTGCGTGGGTGCATTTATGCTGCCATATCTCGAGAACGCTACATGCTATGGACACGAGACTTGCACCATTGGAATGAATGGATGCACTAAAGACTGAAGTTTGTTACACTCCTCGTAGGTCGTGCAGAACATGGCATAAAATAAGTATTTTTGTCTTGCTGTATAATGGCAAAATTTTATGCCAAACTTGTCTTGCTGTATAATGGCAAAATTTTATGCTGAACTTGTCTAGCTGTATAATAAAATTTTATGCTGAAACGTTGTGCATAAAATTCCCTCATGTACATTTTGCACAGTATCATAAAGGCAAAATTTTATGCCAACTGCTTTAATTAATGGGTCCCACCCTAATTGGGTTAATTAAAGGGACATACTCATTTTGTGAGCCCAGTTTGAATGTGAAGGTTGCCATAAAATCTTGCCTTTGTGTTTCCACACAAAGGCAAAATTTTATGCCAACTGCTTTAATGAAAGGATTTCACCCTATTTGGGCTAATGTAACTCATCTTGTGAGCCCTGTTTGAAAGCAGGTTGGAAGGGAAACTATGATGTAAAGGGTGTCCCCAGTTGGGTTAATTAAAGGGGCATACTAACAGTTTGAATACAGGTCACATTGAATTGATTATGGCGAACAACATACTATATACCAATCAGACGGACATCTTTATGCAAGTGTGCACTCTGTGGGCTGGTCGCAGAGGAGGTTGGCCACCGCATAAGTCACGAATTTACCTCTCTGTTATGTGACAAGTGGACGGTTATTAAAAGTTATTGCAAATAGCTGCACAAACAGTAGACTGTTTCTGGGCTGCTGTGAGTGCTCCCAGTTGGCAATCCTCGAACGCACTTTACAAATGGACGAGACAGCCCCGAACCTCTACTCTAGCCTCGCAGGCCCAATGTTTGCGGCGTGCGTGGGGACCGTCTGGCCCGGGAGACTACTTCCACTCGTTTCTGCCATGTCGCAGCTGAATCTTGAAGGGCTCGGCCTTTCATTTTGACAACAGATACCTACGCTTCCCTGAGAGTCGATATTCCAGGTGATTGCGTTGGGGCTCGATGTTGAAAACTGTCGAAGTCTATGAAAGTATATTACTTAACATGCATTATGTAATCAACCGTATATCTTCTAAAAATTTGGCATCCCTAATTATTCGGCACCCCTTCACGCAAGTGGGAAAAATTGTCTCTAATTTCGGCAAGGGAATTCCCAAATATTTCTGAATTTAATCTCTAATTGTAATACATTTTCGGCAGCTTGCCGTCCTGTCCGAGAGGCTTATACAAGCCAGTCAAGGAGAGAGATCGGTGAGTTCGGTGCTGTTTAAAGCCCCGAGCGGTGAAAGCTCCAAGCTGTCGCCAATGCACACGAGCCCCTGGAAGTGCTTCGACGTAGCTAGCTAGCTACGTGCCACGTTGACCAGTTCGTCCAATTGGTGAAAGCCCTGTGCTGACGCAAACCTCCGAGTCTTGCCCTGACCCTGAGAGTCAACACAGATGAACACAGAACGACACGGGGTGAGTACCAGGGGGTATCGATCGCACGGTAACAGCCTACGGCACAGTTCGAGATCGTTCGCTTCATACACTGACAATTCGGGCCGACGCAGGTGCTAGTCAAAAGTATGGAGTGTCACAGTCTGTACCAAGCGGAAAGACTACGTACCTCGCCCTGCCGGTATAGCTGCTCGATCTTGAGTGGAAAAAAAACGACCGACCGCGGGTAGCACTTCTAATTATTCGGCACTTCTGCATTTTGGTACAAATTTTGCGATTTTACTTCTAATCATTTCGGCAAAGCTTATGAATAATTAATAAAAACCTGCCGAATTTTTAGAAGATATACAGTATATTGTAAGATTACAGGGACTTCAATGAGACCTGATTAGCTGAGGTCAACCTTGGCCATCCTCCTCTGGGTTGGTCTGTTGTTTTAGCAATCACTAAAGTACTTAACTAGGAAGTCACACTAAATTGGGTTAATGTCTAAACCAATGCCCCTTTGTTATTCTAGCAACCACTAGGCAACCAACCATACACAACATACTAGGAGAGTGTATGGCATGTTTAGGGCGAGCATGGCATGTTTGGGGCATGGCATGTTTAGGGCGAGCATGGCATGTTTGGTAGCCTCGTTCCCAGGCCTACCCCGTTTTTTCTGTTCTTCGGTTTCCGTTGACAATAATACACGGATGCAGAAGGGCGGCGAAAAACGCGGAAGGCCTGGTATCATTCATCTCGTGAGTGACGTCAGGTGGACGCAAGGGTGGACGTAGGGGGGGCGGGGCCCGTAGTCGTTTCAGCAGATTCTGAGGGCTGTTCATCATCCAGTCGGCTCGGTTCGAATGCTCCGCGGCTAGTCGGGACTCGCAGACAATCTACACAACTTCTTGGGCGCTTTTTAAACTTATTTGCGGTTGGGCCACACCCGGCCCCAATCGTAAATAAGTTTAAAAAGTGCCCAAGAAGTTGTGTAGATCGTCTGCGAGTCCCGACTAGCCGCGGAGCGTTCGAACCGAGCCGACTGGATGATGAACAGCCCTCAGGATCTGCTGAAACGACTACGGGCCCCGCCCCCCCTACATTCACCCTTGCGTCCACCTGATGTCACTCACGTGATGAATGATACCAGGCCTTCCGCGTTTTTCGCCGCCCTTCCGCATCCGTGTATTAGGAAACCGAAGAACAAAAAAAACGGGGTAGGCCTGGGAACGAGGCTACATGTTTGGGGCATGGCATGTTTGGGGCGAGCGTGAGCGAGTTGTATTAATATTCGTATTAATATTCGCTGACAACAAGAAGATGGACACCTGCTGTCCATTGTGCAAGCATGAGAGCAGTACCTGTACGTGTTGTGCAAGTATGAAAGCAGCTCAGATCGGCAATGCTTTGTCATCACTCACAGTCAAATAGATCAACTGTCCTCTCGGTAGCGCTCACGGTTTGTTGAAGTGCGAGATGGCTTGAAGCGTTCATAGTTCGTGTCTCAGCCAGACAGTATGATTATGTAAGGTTGGTGGTGTACTTCAGTCTCCGGCTAGGCTCGAAGTTGAATTAACGCATGACACAATTGCAAGAACAGGCAAAATTTGAGCCGGAAGTGATTTACAGCACGACGATGACAGACACACAGACATACAGACGAAGTTCACGTTGAGATGACTAGAAAGGGCTCGCTCACACTTGCTCCAATCATGAGAAAGGGTGCAATGGAGAGTGAAGATCTATTTGATTAGTTGTCACACAAAAAGTGGACCTATTTGATCAGTGAACTTTGACCTTCACACAAAAGTCCCAACTTTGAAGCCAACCACCATCCCAAAATCTACAGACAATTTGGCTATAGAAGATTGCCTTCAGGTTAAACAGTCAAAGTTCACCAATCATAATTCCCTAGGTCCCTTTTCCCTTGCCCCCTCACATACGCACATTTGGGAGATTGGACACGGTCATTTGACCTACGAATTTATATGGAGGTTTACTATACCGAATTGTGTTCTAGGTAGTCTTTACGAGTATTTCAAAAAACTTGGCATCATTTGGAGCAGCAGTTGAAGCAGACGCAATCGGGGAGCAGCAGTTGAAGCGGTTGCAATCTGGGAGCAGCAGCCGAAACGGACGCAATCAGGGAGTTTCACAACACTGTGAAAAGAAGCGGACCCAAGATTGACCCTTGGGCACACTATCGTGCACTATTCAATGAATGTCATGGATAGGACGAGTTCCTCCTATCACTACATGAAAATTTGCTTTAGTTTTTGCAGACGTGATCTAAAACTGGATGTGTATAGAAGTGACACACCAGCTAGCACCATAAACTCGTGGTATTTGAAAGTCACCTTATACCGTAGATCGGGAAATTTTCGCCGTAATTAATTTTCGTCGATATTGCATTACGACGAAAATTAAAAACACGAAATATTTTCAACGTCGAATAATTTATGATTCTATTTAACGTGTGAGTTTTCGTGAATCGAAGTACAAGCATGGTTCTGCTGCGCTACCAGAAACCTGTCGATGGTGTTCCTGATCCTGGAAGATCGCTGAGCTCTTCTATACCAGCCCAAGCGCGCGATCGCGGAAGCAAACTTCTGAAGGCAGTTGGAACCGCGGACCGAGACAGACGGGTGAAATCTTTCGAGGTAAGTAGCCGATGGCAGTTCCCTCTCTACCAGTGATACGGCATGGGTGTCTGCTGCATTCCCTCGCTGGCGCTGATCCGAGGCTCCAGCTTCTCTCCAATGGCGCGACATGGTATCCGGTCCCGGGATCGGGAACGTGCACGTGTACGCGTGAACAAAATTTTCGCGTGGTTTAATTTTCGTCGGAGTGCTCGAGCGACGAAAATAAAACAACGCGAAAAATTAAAAGGCGAAGTATATTTAACGCGAAAATTTCCGGATCTACGGTAGCTATTAGATTGTGTATGTAGTTGGCATAAAATTATTATTTTTAATACCAAAACCCAAGACAAACAAATCAACCCAGCTTGGTGTAGACATGGTCATGCCGTGCCTACCAGTACACTGAATCACCTTATCCCAAACCATCAGCAGTTCAACTGTATCCCATTAACACAGAGTTAAACCCCTATAATATTCACAGCTGACTTGGTGCTTCAACAGCAGAACAAGCTACATTCAGTATTCATGACAGGAAAATCATGCATACTGGCATGGTTTTCAGGTTGCTTGTCCAAGAGCCATTTCAAATTTTGATGCCTTTGATGTTTACCAGGTAGGCATCCTGCCTGTAACGAACACATAATCGCTCTAATGAACCTGCAGCAATTAATGTGTAATTCCTAGCTTGTAATTCCATAGGCCACACATATTTCTGGAATAGGGACAAGCAACCTGAAACCCAGTGTGAGATTAACAAGAGTGCAATTCAAATTTTGTTGACCCCTCTTCTTGCTGCTGTGTAGACAGAACCGTGTCTATGGGCCGAAAAAGTCCTCTCACGATAACGTGAACACCCAAACTGACTTCTCACTACATGTACAATTTATCCGCTCAGACACCAAAAGGCAACACAGAGGACACTGAATGCAACCCCTACCCCTCTAAACAGCACAACTTTGAATTGCACCAGTGCTTTATTTAGTGGTTGTCTACCTGAAAGTGGCGATTTCTTGGGTTTCAGTTTTCAGTACAGAACTTGTGACACGGCCATTCTTGAGCAACTGCACCATTCTAAGATTACCCGGAGAATACACAGATGAAATACGACGTTAGTAGTAGAGCAAACTGCATTTCTTACATTGACTGCTCATCATCAGACTCACTGTCTCACTCGCGATAACTAAGGCCCAACTGCACTAATGGCGTACCTTGGTTTTGTCACTGTCGGTTCACTCTGTTTCCCACTGTTTCCGGATCCCCGTGCAAATTATGTGGAAAGCCGCGCAGTAGCGAGCGCCTTCAGTGGCAGTCGTTCCTTCCTGCTCGATCACTCCCACTGTCGAAATGACGCTCTGCCGAGTGCCGACTCCATTGCTTCTGAATCTGCCAACAGGCAGGCTGTAGTTTCATCGAAAACACAGCCCAAGACGGCCATTTCTCGATCATGGAGTGGTTCGCAGTATTACGCATGAGCACGAATCTCCGTTCTCGTTCCACGGAATTTTCCGGGTTGTACAGCATTGTGTAGTCTCCGGCTGTCTTTCACTACTCAACTCTTGCCGGACCAGTAGGGGGAGGAATTAGAGCCTCCCCTGCAGTTAGTAATAACTATTAGCACGTGCATTGCAGCACAGTACAACATGCACAGTAAAACATCCATAAGATCTGCATCGATTCACCTGTAGAAGAGAGTGATAAAGACAGAAATGATGAGACAGCACCACATGGATAACCTATGAGACAGCAATACAGTCAGAGTACGGGTGGATAGATGCTGAGCTGCCCCCACTCACACATACACCAGGTCCTGCATTTTATAATCGGAAGTCCATGCAAAGAGCGTGCGATGGCATCAAAACCAGGTACAGTACAGGCTCCTCACTTCTAAGAAAGTACAATCCCTATAATTATATTTGACTCCCTGCATCATTCTTGCAACAGTGTTACCGTCACATTTCTCCCCTACCACATGCGATCAGTTGCCCCTACCTCCTTGTCTTGCCCAAGATCCCTGATGGCAGGATGGAGGGGGTGAATGCTGATGGAGGGGTTGGTGAGTGCCAGCAGGGAACCGGAATCCTCCTCTCGCTTGGAGGAGAGACTGAAGATGTCAGTGGAGATGTGTTCAAGGCGAGACAAATCAGGGTGACAATCCGAGGTGCTTGTGGCAGCAGGTTCACCTGGTTTACAGATATTTTCTTGAGTGCTGCAATCAGGATCCGTGGCTGAAGGAATGGGCTTGCCTGGTGCCTTGTTTGAGGTTGGTGATGCACAGGGAGAATGGTTTTGCCACTTGAACATATGACAAGCTGGTACTCTGGTCCAAACGTCTGGATATGGTCCACTAGACAGAGATCTTGAATGAAGGGCCGTATGGCTGTGTCTTACGGACTCTTCAGGACTTCAAACTTCATTGTAGTGACATTCAGCTCTGTGACCTGGAAAACATTAAAAAAACTTTGCTCTAAGTTCAGTTACGTGTACGCTAATTGGGGTGAGTCATACCCTAGCCAGCCTGGGAACAAGGCTATATAGCTATAAGTAGGAAGTGGATGAAATGAGCGTCTGCTGAAATAGTGTTATCTACAAGGTGAGAGTAAGACCTGAGGCCTCAAGTGAGTTTGCCCTCGTAGTTGCACTACCATCAACAATCACAGTGAGCAATGGCAGCCAATAGAGAGAAACAAAATCGCTCTATGCTCCACCACTGAGGTTAGTTTCAGTACAAGTATTACAGTATACCAGTATTGCTTGACAGCGATACGACAGTGTAGTCAGATGCCTTTCCTGAGTGTCGTGAGATTTGAGTATTCATGAAGAACAAATTTCCCCTACCAGGAGTGTAATCACGTATCTGCAATAAAACAAAGGGTCATGCAAAGAGAAAGGTGCTTGAAATTCCTACCTCTGCTACTCAGACTCAAGAGCTATGAGTAGCTCAACATATGTATGAATGACCATTCTACGTGGGCGTTCCTTTGATGTACCACGGAGGATAAACTCCGCTATGACGTCATAGCGGAGGATAACCAATTTATCCTCCGCGGTACATCAAAGGATCACCACGCTGTGCCGAGAATCAGAGAGTTGTAGCTGTCTAGCAGCCGGATCCAGCTACTAACTTGACTTGGAGGTTATGTCTGCGGTAGAAGCCGGATCTACTATGTCGACTCGGAGGTTATGCGGTTTATCCTCCTTGGGAAAGTTTAGCCTCGGCTTCGCCTCGGCCAAACTTTCCCGCGGAGGATAAATCGCATAACCTCCAACGTAGTAGACCCTATACATGTACATACATTAGCAGTAAGAAGCCACTGCTTCCTGATAGCACATCTTGGACCAATACCCATGAGGTGTTACAGTGGAACCTGTCTATAGTGGTCACTGCTAGAGGCAGCCACCAGTCTAAGTCACTACTGCTAGTCCCAGTTGTGCTAATTCTGTATAAAACAACCTGCAGCCACCTGTCTATAGTGGCCAAAAATACGTACCGGGGTCCCACGGTGACCGCTATCAGGGTTTCATACAGGATTTTTTGCTGGGGGGGGGGGGGGGGGGGGGACACATGGCAACCCATTCAAGCCCCACCCCCTCCCATTCCCTCGGCACATCATATCATACACAGGGTTGTGACCAACTGACATGTTTTGACATGTTCAGATCTGGGTATGTATTAGACTACCTACCTCACAACTTATCAGGGGCGGATACAGGATTTATGAAAGGGGGGCACCATATATTAAATGCTGCCGGAGGAAGTGCATAGAGGTGTGTAGTGCTGATCAGTCCGCGCAAAGCGCGGAAAATTTTTTTCGCCTTCATTTTTCACTTCTCAGGATGGGCTCTCGTGGCACCTTCGCGCTTTGCACTGCAAGTTCCAGATGTACGAGGATTGCAGGTCCCAGGCCTGCCAGGGCCACCATGAGCTTCTTCCTTGCTCAAATTTCGCTCACAAACGTAATACGTACGTACACAGAGGGGTATACTAGATCGTGGTCTCGTTCCCAAGCAGTTTGGTTTCAGGCAATGCACGATATTGCGAGCTGAGGAGGCCAGGCCAGGAGTTGCAACATAGCGGCAGCAAGTTAGTAAGGAGGAAAATAAAAAGATCCGCCACTGCTTATACTGCTGCATGTCCAACCAGTTTAATATTAAATTTATAATATTATTGTCTTCTGTTTTCTGGGGGGGGGGGAAACTTCACCTGGGGGGGGGAAATCCCAGGGCGCCCCCCCCTCTGTATGAAACCCTGGCTATAGACAGTTTCCACTGTATCACCTACCGTAAACAATTTCTCTGAGTCTGACAGATATCAAGCTAAAGTTTAGTGTGCTATAAATATAAAGTTCAGTCATGGGATCGATCCTGAGGCGTCTGATTTGTTGAGGGTCATGTGAGTAACAACAATTACCACATACCGTATACCGAGAAATTTTGGCGGCCAATAAATGGCTTGGTAAAAAATCGTCGGATTTAAAATTTGGCGATCGCGACAGAAAAGTATGACGTAACTTAGCCTCGTTCACGTCTCAGGCCTGGGAATGAGGTTAGACGTAACTATGTGCACCACAAATGTGACGTGACTTCACAAGATCGGGAAGCAGGACAAAGACTAGCCGGCTACGAGGCTAGATGGAGACGTACGAAACAGAGAGCAGTGTCATGGCCATCATGTTTTTCAGCGGCATCTGGAGGCACATGATCGGCGAACAGCTATCCGGGAGCTGCCGGAGGTCAGCAATGGCCATGATGTGTACGCTGTGGCAGTGATGCACGACCCAGGACAGGTACACAATCGGCCATGACCGCATGTTCAGCAGTCTGTAGTCTGTCTACGTTTTTAATTTGGTGCACAGCATGTGAAATAGTAGGCGCTTCTCCGCAGACCTCTCAGCAGGTAATACGTTGGGTCTTGCAATCTCAAGGTGAACTTGCCTCCCGCGCGTGCCGACAGTCGATCTAGCTGGCCAGCCAATATCGGCGATTTTATAATTTGGCGATTGGCTTCCGAATCGCCAAATCGCCAAATTGAAATGGTCAACAAAAATTTACCGGAGTACGCTACAATGAGATCAATGCCTACTAAGCAGCAACAAGTGATGACATCATTGAGAATGGTCTAGTCCCGTACTTCTGTATCCTGAAAGACAGGGTGAACTTGTTGAACAAGTGAAGAGGGCTCTGTCCATTCTTGATAGCCTCCCTCCACCTCTCGCCAGCTTTTCCGACTGGGACCTGCAGGTCGGACAGCTGGAGAAGGTACTAGTCAAACGGGTCATCTTGGTGTTTCACGACAGTGGAGACTGCTCTGTGAGCATTCTTCAGTTCCTGGGTTTCTAGTCCATATGGGAGTGAGGTTCCATCAGACAGATCTCCCTCATTCGGTGGGGAGGAGGGAAGGGTGGTGAATTCATCTGAATAGCACATCAAGCAACAGACAACATGTCAATTACACACACAAAAAGAAAAAAATTATCTGAAAGATTTAGTGATGGCCTGTCATACCACACTTCTCGAAGGCACAAGGGAAATGCCTCATTCTCTGTACCCATGGCAGAGGAGCAGCACACATGCCCGTCCATGGGAGAGGAGCAGGCTGAGGCTCACACACAGGTACTTTTACTGTGACACAATATGCTCCACTGTCATGGGTCCCAGTGGTTTAGTGGTAAGAGCACACAACTATGATTCATCAGGTCTCATGTATGTACTGGCTGTGCAAAATTGAATGTACAGTATGCATCTTCAAGATAGGATGCCATGTTTCGTAAACCATTTCCATTATTATGCCGACCTTCCACCTTGAATGGACCACCTAAATGAAAGACCCAATTGAAGCTGCAGACACTTTGGGAAATGTAGGCACGTACGTACAATTGCAAACTACTGATCTTCACAAAAACCCCGTCCACTTCTTCGAAATATAACCTTCTGGTTTTCTGAAGAAGCTTTCTGGTTTGTGGTGAAGCTGCCCCACAAACAGATTTTGAAAAAGCGATCATCCTTTAAGACCCGTGCCAAATGTGCAATACACCCACTTTAAATACACGTTAACTAACTACTTGTATAACCAGTGGTCACACTGTCCCTTCCCTTACCCTGTTTTCATCAGTGGACTGAACAGAGATATTCTCCAGCATAACTCCCAGGGGTGGGCAGGGTCAGCACCACTGTCCTCATAACGAATATGGATGTCATTCACTACAACCTACACAGAGAAGTATAATGTCTAGGATTTCTATTAGGAAGTGGTTATAGTAATGGCAATTCCTTCAAACGTCATAATCAAGCTCCACAGGTCAAACTTCACCTGGAGGTTAGCAAGGCCACCATGATATATACATTGCTCCAGGCCCTCTCCCTTGGTGGGGAGACTGGTAGCAAGGCCACCATGATACATTGCCCCAGGCCCTCTCTCTCTCCTTTGAGAATGAGTCAGATACAGATATAGGGGACGAAAATGGTTCTCACTTCAGACCACGGTACGTGCACGGCGAACCTTCATCGGACTCTGACTTTAACCATGGATTATAATTATTACCCATGCTTTCACGACTAGTCACACTTAACTTTCCACGTCGAGAGTGAGACGTTCACGGATGACACGGAAACCAGAAAGCAGTGAGTGCAGTGCAAAAGCATGAAGATGCTACGAGAGGCCATCTAGACAACTGGAAAATGACGGTGAAAAAATTTTTCCATGCGCTTCGCGCGGATTGCTTCGTGCCCTTGTTCACCACTGCACTGGCTACCTTCGCCTGTGCCTGGATGATATAGCACCCCCCTTAAATATTTTCCTGGATCCGCCCCCGACTCTGTACAAGGTCTAGTAGCTACATATGTGCAGTGAATAATGTTGAGGTTCAGTGTAACATAACCAATCCCTCCCTTGGCTGCCAACTCACGTCGCTGGGTTGGGTTGAGGCGGTCCTGCTATGATGTACAGCTGGTCTATCCTCACCACTCATGGCTGAATCTTGATGTAGCGTACCGGAGTAATCTGTAGCTTCAGCTTCCCAATGTATCCTGATTATGGCAAACAATGTGCCTGAATATACAGTGAACAGTATACTCTGCATATACTCAGTGAACAGTATACTCTGCATATACTCAGTGAACAGTATAGTCTGCATACCAACCCAGTGAACAGTATACTCCACTACCAACGCAGTGAACGGCGTACTTGATCTGCATAATACTAGCTAACTCAGTGAACTGTATACTCCACATATACCAACGCTATGAACGGCATACTCTGCATATTCTAACTCAGTGAACAGTATACTCTGAATATTGTGTGAACAGTTCTGTGTGACTAGGTTGATATATACGCATCTGACTAAAACAGACAAAAGCTTTAAGCCACAGAGCCTGTGCCACTGAACAATTTGGTAGCTTTAAGCCTGTCCTGTTGAGCAACTGGGAAGCTTTAAGCCGTCTGATTGTGCAACTGCACAGCTTATGGTTACGATGCACAATTCGGACTACATTTTTTGCTGGGAACTTAGCCGCTGTATATCTCAGGAACTATTAATCTGAAAGAAGTTGCATTCCAACATCACATGAAAGTAGCATGAACTGCTGGAACAAGAAAGTAAAATGCTGGAAGGTATTTGGACCTAGGCAATATGACTCACTGCTCAAGCGCTTTTGCGTCAAATTACTGAGGGGCATGCAGAAGACCAACCCTCAAAAATTCTCTGGCACTACTACACAGTACTTCCTAGGTCGTGACGAAGAGATATTCGGCAATCTGTGTATATTATAGCTGTCTGCACCACAACTTACCGGATCATCCAACAAGAACATGCTCAAGGCAAGCATAATCTTTGTTTCATGCCATGATTTCTTTTCATGCAAAATACACTACCTAGGCTACCTGTGCAACAAGTCTAAATACATGAGAAACAATTTTTCCCTAGTTTATTTCAAGGGGCAACCACACTCCTGGTAGCCGCGTTGCAGCCAGTTGCAATTTGCTGGTTGTGCAAGCTAATTTCATTCCAATTAACACGTCACGTGAGGACCATGCTCGGTCACTTGATCAGTATTATTAAATGGCACAATTTTCCCCCTACCAGGAGTGTAAATATTTGAGGCAAAGTATAAGACCTCCTTAGTCTGAGGTTAATTGAGTTTGTACTTGTACCACTTGAATAAAATTAAGTTAAACTAATGAAGGCTGGCTATCAGTTCCAATGAATTTCATTATGTTGCATAATCAGCTGGGCACTGACTGCATGACATGAGACTGTGCACACGCTGTGCATTGCGTAGTTCTGTCTGTGTGTGCAATCGCCTAGCATAGCACTATAGCAGCACACTACGGATCTCTCTCTCTCTCTCTCTCTCTCTCTCTCGGAAGCAGCAAGTGTTCCACGTCATTCAAGCACTCCTGCTGTGTCTTGTTTCCAGTTCCTGCAGCTACACACACGAAGAGATTATTCCTGCTCACTAAGAAACTCTGGGAGCAGTAGTAGTAATGCCTTGCTAGAATGATGTTGCAGTATGGCACTCGTATATTTGCTGATTACGCATCCTGTACTTTCGAAATGGCTGCATGGGCTTACTTTCGAAATGGGCGGGCTTATTTCGGGAGAGGGGTCCTCGAAGATACGCCCATCCCTCTCTTTGAGCAGCCAGTTCATCGCCCATGGGCCGAGAGACTATAGTCTACGGTATAGCTACGGTATCTCATTGTTTTATGTAAACAACCTGGCAGCTCCAGTTGCGCAGCTGGTCTCACAGTGACTGCACGACGAATTTGGACTGTCAGTAGCCAGACCATTTCCTTTCATACCTGTTGAAGGTATGTTCCTATATAACCTCCCATCATATTTTGGCATTGAACTCTCTATAAGCATCGTATAATTATTTCTGGCAAAATGGAAGTCAAAATAATAGTAACTGCAGTTTGCAAACATGGCCACTTGGTTGTTGGGTTCTAGCACTCAAGGTTACTTCATCTTAGATGTACCTTTCAGCAGGCCTATGGAGAGCTGATCAGTGACCAAGTTGCCCAACGTACGTCAGACGCTCCATCGACGGCTCCAGGATAGAGGGCTTAGGTGGGTGATCGATACGACTGTTATCATACTTAGCACGGAGAGTTCTTGCGTCATTTCGACTCCATCGATCCCTTTGCTGGTCCAGACACTTCGCTCAGTAGTGCCGGCGCCCTAGCCTCGTACCCAGGCCCTCACGGGGAACGCGGAACTGGGTATGAGGGCTACTGGCGCCCGGCGCCCATGGCCGGCTCCAGTATCGTGAAAATTACTGAGCACTACACTACACCCACAAGACCATGTGCCTGGTCACTGATTGGACTACACAGTGTGAGACGCAACTGTGCTGGACATAGCACACACATACACATGATAGGCTTCATTATCCACTAGGAGAATGCATGGCATCGTGGGGCGAGTGTGAGCGAGTGTGAGCGAGTGCAATGCAGAATGATTATTAAATAATCATTCTGCATTGCACTCGCTCACACTCGCCCCACGATGCCATGCATTCTCCTAGTGGATAATGAAGCCTATCATGTGTATGTGTGTGCTATGTCCAGCACAGTTGCGTCTCACACTGTGTAGTCCAATCAGTGACCAGGCACATGGTCTGTACCTTCTCGCCTGTGGTGACAGCTCAAACTCTGGACGAAGTCCGCACTTAGCTAGCTACCTGTTCACCAACCTCAAACCTGTAGCTACATGTCCTGCAGAACACAATGCATGGTGTGCTAGACCAGTGCATATACGTAGGCCTCTGTGGTGGGCACATGTGTGTCATATTATGATTTCTGTCACCTCAGTCATGCAACATTGGACGGGCTGCTTTGGCAGGGGACATTATTTGACTGACTGTGAATGCAAATTTTGCATATGTGATATTTACTGGGGCATTATATAGGCACCTCATGCTGAAATAGGCGGCAGCAAGCCATTTATGCATATCTTGTCTTTGATTTGAGGAGTACAAGCATAATTATGCTATAGAGGCCTGTGTGGCTAGGTGAAGTAGACATCTTAGCCTGGAGGTTCACAAGAACTTGTTTTTCAACCAAACGTTTCGACCACACTGCGGTGGCACAGCCACCTATGTAGGACAGACGGAGATCACTCAACACCAGATTAAAACAGCACAGAGCAGCACTGACGAATGCCCGTCCTGAGCGATCTGCTGTTGCAGAATTGAACATGCGATAGACACAGGACACACCATCGACTGGGGCAACACCCAAGTGAAGGCGGTCATGCCTTTTTTCTGGCAAAGGTGCACCATGGAGACCTGGCACATGGGAAACCAGCCCAATCCCCTCAACCGGGAGGAAGGCATCCTGCGTCATGTGTATGATGGACTCATCCGTGAGAACACCCCTCCCCCAATGCGTGCACAGAACAGTCAGCAGCAATAATCTGATTTCCGGTCGCGTGCTACCTCTGTAGGTCACACGTCTTGCCAGTTTTCTCAGTTTTGTCATTTGTGTACCTATAAGAGTGTCCGTTGATGTGTTGTATTGTATTACCACTGAAGAAGACCACCGTAGTGTGGTCGAAACATTTGGTTGAAAAACAAGTTCTTGTTGAACCTCCAGGCTACTGTAAAGATACAAGCATAATTATAGGTACACTGTGCAAGTGAAAGATACAAGCATAATTATAGGTATACTGTGCACAGCACCATGGAGCCAGTGACCATGGAGCCAGTGACCATGGTGTCCGAGTTGAACCTCAAGCAGAGTACCCAGCCACTGTGGTGGTCTAGTCTGTACACCATTGAACCATCTTTCACATCCCGCAGCCTGCAGGAAGGGAAGTGCACATGAAACTTTCTACCATAACTACAGCCAGAGGTAGCCTTCCTGACTTCACTTGGAAGAACTCTCTTTGGAGGTACCTTGTACTAGGCAATCTTGTTGCACCATGCGTGTCTGGCCAGCCATTTAATATTGCTGGGTAGTGTATATGGATAGTAGGTAGGGTCGGGAGCACATCGAGTCAACGAAGCCTGGTGGGCCGTTAGTGATCTCGAGACAAGGAGTAAGCAACTCACACTACTCAGGCAAGCACAAAGCTTCTCAGGGAGTCAAAGCGTGTCTGTGCTCAAGGACTCACAATTTTGTGGGAGAACTGCATGCATGGATCATGTTAAACAGATTGCAGATGTCACTCATCACCCTCCAATTGTCACTCACCCTCAACCATCACACCCCCATTACCTCAACTGTCACACTCCCATTCCCTCAACTGTAACACCCCCATTACCTCAACTGTCACACTCGCATTCCCTCAACTGTCACACTCTCATTCCCTCAACTGTAACACCCCCATTACCTCAACTGTCACACTCGCATTCCCTCAACTGTCACACTCCCATTCCCTCAACTGTCACACTCCCATTCCCTCAACTGTCACACTCCCATTCTGTCACACTCCCACCATTCCCTCAACTGTCACACTCCCATTACCTCAACTGTCACACTCCCATTACCTCAACTGTCATACTCCCATTCCCTCAACTGTCACACTCCCATTCTGTCACACTCCCACCATTCCCTCAACTGTCACACTCCCATTCTGTCACACTCCCATTCTGTCACACTCCCACCGTTCCCTCAACTGTCACACTCCCATTCTGTCACACTCCCACCATTCCCTCAACTGTCACACTCCCATTACCTCAACTGTCACACTCTGAGTCCCTCAACTAGTTGAGGGAATCAGAGTGTGACAGAATGGAAGTGTGACAATAGCGAGGGAATGTGAGTGTGACAGCTGTCACACTCACATTCCCTCGCTATTGTCACACTTCCATTCTGTCACACTCCCATTCCCTCAACTGTCACACTCCCCTCATCATCACACAATCACCAATCCCGGGCTAGCAGTGAGGCCTAAGATCTGGGGGTGGGGCTAGCAGTGATGCCTAAGATCTGGGGGTGGGGCTAGCTGTGAGGCCTAAGATCTGGGGTGTGGGGCTAGCTGTGAGGCCTACGGTCTGGGGTGGGGCTAGCTCTGAGGCCTACAGTCTGGGGGTGGGGCTAGCTGTGAGGCCAACGGTCTGGGGGTGGGGCTAGCTGTGAGGCCTAAGATCTAGGGGGTGGAGCTAGCTGTGAGGCCTAAGATCTGGGGTGTGGGGCTAGCTGTGAGGCCTACGGTCTGGGGTGGGGCTAGCTCTGAGGCCTACAGTCTGGGGGTGGGGCTAGCTGTGAGGCCAACGGTCTGGGGGTGGGGCTAGCTGTGAGGCCTAAGATCTGGGGGTTGGATCACTGTACACTGTACCTGATGGTGGTATCTTCTGATCCAGAGATGATGACTCTGTCATCATACTGCAGGCACCTCACAATATCAGTGTGACCCCGCAGCCCTTCAGAGACTTGCAGTCCCAGATCTGTGATGAGTGAAAGGGGAGGTAAGGTGTCATAACTACAGATTACACAAGTGTGTTGTTACCTGGCAGCAGAAAATTCCCTCTCTTGTATATACAGTACATGGTGCTACCTAGGTTAGCAGAACATTGTTAAATTAATTTAACCCTTTAGCAACCAATGCCTGTAAAACCGAACATCAGACTTGAAGCAGGTTTGTTTTGTTTTGTTTGATCACGAGGGGTTTACCACAATGGTGGCCAATGAAGGCCTAGAGAAAGCAGAGGTTTTTAAACCAGGTCCCCTAGGACTGACAGTTTTTTGGGGTAGGGCTGAGACCGACAGGACGTGCATGTGCTCATGTCGGATATATCCGGCTACATCGGGGAAAGGGTTAATGTCCCCTCTAAAGGATATGAAGGTAACCCTTCTCCTCGAAAATGCACTCAGTGAAGCCAGAACCTGGGACCTCTAGGTCCACAGTCCAGCACTTTTACCACTTGGCCACCTTGCAGGTAATGTCACTTCCAGGCAGTGGTACCATAGAGAGATGCAGGAAGAGAGGGTGGGTGAAAATGGCATGTCCATGTCTGGGCTTGGCTGTGGAAAGCCAAGAGTCAGGTAGGTAATTTGTCGAGTTTTTACCATAGAATTAATAGAAAACAGCCTCCAATTCTAGTACCCAAAGCCACGGTTTCAGCTAGAGCATGTTTACATAGCATTGTAGACATAGCATTGTAGACTTCAGATGGCTGAGAGGAAACTGAAAGACAGATCTCCAATGTAGAACTGGCAGATAGGGTTATCTTCTAATACTGAAACAGAAACAGCATTTTCATATAGGTCAAAATCAACAGACCCCGTCTATTATGATCTCATAAACACACCTGAACACTATACACAATGAACTCACATCGATATCCCTGATGCTGTTGGGGCAGAGTTGTCTGTACAACTCATGTGTCACCCCTTCTGAGGAGTAGCATGACGGAAGAGGTATTTGCCCCTATGGAGAGTAAGGGAGAGGCAACATGAAATCCACCTTTCCATCCATCCATTCTTACTTCTGTCTGCCCTCTGTTATCCCCCGTCCCTTCTCCCGTCACTCACCATCCTCTTCTCTCAGACAGCCCCCTCCACACAAGGTCGGATCTCACATTCTTCTCAATCATTTTCTTCCACAGCAGATCTCTAGCAATGACCTGGTACCAGTTGCTGCACACTTGCTCCGCACGGCATAGTGATCGTGTGTCGTTAAGGTAGGACAGGATCTTGATGTTGTAGGCTATGAGGTGGCCTGGTGTGTGTGTGTGTGTGTGTGTGTGTGTATGTGTGTGTGTGTGTGTGTGGTGTGTGTGTGTGTGTACATGGGTGTGTGTGTGCGTGTGTGTGTGTGTGTGGTGTGTGTGTGGTGTGTGTGTGGTGTGTGTGGTGTGTGTGTGTGTGTATGTGCGTGTGCGTGTGTGTGGTGTGTGTGTGTGTGTGTGTGTACATGGGTGTGTGCGTGTGCGTGTGTGTGTGTGTGGTGTGTGTGTGTGTGTGTGCGTGTGCGTGCGTGTACGTATGTGTGTGTGTGTGTGTGTACATGGGTGTGTGTGTGTGTACATGAGTGTATGTGTGTGGTATGTGTGTGTGTGTAATGGGTGTGTGTGTGTGTGTGTGTGTGTGTGTGTGTGTGTGTGTGTGTGTGTGTGTGTGTGTGTGTGTGTGTGTGTGTGTGTGCATGTGTGTGCATGTGTGTGATTGTGTATGTTGTTGAGTGTGTTTGTGTGTGCATACAAGTGACAGTTGTTTATGGCAGAAATGGTTCAGAAATAGTGCAGGGGCATGTATTACATATTTCTCAACATAAAAATTTTCATCAGAGGGATCATTGCCAGCCATCACTCTGAGACACAGGAGTGCCCACTGTGTCTTGCTACAGTACAGCATGCTTAATTGTCATTGTACACACACGTGTTGTTGCCCTTCTTAAATTATAGGAGTGGGTGATTGCAACATCATTCAGCACAGCATCACCATGACAACCCAAGCTTGTTTCATGTTCCTAGTAATAGAAAAGCACTACAAGAGAAAGACTGAAGGCCTAGCCTGATGTTACACGAAACAAGGTGGGAAGGTCAGTCCTGGTCCAAATTAATCTGTTGTTGCTCCGACTCACTCAGTCCTAGTCTTGGTGGGCGGAGTCCACATAGCTATCACTTATTGCAAATAACTCAACAGGTTTGACAGTGAGGTCCTTGTACGTTCCTTTGTTAACAAGATTCTCACTTTAGAACAATTTTTGTCAATGGCTTGCTCCATTACAAAGCTGCAAGGTGGCAGGCAAGTGATTTTGGAATTACGTTAATCGCAACCAGCTAGTCCTGCCATGAATGGAAACCAGTTGTGGTATTCATGGTAATTAAGTGTTACTTATATCAATCATGATGGGCTTGACCTACCAGTTGAAGTGTGGTTGACATTAGGAAGGTAAGTTCTGGACCTTAATATTTTTCTCCACAAGCACATACAAACTTATTTTGTGACCAAAGGAAACATGAATTGGATGGTTAAAACTCTTAGCAAATACGTATGCTGGCCCACCCTGCACAAGCTGAGGTGGGTCCAGGAGCTCTCTGCCATGTCTGAGTCTCCTCTTTAACACTCTTCAATTTCACCTGCTCCAAACCAGGGATGGCACGAGGAAAATGTGTCCACCTGAAGGTATAGAGGAAGGTGTGTGTGTGTGAGGCTGTGCTGTATAGTGCCAGTCAGTGACTTTGTTCGTTCTCAACATCCTTCAGAGTCAAACATGTGGATATGTCTGAGGGAGTAAAGTATCGACATGTACTTCATGGAAATGCCTTCAGAATTGTGCTACAAACAATTTCACTATCCTTGCTCAGATCGAGGCCTGCTTTGTTTTCGGCTGCACGAATTCTTCATGCAAACGAAAATGGAGCACGACTGGAAACAAGGCTGCAGTTTAATACATGTAACTTCACCCCAAGTATTAAGTATTCTGTATAAATAAATACTGGCGAGCGAAAGCTACCTGCCATAGAGCTGAAGAATATGGCAATAAAATGCTATGTTGTGTCTCGGTGGAGCTGTGGCCATCGCATGCACTCGTACCACTTGTGGTGCAGCCTTCATAACCAGAATCAGGTGGTTCCATTACGTAGCTACCTGTATCATAATAATACTGACATCAACCTTCAACTCACCAGCTACCTAGCCTCGTTCCCAGGCCTTCTACACCTCCAGTTTTTGATCACTTGCTGTATGACTGCATACTACAAGCGATCAAAAAGTGGAGGTGTAGAAGGCCCGGGAATGAGGGTACTTACCATCCGCCATTGTAGGTCGATCACGCATTCAGCCACGTGCACTGTACTGTTCGCTCGACTAAATCGACTCCACTACGTCGAGTTGTAATTATATATGAAGAGCTCACGCTGCATGAGCAGCAAGGTAGGCTCTTAACTTAGCCGACCATATCCACTTCAAAGAGGTTTACAACTTTCCTTCAGGGTCCATGTTTTAGTCATGTCCACATAAATTATACACATAATTATGTACCAGTATACTAGCCCTAACCCAACACTAACCACACCCAACCTACCATAAATAATTGCATACTTAGCCTCGTTTCCATGGCAGGACCCCACCCAAAGGATGTAGAGACTTGCTGATGAGAAATGATTTACCCCAATGTTTAGCTGGAATGTCCATTACAGCATGCACAAATGTGTCTGGGACTAAACTAGACTAAGATGAGCCATGCCCTCTCCCTCTAGTCTCGTTCCCAGACCGTTTTTCGCCTTTAGAAAAATGGTCTGGCAACGAGACTACTCTCCCTCGGCTCGAAGTCAGAGATGGTTATGTGATTCCATGCAGACAAGTACTACAGTACATAACTTACCATCCGCCATCGTAGCCTGGGTCGACCATGCAGTAGACCGAATTTAGTGTTGCACCCAGACAGTCTCATCATAGATAATCTCATGCAGTCTACTGTCTAGTCTTTAATAGTCGACGTCGTCGCGTCGCAGAGCTACATTACGTCATGTACCGAAATGTCTAATTATGCGACAATAACAAACAAAGTTGATATCGGATAGCTCATGATCAGCTGTGATCATGACCGCACGGAGCAGGACTGCCAGGAGCGAGGTTTTGGTGTGGCATACCGATGCTCGAAGCTTGGTCGATCATATCTCTACCACCTCACCAAAACTCGGAGGTTTGTCTGCACGTAGCTAGGAAATGCGACTTCCTTTGGAGTCTGTGTTTAGAATCCTAGAAATTTTTGTGGGTCAACCACAGGTACAAGACAAAACACGTGCAAAAGTATACAAAACAACACTATCTGCACTGTCAGGAAAGTTAGCTCAAGGCATAGATACAAAATTAATGTTCAAATGTTCACCAGTTAGCAAAAAGGATGGTTTCAAGGTGAGCGCTTTGACCAGTCCTCCAACACAGTTTGAACCCCTTCGTAACGCTGCCTGGCTGGATGAGGCCAAACAATACTGTGTGCACACCAAAGCCCGTACACAGGCCGTACACACAGACATTTCCCCCACCAGAAAAACAAACGCCACTTCTGGGGATCGAACCGCACTGTGGCACCTCCTAGCTGGGCTCCCACTACGCCAATCCACCACTCTGTGTTTAGTCATGTTCACGCGTCCTGGACTATAGCAGTACACCCGTACCCCCGGCCTGCGGAGGAAGAGATTTTTATTTCCCCCCTAGGACAGCAAATTGTCCCCCTGGGATACATGTACAATTAAAATGGTTCCCCCATGCAGGACGCAATATTATTAATCTGGCATTTATACCCCTCAGGACACAATTATTTTACCCCTAGGGCACAATTACTTGACTACATCCCCCTGAGACATACTCCACTGGGGGTGTACGACTATTTAATAGAATCACCCAATTTTGGTGGTGGTGGAGGGGGCGGGGGAATATTTGACATTCCTGGGGCAGAGTTTAACATTAGTGACTTCATAATGATGTCATGAGAGTTTCAGTTTCGTGATGCAATATGTATAGTGTATGCGTTTTAACCCTTTAGGGCCCATAGCGCCAAATGTCGCCATAATACTTTCAGCTTCATCATGTGACTTCCGGCAATGTCCTTGGGAGATAGGTTCTGCGACAGCAGAAAGGGCGGGACAGGGGAAGGTGGGTGGGTGCACCCGGAGGTTGCAAACAGCATGGCCGTGTCTGGGCTCCGCGATAGAAAGGTCTTGGTCGGCACTGGGAAGGCCATATCTGCCGTTTTTGGCATAAATGGACATAGAAAGTAGTAGCCTCGTACCCACAGAGCCTGGGTACGAGGCTAAGAAAGTAGCTGTCTTGCCTTGTAGGTCCTCCATTTCCAGCGTTTATGGTCCATTTTTTAGCTACGGCTGGTTGGCATTTCTCGGGAGGCTTGAATGCAAGTTGCCCTAAAGAGATAACTTATTAAGGTACTCTGCTGTTATGCTGTTATGACCACAGTGTTTGCCATGCAAATTACAGGGGCTGTCCCACAGTAGTAGCTGATGGAGCTTAATTGCGTTGGTGGATAGAGCCTTGTGGATAGCATAACATCATGTACAAAAGCCCCACCACACAAAATAATTGTTTCTCTCCACGATAAAATGCACCAGGCTGCACTCCGTGTGAGTACATGTACAAGTATGTGCAAGCTTACACGTAGATCCAAAGGTGATCAGACTGCATGAGTACTGTACTTTTACTAAACCTTGCAACAACTGAGCGCAGAGCGTTGAGCGACGAGTGAAAAGCGTTTTACTTTGATGTGGCCTAGGCGGCTGCGGTTTCCCGCCTAAAACTCGCTATAGCTCTATGAATAACATTTCACGGTAGCCAGAAGCGCTACGGTAACTTTGGACCTATATAGGACTGTGGCACTGTGCTAGTCTGACAACTACACTGTGGAATTACCAGAGACGGCCGGGGAGGAGACCGGGAGCCTCCTGTATCCATGGAATGAATAGTTCATCGAATAACCCCAGTTAGGGGAACGCTACACATACACACACATGCAATACATGTACACAGGATGGAACATGAACACAACAAATAAGCACACTAATGAGTCCAAATGATAACACAAAACAGAGAGAAGAGTTTGATAGTAGATAGAGCGGTGTACCGTTGAAGAGGACCGTCAGCAAAGAGCACCAGAGGGGCTACCCTTCCCACCGTGACAGAAGACACTCGAGCATGAGCACTGCCACGTGTACTCCTCTAGCAGAACCCCTGCAAGGTTGCAAGGTAAGTCCAAACACCCAGAGCAGTACAGTCGGCAACGAGCACCAGAGGGGCTACCCTTCCCACCATGACAGAAGACACTCCCAGTGCGGGGCATTTGTACTGCCATGTGTGAACGTCTAGCAGTAGAGCTCAACGTGGTCAGACTTTGGCTCTAGATGTCACAGGTTATCACCATCAAACTCAGCTCAGAAAATGCACCTGGACGAGAACGAGAGGGACACGAGAGACAACATCAAATCGAAATTTCTTGAGCTGAGGCAGTCAAGACACCTCAGAGAGAGACAGCAACTCATTGAGTCATGGTCGCCATGGTTCGCAGAGAAGTCCGCGTTGTTCAGGGTGAACAGCTCCCCGCCAAACTGCGAGCCACCAACCACGCTCCGCATGCACAACGTGTAGCTAGCTAGCTACAACTTCGGGCTATTGGCAGCTATTTTCTCGAAACGCTGGTATACACCACGCCATCGGAGGTCTTCGTCATAGGCCGAACGTCAACCTGGGTCGCAGCCTTCTGCCATCGTGAAACGGGCAAAAAACGCAACGGAAATCGACTGTAGAGCAGCTGCGTGATTTGGAAGCAGACGACTTCCGGTTATTAAACGGATTTGCGGTTTAAACAGATTTCACTTCAAAATTTGCAAGTCTTGCTAAAAGTACAGTAGTGAGCTCCTAGTGACCTCAGACGTCTCAGTGGCAAGCTCAGGATGGCAAGGGGGACGAAGCTACCTGACATGCATCTACACTGTAGCTAGTGTAAGCTGTTCTGAGCTTCAGATTGCTGGTGTGTTCCTAACATTATGTGCACCACTTTACTGGCATGTGGAGGTGGCGTGACCCTGACTGACTGGTGACAACTGAACCACAATGTGAGTGTTAGTGTGAGTGTGGTTTCAAAGCCAGTTGGGTATCCCACTTAACTTCTACATGTTGTTTAGTATTGTACCTGCCCAGCGTCCATGCAGGTACTTGTTAACTTTCCCTTGTGTCCACGAAACCCTAGCCTCGTTCCCAGGCTCCCGCTGTGTTCACCGCACACACAGGGGGAGCCCGGGAATGAGGCTAGCGAAACCCTGTACTGTGCTGCATATATATGTGTGTCTAAAAACACCATACTGTGCATGTGTGAGAGCACCATGCAATGTGCAGGCAGTAGGTACATGCAAAGTTCTGACTGTATGCTGGCTGAGGGGAGGCATTTCCATCTAGACATTGGCCTCGTATCCATCCCAGATTTGTCTTGCAGCGTACATGCAAGAGAAAGATCTTGAGAAGGAAAGCCTGGGAAGAGTTGACACCGTGACATCATTGGAAGCTAAGAGGATGATTGGTTGTGCCTGTAAACCAGTTGATTGTCATGTCTTCATCTGTTGGGCTACTGAAACTTGATTGTGATATAATTATGTCTACACAGTTGGTACTATGCATGTAACCTGTGTCTGTGATGGTCATGTGCCTAACTCAGGTCAGGTAAGTTGGTATTCAGTCACTTTCCAGCTGCCCCTGAGCTGCCTATACAGAATACACAGGTGTTATAAATCTAAGCTGCAACTTTAGGTGGGGCTGTAGCAGTGAATGGGTGTGGTTAAATGTTGGAATTTAGTAATGTCTACTGTGTTGTGTTTGTGGTCTTGAGCCTGTTTTTGTTTCAAGTATTTTTATTTGCCCAAAGTCTACTCCATTGAATCCCCCACATGCTCACAGCGCAGTCTAGCAGTACTAATACCCCTGCAGGTTTTTCAGAAGCCCTGCTGCAGCAAATTTCCCCATTTCATTTGTTCAGGCCATGTTTGCTGTGCTATCAGCCACCAGAGGGAATCACCCCTCAAGACTAACTTTCTCAAAATGAGTGAAGCAACATCGGTGCATGTACAAGGGTGTCTAGCAGTTTGTGATCACTCCAAAGGAGAGACGAGGCATACGCCGGAGCGATAATATTCGTGATAGTACTCCTTGTATCGCTATCACCATAGTATTAGAATATCACTGGGACATTAGTATCGGCCCCAGACCCAAGCCAACCCCAGTGCGGATTGCTTCCAGTATCACATGTGCGGCATGATAATGGAAGCGATCTGCGCTGGGGTTGGTTGGGTCTGGGACCGAGACTACTGTGACAGTAGCTCCGGATTCTTGGCTGATGTATGCCAGAGTGGGCTTGCCTCAGAGCCGATGTAGTCCACCGCCACTAACATTGACAAGCATGCCATGAATGGTGACTCTCCTCAGTGACTACATGCAAATTTCATTTCACCTGTAATTGATGTTAAAATAAACTTACATTGATTGCATTAGGATCAATTCAGGAGTATTTACATGTATATAGGTACATACATGCTGTAACCTTGACATCAATGTAATGTATATAGGTACGCAATTGTTGTTCTCTCTCTCTCTCTCCTCTCCCTTTGCAGACGCTGAGTCCAATATGGAATGCAAAATTTGTCTTTAATAATGTGAGTTGTATCACACACATTGTCCATTGTGACTACCCAGTCTGTACACCCAATCAGTACTGTCAGCATCAGCAGCAAGTCATCAACAGTATATAGGGCCGAGCGATTATGCGATTGATCGTGATCATCTCGAAGCATAAATCTCGACCACGATGTTAGTCAGACGCGCAAAAGTGCTTATGGGTTTTCATGAATATACTTAGCAGGACTGTGAATAATAATCAGGACTATGAATACATAAGCACTGCGTGACCATGGCTTCTATCCAAGGCTTCTGTGGGTTCCGTGGGTTCTGGCTTCTGTCCACCATAGCTTCTGTCCACCATGGCCTTGTGACTTTTTGAATGGTGTCTGCAGGTCTCCTTCAAATGGTGATAATCGTGATATAATCGATAATCATGATTATATGGATACAATAATTGTGATGTTGGAAAATCCACAATCGCTCAGCCCTAATCAACAGTTCCCATGCCTGACCGTGCATGTCTACTATCCAATTGGAGCAGACAGGAGATGCCTAGTTGGGAATGGATAATAAGCCGGACATGTGAGATCATTGTGATTGGTCTATGTTTGGGTGTCTGGTAAGTACTTTGCTGGTCATGGGACTGGAACCATCTGAGCCATGAATAGCCCTATATTTTATTGTAAGCCTAACTTGGGCATAGCCTCGTTCCCAGGCTCTCTCGTGAAAAAAACAAGGGGAGGAGAGAGCCTGGTAACATTCGCGTGAAAAGCTGTCGACTTCCGGCACCTGGATCTGGCGGAACCAGTCAGATTGCAGAACATAACCATGTGAGCACGTGGTTATTTTGTAGGCGGTTACCTTCACTGCCGTGCTAATGCACGAATTGTAGACTCACAACTGAACGCTCCGGGACAGAGTACCTCTCAGTGGTTGGCGAAAGGCAGTTGACAGGGTGTGCGAGAGGGCCACTGGTTTGGCCTCGCTGTTCACTGTGGTTTGTTTGCCAGACCAGCTCGTTCGTCGTTTGTCGCCGCTTAGAGGATCGACGGTTAACAAGGTGAGCTGTCCTGGTTAGATGTAGAAGTGTCTCAGACTTCGGTGAAGCTGGAGATGCCTTGAAAATGAAGAGCGATATTTTCAATAGTGCGTGCATGACTGATTTGTAACTCACGTGACATTTACCACAAAAGTAGGCAGGTCCTTTGTGTTTATCACAATAATGATTACGCGCTGGAAGTCGACAGCTAGCTTTTCACGCGATTGTTACCAGGCTCTCTCCTCCCCCCGTTTTGAGGAGAGAGCCTGGGACCGAGGCTAACTTGGGTGTACCCCATGGTTGTATTTTTGGAAGGTAATGAACATTGCTGTAAGTTGATACCTGTTATGTGTGTGTATGTGTTTGTGTGTATGTAGTACATACCTAGGGTACGTATGTATATACAGTATGGCAAGGGAATGTGGGGCTTAAATTCCCTGCGCACTTTCTGGTAACAGCTTGTAGTGGGGGTTGGGTACACGTGCAGTTCATAATCACCCCAATACATGTATACTGGTTAGACAGTTTGCTGGACTGTGTATCCCGGTACAGACAGATTCCAAGTTGAACCTTCCATTGGTATTCCATGTCTTGAATGTAATGTGATATGTTGACAGCTGATCATGTCATGGTATGTCCCCTCCGACGAGAGGTGACCGGTGTCCACGTGGTTAAAGCATTCAACTGCTAATCGAAAGGTTGCTGGTTCGAGTCCCACCATTGCCATAGAGGAGACTTTCTTTCCCTTCTGGCAGTTTTGTTTGTTGTTGTGGTCTCGACATTGCGATGTCCGTGGTCTGATCATCACTGTGTTCATTCGTACTGTGGACAGTACAATGGAATGTCTTGCCACAATGGAATATCTTGCCATGCATACTTGTATGGTCTGGCGATTAATAATATGAAACATATGAAATCCCCTGAGACACTTTTTTAAAAAAATTGGCACATATTGCTTTAATTAAACTGTGCAATGTTGTCTCCTCACTCCAGACTAGGGATAACTTTCTTGGGAAACTCCATTTCAAGCTTCAACAGATCCCCATTGAGGTGAGTGGCACATTACTTCATAACCTTGAGAAGATGCACTTCAAGGCATGCAAAGGATGTGGGGAATCCATTCTAGGAAAACTGAGTGTTCATGTAGTTGCACAAATGTGTTTACTTCCTATTGGGGGTTGCCAAGTGCCTGCAATCTATCACACTCTGTTGTTCATCTGCAGATGAAGAAAGTGGACATTGTTGCTCATGGCAACATACCCGCTGAAACCTAGAAGGTACATGTAGGTACATATTGTCATAAACTAGGGGAATGCAGGACATTGTGGGGCGAGCCTGAGCGAGTACATGCAGCTGCTGAATGTGCATGGAGCAGTTGGATGTGGTGAAGTGTGCATCTACATGTATTTTATATAGACCTTTGTGAGTGAAAAGTTTGTACGTGTACAGTGACGGCATTGTGAGGTGTCTGTTGGACGCTACCATAAGCCACATCTAAAATCACTACAGTATGACGCATATTGCTGCTACATGTAGCTTTACAACATGTAAATGTACACGAGCCACTAAGCGATCAGGCTGGCAGTATTGCTGGTAGGGAAAAGTCCATGTGTACATTGTACTGCTATTCCGCTGCCCTACAAAATGGCATCCAGTATGCATCATATACTTTCCCGTATAGTATACTCCCTCCCTCCATCCCTCCCTCCCTCCCTCCCTCCGTCCCTCCCTCCGTCCCTCCCTCCCTCCCTCCCTCCTTTCCCCTCCCCTCCCCTCCCTCCCTCCCTTCCTCCCTTCCTCCCTCCCTCCCTCCCTCCCTCCCTCCCTCACTCCCTCCCTCCTCTCCCCTCCCTCCCTCCCTGCCTTCCTCCCTCCCTCCCTCCCTCCCTCCCTCCCTCCATCATTCTTCTGTATGCGACATTACAAGTGAAAGGGGTGACATAGATGTAGTCCAATCACATGTACGTGCCATATAATGCTGAGCAATCACAAATGCTTGGTTCACTAGTCTACGTATATATTGAGCTTGACTGATTGCGTGGTTCTTGGTCAGCTGTTTTGAATATGATCATGCATGTTCTCAATAATGATATAATATAGTTGCCACTGGTTGGATAAGTGAGAACATGCATGATCATATTGAGCTTGACTGAGTTTCTCTTTCTCTGGAAGTTGGGAACTACCTTAAGCGAGAGAAAATTAGTTTTATCTGGACATGTTATTGGTTCACCACAGTATACATGTATGTATGGATATATACCACCAGATACTGCAAGAACCTTCGATGGTTCGTTACATCAGTTCTGACATCTCACTATAGTTGTACTCACATCCTCTGGAGCCAAATTGTAATCACTCCGTCTTCTCCCTCCCCTCCCTCCCTCCCTCCCCTCCCTCCCTCCCTCCCTCCCTCCCTCCCTCCCTACCTCCCTCCCTCCCTCCCTCCCTCCCTCCCTCTCTCCCTCACTCCCTCCCTCCTTCCCTCCCTCCTTCCCTCCCTCCCTCCCTCCCTCCCTCCCTCCCTCCCTCCCTCCCCTCCCTCCCTCCTCCCTCCCCTCCCTCCCTTCTCCCCTCCCTCCCTCCCCAGCTTGTGGCAGGCAGTGTTGTAATGGCATTTGAGACAGTTTGTCCGGAGCGTATTGACCTCATCCACAAGAACTACCGCAAGCTATGCAGCCTCCTCGTTGACATAGATCAGGTCACCATTATCAACATGCTCACGCGATACGCAATAACACAGTTCATCGACCCTATCACTACCATGCAGAGTGATTCCATGAAAATGTCATGAAATTGCTATGAAACAGCCATAACACATCATGGATGGTTTCATTGCCATTTCATGGGATTTTCATTTCCATGAAAATATGGAGTCCATGAAAACTACGTTTCATAGGGACCTGACCTATGAAATGCACGAATTCACCCATGAAACTGCACATGAATCCCATGAAAATTTCATAGTGAAAAATCACATGGTATTCCATGGTGAATCACATGGTATTTCATGGTGAAAATCACATGGTATTCCATGGTATTCCATGGTATTCCATGGTATATTTCATGACAACATTGGAATGCGATTATTATTGCAGTACAGGCCCTAGGCCAGGGGTAAGTAATTAATAATACAATATTCCTGGCTAATGTAGACCAGTCTGAGCTTGGGTTATTATTCCTGGCTAAGTGCAGACTTGTACAAGTCTTTGAGCTTGTGAGCCATGGCTGTGGGAAGCCTCTTTGCCTTCGTGAACTCGAGTCCAGTCAGGACTGCAGCACGTGGCAGTATCTCAGTCACAATGGCATACTTTTGCGCTTCCCGGGTCTTCCAAACTCGCCACGTTCCTGAGTATGTCCCCAGCCACCATTCCACCTCCACGTTAGAGTCATCAACAGACAGGACCCTTCCAATCTGTGGCAGCTCCACATACTTTGGGCAGTAAACTGCCACAAATTGCTCTTCTTCAAGCTCGAGAGAAGTTTTGGCTTTTTTTTGTCCCGCTCCCATAAAAGATGTCGTCCATGATTCGTTTGTTGTCCTTAACTCTCTAAAGGCGCTTCTGTTCGTACTCTGATAGCTGGTCATCATGTTCATCACTGTCTGTGCCACCTTCCCCTTCAGACTCATGATCGGAGTCACTGAAAATTAAATCAAAACCTGGTTAAGACCTAATTTACACATAAAATGATATGAAGGATACATGCATAATTATGTACATGTACCTTTCAGATTTCTGACCAGTGATAGAGTGAGATTTAGCTGCCACTTGCATCTGATCACCACTAGTGGGGGGGGAGTGATGTGGTACCCTTGCCTTTTCTTAGGTATTCCACCTTCCACCAAAATCTGTTTCCAATCTGTAATGTTTAACCAGTTGATCTGATATTAGGTAATTAGCTAGGTTAAAACAGTGTGAGTTAATTGAGGTCACTGTAGGCAATTCAATTCAGGTTGTGTATTGAAGAACAGGAATAGTAGCTCACCATCAAGTCTTGGAAGTAGAACTTCCCATCTACTTCTTGTGGTAGATCAATGGAATCCGAGGTTGCACATTGCACGTGTGGCTTTAAGAGGAGGACCTGGCCATACTGAATTCCTGTGCCTGTTTGAAAATTATATACTTAATTACACTTGTATCCCAGCAAACAACCAGCAATGAATGGCCTACCAGTGTTATGATCAGGATGTATCCCAAGGAAGATTCCCTTTCCCAACTGTGCTGTCTTGGAGCAAATGCGTACTTCATCTCTGGGATAGAGTATAAATGATAATGTATGCACCCAGAGTACTATTGCATACACATAACCTGGCTGAAGATTACTGGCTTTCGGTAGATCTGAGGAAGGAGCAGGAGCCACTGGGATGGTTTTGTGTTTAGAAGTGGCCCTATAATGTGTGATAGATGGGACATCAATACATTTAACCGTGTGTGTCTGTCTGTCTGTCTGTGTGTAACGGAAGTGGGATGTTCGTGGGGCAGGACTAGACAGTTGAAACTTTATCACTAGCTCTATTCAGCATTTCGACCACTGACCCTTTGACCATTCTACCTAACCATGTTCCCAGGCCTTCTACACCTCCAACTTTTGGAGTATGCAAACAACTGGAGGTGTAGACGGCCTGGGAACGAGGCTACATTCTACCCGGTTCCCCTTGGTGCATCCATTCTGTACTGCGACCTAACCGTTAACCATATTTCAGAGAGGTGGTCACACCAATAAGCACCGTACTTAGAGGTAGCTACGACCAGCGATTGCGACCCCATATACGGCAGATGTAGGTGTGGCTTACTCCATAATACTACCAAAAGTCACAAAGTCACAGTGGATTTTTGCGACAGTTACAGGGTCACCGGCAGTTTAGCAGTGCAGTCACACACAGCTTTTGGACGGTCAAAGGCTGTGACCCTGGTCGCAGCTCTCAGTACGGTACATATTGGAGTGACCACCGCTTGGGTTTGGTGATGTTCTCTCTGGTCCAAACAAAATGACATGCCCATTACAGGCAGGTGGTTGGATGTAAGGTAAGGGATTTCCGCATGGCCTTCACATTTGCTCCACTAGTGAGCATGCATACCCTACCTTTGAACTTCCAATGATGTACAGTTGTTAGCAAAAACTGCTCTTAGAGTGGGGCCGTGTCCGGAAATCCCCTCTGTTACCTTACCATGAAGTAGTCTTGGAACCAGACCCTTCACACGGGGAGGTGGCTCGATGAAGGGTCTGGGCACGTGCCTACATTCGAGTTGCCCTCACGGAATGCAATTACTGTGGTAATTAGTGATCAGTTGCGATACCACACGTACAATCACAGTCGACCTGCTCGTTTCTCTCCTCGACTTTTGTCAGACATTCGCGGGTAACGCGGCACAGCACAGAGATTGGCCGTGTCTAGTCACTGGCGACACTGAAAAAAGCCTGCAGAAAAATCATTTCCCTGACGTCATTTGCAATCAACGCTTCTGATTCGTTAGGTCAACATTCCGACCTGGGGGTGGCTCGAGGAAGGGTCTGGGCACGTGCCTACATTCGAGTTGCCCTCACGGAATGCAATTACTGTGGTAATTAGTGATCAGTTGCGATACCACACGTACAATCACAGTCGACCTGCTCGTTTCTCTCCTCGACTTTTGTCAGACATTCGCGGGTAACGCGGCACAGCACAGAGATTGGCCGTGTCTAGTCACTGGCGACACTGAAAAAAGCCTGCAGAAAAATCATTTCCCTGACGTCATTTGCAATCAACGCTTCTGATTCGTTAGGTCAACATTCCGACCTGGGGACAACTCGAAAGTAAGATGGTGCCCAGACCCTTCCTTCTCCCCGTGTGAAGAGTCTGGTTCCGAGACTAATCACGAAGTACCATATGATTATCTAGCAACACCATTAGTGGCTACATGGAATGTAGCACGGCATGCTGTATTAAACAAAAAGCCCATCCCTCAGTCCTCACCTCTCATTCTCTGGCGGTTCAATGGTAGCTATAGGTTTCGGACTCCTTATCCGCGGGTGGCAGGCCGTCAAAAGCTTGGGGTGACGGTGAAAGGGGAGGAGGGTCGCTCATGTCGCCGTCTGGTTAGCTAAGGTAGCTATAGATTAGCTAGCTGTTCGCGATCTTGGTACGTATATAGCTATGGCACATGACCTTCTATTCTCGTTCCCAGACCCCGAACGTGCACCGTCTCCAGGTCTGGGAACAAGATCGGTTAGCTGCAGCATGCACGGAAGTAGGCGTGACACCGAATATTGGGTGGGGCTGATCAGACTATCTTGCTCTGTTTCACGAAAGGTACATCCTTGCATACAAATTTCAGAATAATTATACTGTCACCCTCCAAAATGGACACCCTCCAAAATGGTCCATACATTTCGAAATATTATTTCAGTGGACCCCCTCTGAAATTATTGGTCCCCCCCCCAGGCCCATGTATTTCAAAATAATTATAAGGACCCCCCATGGAACTAATAATTATTTCAACCATGCTGAAATATATGGACCCCCAGTGACCTAATTTCTATGAAATACTTTTCTTGTGCTGCCAACAATCTATGAAACAAACAAAACAAATCGATGAAACCAACAATCTATTATACAAACAACTATGAAACAAACAAAGTTAAGTATACACTTGCTACAAAACCAACAGGCGGCAGAGTCAAATGCTTCCGTGGGTGCATGTACAGTTACGCAGTGTTCAACATTAACTTAAAGATTAAACTACATGACTGTGGTTTCCATCTTGCACAACACCTTCAAGGTATATACGCCCTTGCATAAGATCAGGAAGAGGGCGTGGCCGAGCTTGCAATATTTCTTGTACAGTGTACTGTAGCCTCGTTCCCAGGCCCGGCCTGGGAACGAGGCTAAGTGTACCGCATCAGTATGTGCTTGAGGCTTAAGGCAGATTTTTTTCCCCTCTCTTCACACTGTAGCAAGGTATAGCCTTTGTCTCTGCCCTATTTTGCTTAGCTACCTGTCACCATAGAATACAACAATGCAGAGTGACCCATGTTTGTGTTGCTATGGTTACAATAGTGAATCCATGACAGGACGGTAAAACCCTTGCCCCATCATAAAGATCATCCTAATTGGGTCAAAACGTAATAATTGTCCTGAAGGAATTTCCTGAATATACAGGGCCAGTTGACGATGGACATGGAAATGACTGGGAGCGTGTCTTTGTTTTTGTTCAGAATGGACAGGTCCAAAAAGTTCTCTACCATCAGCACAGCGGACAGTACACACGTGTTCGTGGCACGTTTGAAAGTGAAGGGGAACGACCAGTTGTGTATATTCTTCATGGATCTTACCATTACCAATGTGATGGCATGCAGATGCTCGTTTGTTGAGTTTTTCAGATCTGGTTGCCTAGGGAGTGTTAACTATTGTCAGGGAGGCTGTGGGTACTGGGCCAGTAATCCGTGATGTTCAACCTCAGTCACTGCAACCAAGGGAAACTATCGATGGCATTCAGCGTCCTTCTAGTGATGTGTGCAGTCAACCTGCCTGCAGAGGTGCATCTAACATGATTTCTGGATGCTGGCAGGTGTCTCGGATTGTAGTTACGGATGTGATTAGCTATAGTTATGTTATAATAATTATAACATAACTATAGCTAATCACATTGTAAGCTCTTGAATTGATTGTATACTTACTATTTGCTAGGCTGGGAAGTGTTTATATCTGCCTTGAGAATAAAATCAAATCACAAGAGCTTCATAAATAATTGATGTTGTTTGAAAAAGTAAGCACATGTTGAGGCTGAAAGAATAATGGCCAAAATTTGTCATACAAACAAACAAACAATCACAAACGAAGATAAATGCTTTTTACTATTAGCCCAAGTGTATGCTGCTAGCCCAAGTGGAAAACTGTTATAGCTTTTTGGACACTACTAGCTAGCCCATAAACCATTGGAAAGTACACTGCAGTGCGGGAGACTATGACATCTCGGGACTCACCAGTACTCTCTGGGGTGCCACAGGGATCCGTGCTCGGTCCCCTTTTATTTCTAATATACATCAACAGCCTAGCAAATGTCTCGATCTCTGATGGCACCCGGATGGTGATGTATGCTGATGACTTACTTCTGTTTCGTCCAATTGCCAAGCAGTGTGATTTTCACACCTTGCAAAGAGACATTGACACTGTTGCAGAGTGGGTGTCTGCTAACTATTTAACTTTCAATCATGCAAAGTGCAAGTGCATGCTAGTGTCAAGAAAAAGTCAGTCATCAACACCCCCTACTCTGACTTTAAATGGCTGTGATATCGAGCAAGTTCAGCACTTCAAATACCTTGGGTTGTTACTGTCATCAGACATGTCATGGTCACCTCACATCGAGTCCACATGCTCAAAAGCTAAAAGGATCCTGGGCTTGCTATATAGACGGTTTTATGGCAACACTGATAGTACAACGTTGGTGCAGCTTTATCAATCCCTTGTTCGCCCTCACATGGAATATGCCTCTGAAGTTTGGGACCCTCATACCCAGAAAAACCGAAACAAGCTAGAGGACATTCAAAAATTTGCATGCAAAATTGCAACCAGAAGATGGGATCTGGGCTATCAGGAGCTCCTCGAGCTGACAGGTATTCCCTCCCTAGCTACCCGCCGGTTACACCTAAAACTGTGTACGTTATACAAAATTGTTTATAATTTGTGTTCCTTCCCTTCTGGTATTTTGGTCCCCCGAGCAAACTATAGTCAGCGTACAAGCCACCCTCTCCAATTCCATCAACCTCATGCTTACACTAACTCTTTCCAGTACTCTTTTGTACCTCATGCTATATCCATGTGGAATTCCCTGCCCTGGTCTACTGTATCAGCTCAATCATTGTTTTTATTTAAGAGCAAACTTGTACTGTAATAATCTTATCTTCTGGGTACACTTTATATTAGCTTTCACTTGCTATTGTGTATCCTATGCACTTATTGCATAAACTTTTATAAACAAAAAAAAACAACAAAAAAAAAAACATCCAGGATGAATGTATAACTAGCTAGCAATGGTGGTTCAAACTATGTATACACCTACACCATAATTATATGTAGCGTTACGTAACTGTCTATTGCAACTTCAGGGTAGTAAATTTAGCGATTGAATCACTAGTTTAATGCCCATGTACTTGAGTGTGCAGTACTCAATATACTTTCCCCAGCAACCCAATGTAATTATAGGACAAAAAAATTAATAATAAGGTAATTACGTGTTCAGATTTGTAGGTATACGTACAACCATGCTATCATTCATGCACGATTGTCCCTCCTTCAGACAATTCGGCATAACTACAAACAATCTCAACGAAGCAAAGACACCTACAATAGCATTCAAACAGATGGTCAAGATGTACAGGTTCAGAAATCCGAGGTTCTACCCAGGGTATATTTAGACCGAGTTCTGTGGGACCAAATAGACAACAATTATAGGGAGTGAAGATGCTGTGGATATAATTATTTGGAGATTCATTTTGTGTGGTAAATCCCAGTTGGTATATCTATCACAGTCTTGCTGAGTATGGATACTCCTATTGCATTGTGACTAATGGTAGAAGTTGCACCATTGGAATCCATTCCACGTGCTAAATTGTGACCCTCTAAGCATAAACCACCCATTCACCGCAAATATTGAATTTACGTTACGAGGGTTCAAAGTTCAATGGCTCGTAAGCGAATATTGATCGCTTGCGCTACTTCTAACGCGCGTAACAACTGAACGCGTAGGACTTCCCGTTCGCAACTCGAGATTATTGAACGCATACTTGCTCGCTATTGTTCGATGGCGTCGCAAACCGGAAGTCCTACGCGTTCGGGATTTATGCGCGTTATAAGTACCGCGTACGATCGAAATGACCTTACGTATCGAGAACGTTCAAGCGCCCATAACTTTGCTCGTGTACGTCCGATTGAAACGATAAAACTACCATTGAGATCAACAATAAACGTGCTCTCTGATGGTATAATAATCTCAGTTTTGACAAAATGCGGTGAATGGGTGGTTTATGCTTAGAGGGTCACAATTGTTGATGGTTTCTCCAAATGCAGTTTTAGGCATGCACTGATTATGTGTGTTCTTGCTGTCGTTCAGCAACCTTGCAACTCCATTAAGCTACTTTATGCTTACTGAAGACTGAGTGCATATATAGAGTGGATCAGATAAATAATTATTCATGCAGGTTTAGTGGGTAGCCTAACTGCAAGCGATCAAAATCTGGAGGTATAGGACTCCCAGAACGAGGCTAGCCAGACTCATGCAATGATGCATAGTTGGCTTCATCAAGGACAGTACAATCACATGAAATATTGGAGCCTACCTGAACCAATGGCTACGCTGTAAAGACAATGAACTGCATGAGATTGTTAGTGTGATTGGGAAGCTATTCCCAGATGCCATACATGTACCATGCAGCTCAAGAGCTCACAGCTCATTGTTCTACAATTCCTCCTATTACAAGTGCAACAACACCCCAGGACCATCTGGAGGTATAGGAATGCTGACTTCAGAATGGCATGTCAGATGATTGATGAGACTGACTGGGATAGTTTGTTACCTGAGGAGGATATTGATGTTGCAGCCTCCAATTGGCACAGAAAGTTCATGGATATTATCTCCACGTGCATTCCACAGCAAACAGTGAAAAGCAGGAGGAATGTACCCTGGCTGACTAAGAACATAATTCATATGAGAAAGTGTAATGCTGCATTCCATGCCACCAAGAGATCGAACAAGCCTGAAGTAGCAGCTAAATACAAGAGATTACGTAATACAGTTGTGAAGATGCTACCCAAAGCCAAGAATTCACACCTTAACAGGCTCAATGTGGGAAGCAAAAAGCAATTTTGAAAGGCGGTAAAGGTACTTAGCAAGCAATTAACAGTCTACAATCCCAACACTTCATTATCAAGAAGCCACGGCAGAAACAAATTATGAGAAAGCCGCCATGCTTAATGAGTACTTCTCATCCTGCTTTAATACATCAGTTCCTCCCCTGTCACAGCTAGATGAAGAGAGGCAGACCCACACTGAGTTTGAATCTGCCAGTTTTGAAGGTCTCCTATGCACCACTGAGGAGATTCTGTCATACATCCAAGCCTTGGATGCTACTAAAGCAAGTGGTCCGGATGGGATTTCCATCAAAATGCTCAAATACACAGCAACAAGCATTGCTCCATCCAATTGCCAAGCTTTTCAACATTTCCATCAAACTTGGGCACTTTCCAACTTGCTGGAAAACTTCTTTTGTTGTACCCGTACCGAAGTCATCCCAACACAACGAGGCTGCCAATTATAGACCAATATCTCTCCTATCTGTAGTGAGCAAGCTGCTAGAGCGACACATTCATCAAGTAATCACCATCCACCTCAATGAAAATAGAACACTCTGAGTCTCCAATATGCAGTGGGGATTCCAATCGGGAAAATCCACAGTCACAGCTCTACTGCAGGCTGTAACACATGACTTTTTTAAAGCATTCGAATCCAGACACAATGTATGCTCCGTTTTCTTCAAGCTTCGCAAGGCTTTCGATTCAGTTCCACACAGATTACTTTTAGAAAAAAACTGAACACATAATATACATTGGATTCCCACATCTTGTCATGGTTGCACAGCTACCTTGCCGAAAGAAAACAACATTGTGGTTGTCGGAGGTGCTTCATCTCCTGGCTCACCTGTGCTCTCAGGAGTTCCACAAGGCTCTGCTTTGGGTCCGCCATTATGTATCGTCTCTCCAGCTGTCAGAAAACTCAGTCCTAAACCTCTATGCAGATGACATGCTCTTGTACAAGTGCAGTGAGGATTACCAGCAGTTGCAAATGGACATTGATAAAATCAGTTCATGGGTAGATCACAATAATTTATCACTTAGCTAACCCAGCCAAATATAAGACCATGCTGCTCTCAAGAAAGCGGAATCTCAGCCATCCTCCACAGCTCCTACTAAACAAGGCACCACTTGAACAAGTAGAAGCCTTTAAGTACTTGGGAGTGCTCATTTCATCGGACTTGTCTTGGTCCAGACACATTGACTCCATCTGTGCAAAAGGAAAGAGACTTATTGGCCTGTTATGATATACTAATGTAAGCAGTGAAAGATTAATAGAAAATTAATGTACCAATATCTAGTGCGCCCTCACTTCGAATATGCCGCCCCTGTGTGGGATCCCCACCTTCTCAAAGACATAAAATCTGTGGAGAACATACAAAAATATGGACTAAAGATGTGTTTAAAAAGGTGGGATCTAGGATACCAAGAGCTGCTCCATCTTGCTCAAATTCCTACACTTGAGAACAGGATAATTTATTTAAAACTTTTACTCTCTTTAAGATCATCCATGGTCCCTTCCCTTTCACACCAGATGTATTTATGCCGCAACCTAGTAGACATAACTATAATCTTCCATTTTTGTATCAACCTTTTGCACACACTAACGCCTTCCAAGCATCATTTGTTCCAAGTACTGTTTCCATATGGAATCACCTACGGATGCTCTTACTGCACCTTCACCTCACACATTTAAGTTAAATATTGCACCTTTGTTCTTGTAGTTAGTTAGTTAGTTAGGGTACATACCTGTATTAGCCTAGAAGGCTATCATGTATCCTTTGCATTGGCATGAATTATTACAGAAAAAAAAAGCATGCAATCCATGAGATTCTTGTAGCTACTGTGCCTGCTTATCACCAAGTAGTGTCTCTCACGAATGAGAGTCCACTTGAACACTTCTCACCAAAGAGTCACTAAAAGCTCCACAATGTCAGTAATGTACTCTTTAACCTGGCACATGGTATGAATTCTGAAAAAGGAGTGTTGGGACCTTCATGCATGCTTGTCTTCATCTATATTCCAATTGCACCTAATTTTGCTAAAGCTGACCCTTTGGTGGGAACTCAAGAACAGCAAGCTGGATGATGGAATACCAAGGTAAGGCATCAGGACTGGTTTTAGAAATGCCCTCCCAAGCTATGTAGCTAGCTAGATAGCTAAGTGCACTTGTTCTTGAATTGCATGGTTTGAGATGAAAGACCACCCATTTCCTGTGGCAAGTTTGACTAAAATGTATGTCGTGCATTGTCTGGATTTCAATTTTCAGGGCAACTATGTGTACAAACGCAACTAACAAGAATATCATTCATAGACGAATGGACTGAAACTGTTAAGGATCCCAAATTAATGGCTGCAGTTACATGCCGAGTGTGTAAAAGATTTCTAGTATTTCAAGGCTTGATTGGCCATATCTGATCATACAAATCTGATCAACCAAACTAACAAGAATGTCATGCAGAACCGTTTTTGCAATTTCATGCAGGAAAGTATGCTCATTCACAGATGAATGGGCTGAAACCATTGTCAAGGATCCCGTATATAGATGAAGAGAGATTGATCATGCTAACGTTTCCTGCTAGTTAATGAATGTATATTGATCGCACCCTCTTCATGTAATAGCTATTAATAGTGCTACTATGTTAGTGTGGTTCTTATGGTTGTGGCAACATCGATTGGCCGAATACAATAGTTCTTTGCAGGAGGGCTTGATGGTGAACTATTAGCTTGGAGAGACCGCTTTGAATTTACATGCACAGCTTTATGCCACAATGACTAGCTATACCTCACAGAGGAATCACTAGCTTGATCCAGGTAGCTACATAACAAAGTTTACATTAATGAGATGCTGGTATAAGCGTTTATAATAGTGATTTAAGAGGAGGTGAAAGCGCATCCACGGCCTGTGGCAAGCTTGACTACAGTTCTGGGAGTCAAGAATGTTTCAACATTACACTTGGACATAGAATGGACTGATAATGAAATCCTAGTAGCCAAAAGGATGCAGTTAGCAACCCACTGCAGATGGAATCTATTACAACCATGCATGCATGCATGTTATAGGTATCATTCATGCACGATTGTTCCTTCTTCAGACAAGCTACAAGCAATCTCAAAGAAGCAAATTTGAACCTTTGCTGCCTTTCAAACCGATCATCACTGGCAAGATGCACAGTTTTAGGAATCATGGCCAGCATTGGTTTGTCCTAGACTGAATTCTGTGGGACCTTCCAGACAATAATATTATTAGAAGGAGTGAATATGCTAGCTCAGCCTGTGGATAGATGAGATTCATCTCTGCAGTAAATCCCAATTGTATAATGCTGTAACTCTATGGTTAGGTATGGATAGCTACTTCCTGCATGTTACAGTGTGCCTAATGGTATAGAAGGTGCATCATCGGAGTCCATGTCATGAGTGTTGCCAATCATTTCTCCAAATTTGAAAGCTGAGTATACAAGTATGTGCTTGCCTGCATGAAAGTACGAAGGTCGTACGTGCAATTATATGGTGGCTGAACAATAGGAATGGGGTGCTGTCATTTCATGTATAGCAACTGAAACCAATTTGGAGTATGTGTATTCATGGCTAGGGCTGCCAATCTCAGAATTGGGTGCTACACTGAACTAGAACCGGAAAAAAACAAATTGCTTTCCATCCCTCCAGAAACTACTATTATGGTATACTTTTTCCACTCAGGCAGCTGTACACCTATACCACCATTCTATGAGTCCACTGGTCTTTGTGTGGAGATTTGTCCAGCAAATGAGTTTGGTAACCACACCCGTCTGGACAGTGTGAAGAGCGTAACTATTAATTCTTTGAAATCCCTTGCACAGTACTATTCCAGCAGCTGCTATGGTTCTTTACCAGCAAGCCCTTCAGTAAACCAACGGCACTTATCCTAAGAAAGAGATGAAACAATGGGGCATGTATTAACTGACATATAAATATGGAAAGTGTGGAACCTACTCAATGGCCCTCAATGGTAATCAACGGTGCTTTGCCCACGGGAAGTGAAACATGTGAAGGATCCAATCCCCCTTTCTTCCCCGAAATGCCCATTACATTTAGATTGCTGGCATTACATAAGTCCAGGAGCTCTCTACCATAGTTATTGCACGCACTATCTTTAGAAGAGCGAGGAAGCTCTGAATCCACAATGTAGTCTGGGTGAAAAGCTATATGGTCATTAGAATCAAAACTTACATAGTCTGGACAGTTTACGTCACATTGATCAGTTGGGAATAGCAATTATGGCCTCAAAGTCACATGTCGATAGGCAAGTGTAGTCCTACAGCATCATAGCATGGAAATTAGTGCTGTCAGTGATGGACTGCATGAGCACAAGTAACATCTTGGTAGACCTCTTGCTAGTTAGTTGCTCTTACCACTGAGACAATGCACAATTGCATAAGAGTATAATACATAGCTACATAAAGTAGCATTCATTCATAGTGTGCAGAGGTAGAGGCCTCATGCAGTCTGATCCACTCTCTCTCCACTCCACGACATTTGGCACATTGATGAAGTACCGGTAACTCCACTAGTTATCTCATAATCGTTTGCTGTCAACAGTTTATCTTATCAATTAACCCTGACATGTTCATACAACAATTTACAGTTTTATGGCCAACCATACCTTAGATCTCAGAATCAAATGTTAATGCAGGTGTACAGAAGGATAATGCCATGCCATATTAGGATACTTGATATAGTGTGTACTGCAATCGTAGCTTTGGGACGACCAGTAGTCCAACAGTTACTGTGGACACGAACTATTGGACTTACATTTGATCCTGCAGTTGGATTCTGTTTATACTGCTGCATGCCCACCGATATACATAACGTCAAAGGATAATGCCTTCCATGTTATCCAGTTGATGTGGGATATGTAATGTCATTGTTATGCATTATTGAGTAATTTGTGGATCATGTGATTTGTCCCACTTTATGCATGCTGTGTGAATAAAGATAAAGACCGTTCGACTTGTTGACTTGAATTGATCCAGCTCCCAACCGGAGCTTATGAACATTGTAGGATAGAAGCCTCATATCTAACACCCTCACTTTAGTACTGATCCCTATCATGAAGATTTTATGATTAAGTTGGTGGAGATGTGCAAGGTAAATGAGCAAAGAGGTGTAATAATTATGTAATCGGAAACAAAATGGTTATAGGAATTAATGTGTATTGTATAATGACAGTATGTATTCTGACATCTACATTCCACCATTTGACCTACGTATACCTACCACTGTGATCCACGACCATTCGGACCATGTGGTAACTTAAGATCTGCGGACTGTAACGATGGAAACACCACATACACATGCAACTGTGTCATTGATTTCACTGGCAACACCTGTTCACAAGACCTTGTCAGTCCATACCAACTACATCTGATGAACCTGCCTGCTTCAATGATGGTAACTGCACCAACCTCCTATTTCGCAGATTTGAGTGTACATCAGATTATAGCGGTGATTGATGTGATATTGACATAACTCCGTGTAATCCAAATCCATGTGAGAATGGTGGAACTGTATCCAGAGTGGATTAGGCTTTACATGCAACTGTCCCCCTGGCTACACTGGCCTGAACTGCTCGACGGAAATAAATGAGTGTATGAGTGATCCATTTGACAATGGTGGGACATGTACAGACATAGTGAATGGATTCATTTGCCAATTTCCTGTGGGCTACTCTGGGACCATGTGTGACGTGGATGAGGACTTCTGCACATCCAAGACTTGTCAGAATAATGGTTCGTGTGTAGAAGGAATGGAACAGAACCACGTGTGTATATATATTATGTGCTGAAGATTTCAGTGGACCAAACTGTACAACAGATCTACACCAACAACCTGCATGAATGGAGGAGCTTGTATTGAAGCAATGATAACATGTGACTGTCCCACTGACTTCACTGGATTAATGTGTGAAAAAGATCCTCCAAACTGTGAACCAACCACTTGTGATAATGGTTGAACATGTGTGGAAGAATACAGACCTGCAACAAGCTGTAGATTATTGTACTGATGGATTCAGTGGAACTATGTACATGTCAAATCGATCTTCTATTCTGTGAGGTGGACACATGCCTTAATGGTGGCTTGTAATGAAGGACTTGGAACTGTTACGACTTGCAATTGTGCTGCTGGTTTCACTGGTGGAAACTGCAGTGTAGATTTAGATTTCTGTACCGAGGGCACTTGTCTCAATGGTGGGACATGTATTGAAGGATCTGGAACTACTACGACTTGCGACTGTGCTGCTGGTTTCACTGGTGTGAACTGTCAAATTGATATAGATTTCTGCACTGAGGACATTAATTGTCTTAATGGTGGGACATGTAGTGAAGGACTTGGAACTATGACAACTTGTGATTGTACTGCTGGTTTCACTGGTGCAAACTGTTACAGTAGCATTGATATAGATATCTGTATCGAGGACACTTGTCTTAATGGCGGAACATGTAACGAAGGACTTGGAATTGTTACGACTTGTGATTGTGCTGGATTCACTTGGGCGCACTGTAGCATTGATGCAGATTTCTGTACCAAGGACACTTGTCTTAATGGCAAGACATGTAATGAAGGACTTGGAATTGTTACGACTTGTGCATGATTGTGCTGGATTCACTTGGGCGCACTGTAGCATTGATGCAGATTTCTGTACCGAGGACACTTGTCTTAATGGTGGGACGTGACATGTAGTGAAGGATCAGGAACTGCTATGACTTGCGATTGTGCTGCTGGTGCGAACTGCATTGATTTGGATTTCTGTACCGAGGACACTTGTCTTAATGGTGGGGGGAATTTGGAACCACGACGACTTGTGATTGTGCTGCTGGTTTCACCGGTGCAAACTGCAGTGTTGATAAAGATTTCTGTACTGAGGTCACTTGTCTTATTGATTGTGGGACATGCAATGAGGAATTTGGATCCATGACGACTTGTGATTGTGCTGCTGGTTTTATTGGTACAAATTGCAGTGTAGACCTTGTAGTCTGTACAGCAAGTACTTGTCTTAATGATGGAACATGCAGTGAGGGATCTGGTATTGAGACAACATGTTACTGCAATGTTTGGTTCAGTGGCTCTTATTGTAGCATAGATTTGGACTTCTGTATGCCAGACATGTGCGAAAATGGTGGAGCATGCATTGAGGGACTAGGAAATGGAACCACCTGAAGCTGCTCTGAAGGTTTCACTGGAGTCGTACGTGAAATTGATCTTCCACTCTGTGAGACAGAAACATGTTGGAATGGTGGAACTTGCCTCAAAGCGCCTAACCTGTGAATGCGTCTCTGGATTCAGTGGTCCATTGTGTGGGTCTGACCTCTCCTTCTGCCAGGCAGATTCCTGCTTGAATGGAGGGACATATTTGGAAGTGGTTGGAACACAGACTGGATGTGAATGCCCTCCTCACTTCACTGTGGTACACTCTCTAGATCTGAACCTTGTGAATCTTCCCTCTACTACATAGTTTGCACTGCAGTGTGCCCAGATGGGTACTATGGAGATCACACGACCATTCTTCGCACACCATGTGAGTTGTAGACTATAATGTTAATGACAATACTGCATTCATGACTTTGGGATCTGAACAGTTTTATGCTGAAGGCCATAAAACCACATAATCACCAAATTCTTTTCTTCCAGATCCAGAATACAGGATACTACAAAGCATGCAGCATCAGTTACTACAGATGACATATACACAGTGGAGAAGCTGTTGTAAAGTTTATAAACAATACCTACTTTCAAGCAATCATTTTTCGAATCGAAACAGACAGAAACGGACTCTTTGTATTTGAGGGTGGAGAAGAGTCAGATGTGCTGATCTTTGATGCCAGTGACCCCAACTTGGATCCAGCTACAGTCCTCATCCTCGAGATTTCACTGTCACCGTAGTGTCTCAAGAAGATGCAGGAATTATTTGACAGCGTGAATCAGCAGTGCAGATTACAATTACGGGTATGTTATGCAGTTACTGAACAAAGATGTTACATATAATTTACTGGCTGTATACAACGTACAATATACAATTTCTGTCAGATCTGCATGTGCATGTAGCTATATGCGCATATGTACACATGAACTACAGATATTTAGATCATAATTATAGCTCTCGGTCGCCCTCAGTGGTCCAATATGTTACTCTCATGGTAGTAGTGTAGCAATTTTGAAGTGGCATACAACAAAACATACACACATATATAAATTTGCATGGGGAATATGCATGAATACCAACAGGTAACATGCACACTGCACAGTAAACTCTGTGGCGACAGCTAATACAAAGCGCTTCCCTAAAATTATAGGCTAGTTGTGTCAAACAGCTAGCTAGTTGCTTGGCATTTGGGCTAGTTTGTCTTACAGTTGCAGTTTTTATCTTTAACTTGCTCACATGTATTAATGACAGTAGAGCCATGGCTGCCAGTGTGAATATTAATGCCTCAGGCTACACTGGAGTGATGTGTGGTGTGGATAGTCGACTTCATAAGGAACCCGACCAACCCATGCAGCATTGACCTCAATTGCAATGTCGTTGACAATGGAAGTGAATGGTTTCCAGCTGCTCTCAGCCCCGCCCACACTTCCGAATTCAATGCGAGATGTGCATAGCTACCAGTATACCTGTTGCAGGTGTACAAGGCAGATAGAGCTAGGTCTGCAGAGAAGACACTAGCTATCGTTGACGGAGAGTAGAAATAGAGGCCTGCAGACTAGCTGTAGCTGTACAGAATTGCAACCAGGTAGTGGGGCGTGGCTCAATACCCATTGTGTGATCAAAGGCAATATTATTATTATTATTACGAGGGGCAACCGCACTCCTGGTGCACTACTGCAGAAGGGCACACCTTTGCAGCTTGGAGCAACTATGCACTCCTGAGAGATACTAGGTTATATATACTCTGCATTGATGCTGTCCTGTGAGTCAGCCATCTATGGCTGCAGTATGAAAGGTTCCAAATTCTACGTAGCGTTTTGTTGAATGCTGTCTCAAGTAATTGGAGTTCAAGACATGCCAATCCCCACAGGGCTGCACCATAAAAAGACATGCAGAAAAACTGAAGCAAACATGACTTCACAGCTGAGGATGTATTTGGGTTCGTGAACCTATGTGTAACGGCATAGATAGATGGTAACGGTGTAACGGGGACCATACGAGGCGCTGCGGAGCGAACTGAAACTTTGGAAAAGACTAGTGCTAGAGGCAGTGTAAACAACAACTCTAAACATAATCCACACACACTTGATCCGAAATCTCTTAGCTATCTCAGTCCCACAGCCTTCGTAATCAAAGATTGTATTAGCTACAGCTGTTGCCGTTCGCTGTCTTTCTCCTACGTCAACATGGCTACAGCTATTTCTTGTAGCCCCACACAAGGAAAAAATGACGATTACAATGATTGTCATTTCTACTTTTACTACTATTTTCACAACCAATGTGAAAGATTTAATGTGGTTGTGTTTCAATATTATGGTTATACAATACTACATCTTATTTGCACCTATGCTTGGTTATTAGCACCTTTTACACAACACTTTTACCTTGATTGTATAATGAGTGGATTGATAAATGCAACAGAATTACTATCTTTCACTTTGCTTTTCAATTTACAATCGTTAATTGTGTTGGGTACCTTATTGTTGTATTTGGCCGAATGTAAAAGTAATGCAAAATAATATTATTTTGGTGAAATATACAACTGTTGTATTTGAAATTTTTTCCCTGTGCCAGTTGCTGCATTGAAAGTATTATAAAGAGTTTATATAGCTTAATTTGGTTGTCAAACAACTCTGCCATTAGCTAACCACCCTTATGGGTTCTAGCTATTACTCTTGGGCCAGCTGGCTGACATGTCAGGTGACATAAATTTTAGTTCTCTCAGCTGCTTCCTGGTAATTACAAGGAAGCAGTTGAAAGAACTAGAATTCATAGTTGCATGAAACAATGGTATAATTATTATTCGCAACGTTAACAATGCCCTGTAAGTTAAGTCTACAGGGGGGTCAATAATGATACCTGTCATGGAATATGAAACTTACTATGTACTTAACTAATAGTGTTAATCAAAATAGATATGTACTCCATGCAGTTCTACCTGTCATTTTCCACCAATATCCTACTGCATTGTGACTTTATGATAATGAATTCCCTCTAATAGTAGCTACTAGGTGTAGGTGCAGACCACATTCAAACATGGAGCCCTGGTGGCTGTAGTGTTTCTGCTAGTCTCTACTGTGGTTCCCATCATTTCCCATCCCACCGGCGCCCCCTTGGAAGCTTGCTTGACTGTTACTCCCAACCACGTGCACCCTGCCACAGCGCAGACCTCAACCAACCCATGCAACATTGACCTCAGTGTCTTTGACGATCGGAGTGGAAGCTTCAGGTACCTATACCAGGGATATGAGGACGTACCGATATCGATGTGAGTTTTGCAAGCCTATCAATAATAATGCATGACTTGTAGCTATGGTTGTGAAGACTGCTGTGGAACAAAATCAATCTTTTATTCAACAACAGAAACATAATCATTGGTCTTGATCCCACTATACTTTTTCCACTCAGGCAACTGTACTTCACCACCATTCTATGAGTCCCACTGTTGTTTGTGTGGAGACTTGTCCAATAAATGAGTTTGGGAACCACACCTCCAGACAGTGTGAACCATGACAGTGGAAGGTACAAAATTAATAGTGTGGTAACTTACAACTATTACTTGGCTCATTTTCTGCTTGGCAGTAAACTTCCAGTTTGTACCCATGAGGCAATTCCTTGCTCATGTGTACCCTGGACTTATTGATGGTACATTAGTTTATTAATTGTCACTGCAAATCTGTGATGTTTTTTGGGCCCCTTTGTTTAGCGTACACCATGCAACACTGTAAAACACTAAGGGATTCAATGGACTCCAGATGCAAACATTGCCTGCACTAACCGAGTCCTCTGCTGGAATAATGACTTCATATTTCAGACATCCCAGACCAGTCAACAAGGGAGTAGCTACTCTTTTCCAACACTCATTGACTTCCACACCTGTGTCTTTGTTCAGGGTTTGCATTGCTGAATTCTTTCACCAGGAATATTAGAATGGTAGCTACCTGTGGTATTTTCCCACAGACAAGTGGTTTCCCACTCGTACTGGATGTGCATTCACTCCTTATCATATTATGTTGCCCCTATTTTTATAGTACAACCTTCCATACTGTGTGTGCTATCTTTCTGTATAGCTAATGTTCACTTGACCCTGTCCTCTAGATGCTGATGGTATCCCTGAATGCTACTACATATGTTGCTGAGATCGTAGCTGACACACCATTTGGAACACCTGTACTTACCTCAGCGCTGTGATTGATTGGTCAGCCTTCATTGAACCATTTGTTTTCCAGACCTTTGTTCAGAATGACCTCATAGAACGTACATTCAAGTTTCCAAATGGACGGAATGATGTACAGTATTTTGCTCCTACCCCTGATCCCATCAACAACACCATTACCATTGTAAGTCAGATTGTGTACTCTGATGACCCCCGGAACTCGCCACCAGGATCAACTCCACCCTTGCTGCCAGAAACATTTGAGATGTACATAGCTAGATCTATTTTGTAGTATACATTTTGATAATGGTACCCACCCATGCATTAATGCACCACTTCGTGAGGAAAGAAGTGTGATGGCATTTGTGACAGTGAACCCTCCTCCTGGTGAGTACTTGGGATCCTCTTGCCTCTGCACTGTTAATCATATCATCTCCACTGGGAATATGCTGCTGATTAAGAGTAAATCAGACGTAATGATAGGAAAGAGACTACTTAGAACAGAAAAAGAAGTCAGGAGTATGACATATCATTCAATGCTTCCAAGTGACACACAAGTGACCTTCCAAACCTCAGGTACGTGCTTTATATTAGTTTGAAGATGCATACAAGTGAATGTGGTAATGACCTTGGGTTAAACATCTTGTGAATCACTTAGTATTTCGCGTGCATCTAGCATAATTATGCCTATTTTGAATATCCATTCTGTAGGTCCTTGTCAACCTGATCATTGCTTGAATGGAACAACCTGCAATGCACAGAGCACAACCTCATATACCTGCACCTGTCCACCTGGCTTCACAGGCAACAACTGTCAGATGCAAACTGATGATTGTGTGGGAGTGAACTGTGGGAATGGGACGTGTGTTGATGGCATTGAATCCTTTCATTGCGTGTGCAGTCCCAGGTTCACAGGCATGTCTTGTGGCACTAACATTAATGAGTGCGAAACAATAGACAATTTTCCGCTGACGTCACGTGTATGCGAAGTTCGGTTATTATTCCGCGGATCCCGCTTTGGGGGGGCAGCGACGTATACTTAATGTATTGCGTTCAATGTGTGAATGGTACTTGGTCAATGCAATTGAGTGTGATTGTTATCCTGGCTGGACTGGTGCACGCTGTGAGATAGATATAGACCACTGTGAACTATATATTATATATATATATATACGCTAGCTCAGATTTGACTGCCCTGCTGCACGATTAGTTGCCTCGCTGCCATGCGATGCCACAGGATCTGTAGGCTGCAACGATGGAAACACTACATGCAATTGTATCATCGGTTTCGCTGGCTACAACTGTTCACAAGACATTATGTGGCCTCAGTGCTACAACTGGTGAACCTGCCTGCTTCAATGATGGTAGCTAACTGCACCAACCTCCTGGGCATATTTGAGTGTGACAGTGCACACTGGATTATAGCGGTGATCGATGTGAACCAACATAGCTAACTCCATGTGATCCAAATCCATGTGAGAATGGTATCACCTGTAACCAGACAGGGATATCCGATTTTCTATGCAACTGTCCTCCTGACTACACTGGCCTAAACTGCTCCACGGAAATAAATGAGTGATCCATGTGACAATGGTGGGACATGTACAGACACGCTGAATGGTCAGAGCTAGTGGATTCATTTGCCAGTGTCCTGAGGACTACTCCAGGGCCATGTGTGATGTGGATGAGGACTTCTGCACATCCGAGACTTGTCAGAATGATGGTAGTTACATGCGTAGAAGGGAATGGAACAGAAACTGCGTGTGTATGTGTGCTGAAGGTTTTAGTGGACCTAACTGTACAACAGATCTCAGCTTCTGTACACCAACAAGTTCCAAGGGCGGCGGAAGCACGGGGGCTACGGGGCTGTAGCCCCCTTCAAGAGCTCGAGAAGGGGGGCTTAGCCCCCCTTCCCAACAAAACGTACACTGCCTATACTAAGGTAGTTCTCTGATCTATCAACCTTTCAAGACTTACTTCTAGAAATCAGTACAAGCCAATAGCTAGTTGCTTACTGCTTGGCTCCTTGTAGCGGGACATCGACGCGACATCTACTAACAGTCAAGAGAGAAAAGGGTTATTTTGTATCGTGGTTATTGCTAAACTGAAGAACGCGATCGCGATGCAATACCCATACGATCGAGGCCCAAGGTAACTAGGTGGGCCGCCAGAAGAAAACTCTGACCTGACTGGTCTCCCAGGGACGAAGGTGCCACGAGAGCCCATCCTGGTAACTGAGAAATGAAGGCGAAAATTTTTTACTGCCAACAACCTGCATGAATGGAGGAACTTAATTGTAGTGAAGGAATGGGAGCAACGATAACATGTGACAGTCCTACTGGCTTCACTGGGATGATGTGTGAAACAAACCCTCCAGAGAGCATTACACACTGTAGCTACCATGGTTGATAGCTACATTTGGTCAGCCAATACACAGTGGGCAGACAGCATAACCGTTAGTTGCCTCGCTTCTTTTTGGCGATGAAACGCTCAACCGTCGATCATTCCTTGCACTGGATTTGCTTTACACTACTGTATAACATGCTGCTGTCCACTGACCAAAGCATCCATGTACACATCTCTCCAGTATAGCTAACCGCAAGACATGCCTTGCATGTGTGATGTAGTTGTAACTGTGCCATTCTTATGAAACTAGTAAGCTACAAATATCTTATCGTGATTCAAGTCATACCAAAGGTTTTTGTATATCATATTAAACCACTTGATGTCATTAGCTAAATGGTTAATGCTTCGATGTGTATTAGCTATGACACTGTCCTCTAGATCCTGCTGATTACATGATATCCCTGAATGCCACTACATACGTTGCTGAGATCACAGCTGACACACCATTTGGAACAACTGTGCTGTATCTCAGTGCTGTGATCAATGGGTCAGCCTTCGCTGTATATACCATTTGTTTTACTCACCAGGTGAGTAAAACAAATGGCCTGGGTTGATAATTTGCTAATGTAGAATGTGTATTCAAGTTTTCTAGTGGAAGGACTGATGAACAGTATTTTGGTCTTACCCCTGATCCCATCACCAACACCATCACCATTGTAAGTCAGATTGTGTATGCTGATGACCCCCAGAACACACCACCAGGAATACGTTCACCCACACTGCCAACAACATTTGGGATGACCATGCATTAATTTGGTTGGATTTGATAGCGCAGCCAACACGCCAATTACTGTGGACAGGAGTGTGAGAGCATTTGTGACAGTGAACCCACCTCCTCCTGGTGAGTACCTAGGATGCTCTTGCTTCTGCATGTGATTGGGGATGAAAGTTAGATCGTGAATTCCGTCCTGTGTATGCAGGTGTACACATAATCCGAGTCTCATTAAGGATATGTCTTCCATGTTAAGGGTTATCAATTGATGGTGGAATAGATCGTTTAACGGTTATCCTCATTGTATTCAGCTCCCTCCATTAGTGAAGATGTTGTTAGCTGAGCTGTGTGCATTGTAAATGAGCAGATTAAAGTGGTGTAATGATTGGTGTAATAATTGTGAGTAGACAGGCTACAAGAGTTCCCAGGCCTCCACACCCAGCTTTTGTTGCTTGCAGTACAAAAAGAACTAGCTACCAAAAAAGCTGGGCGTGGAGGCCTGGGAACGAGTCTAGGTATTCTTACCTCCAAGCTATTATAAAAGAACCAATGTGTAATAGTACTTTGAATATTCTGTAGCTCCTTGAGATCCTGATCCTTGTATGAATGGAGCAACCTGCAAACAACCTCCTATACCTGCACCTGTCCACCAGACGTCACAGGCAACAACTGTTAGATGCAATTGCAAATAATTATTGATGATTATGAGGGAGTTACTGTGGGAATGGGACGTGTTAAATCATATCAGTGCATGTGTAGTCCCGGCATGTCTTGTGGCACTAACATGAATGAGTGTGAAGTGATTGGATGTGTGAATGGTACTTGACTTGAACAATGCGATTGAGTGTGATTGTTATCCTGGCTACACATGCCACTGTAGCTGTTCACATGACAATAATGAATGTGAGTCCATACCTGCTACAATGTCAACTGGTGAACCTGCCTGCTTCAATGATGGTAACTGCACCATGCAACCTCCTATTTGGCAGATTTGAGTGCGATTGTCCATCAGATTATAGTGGTGATTGATGTGAAAATGACATAACTCCATGGGATCCAAATCCGTGTGAGAATGGTGGAACCTGCATGTATCCAGAATGGGATATCCAATTTCACATGCAACTGTCCCCCTGGCTACACTGGCCTAATTAAACTGCTCCACGGAAATAAATGTGTGTATGAGTGATCCATGTGACAATGGTGGGACATGCAGAGACATAGTGAATGCATTCATTTGCCAGTGTCCTATGGGCTCTTCCGGGACCATGTGTGATGTGGATGAGGACTTCTGCACATCTGAGACTTGTCAGAATGATGGTACATGCGTAGAAGGGAATGGAACAGGAACCATGTGTGTATGTGTGCTGAAGGTTTCAGTGCATGGACCTAACTGTACAACAGATCTTAGCTTCTGTACACCAACAACCTGCATGAATGGAGGAACTTGTAGTGAAGGAACAGGTCCTGGAGCAATGATAAAATGTGACTGTCTCACTGGCTTCACTGGAAGAATGTGTGAAACGGACCCTCCAGACTGTGAACCAACCACTTGTGATAATGGTGGAAGAATATGGACCTGCAACAAGCTGTAATTGTGCTGACGGATTCAATGGGACAACATGTCAAATTGATCTTCCATTCTGTGAGGTGGACACATGCACGCCGGTTGCATAGATCATGTAATGAAGGACTTGGAACTGTTAACACATTCCAAACTATTTTGTCGCTGTCCAAAGTTGCACTTCAACTTGTGATGCACACTTTTCATTTAGTTTTATGGTCGATGATTTTAAAACTCTGCCCAAATCTTTATACTTGAAGTCAACAACAATAAACAATGCGAAAAAACACAAAAAGACAATGACAATTTATATGTACAGTTGATCGTTTTTCAGTTTTATTCTACATCTTTTCCTGCAGAGTCAACGTCAGTTGTAAAATGATGCAGTCTTCTGCAGAGACACTCCTTTGCATTTGGCATGCAAAGAATAATGGCATTTCTCTCCTCTTCAATAGCAGCCATAGCAACATCACCTGCATGATACAAGTATTGCAAATCTTACTTACTTCCATGTATTATAATATTTACATCCAAAAATTGTGTACCAGTATTTCCTGTGCATCTCCCAGGTCTATATGCTATGCACAATCTGCTACAAATCAACTTGGTTTGGTGACTACATCACTACATAATCGTTATAAGCAGACTGAATTCCAACACTGGTGCTACAGTGGTTTCAATATTTAATACCAGGGTTTCCAGGGAAACTTGATTGGTCTTTGTGCCAAGAAAATTGATGTTCACCATGGCAATCTCAAAGACCAATCAAGTTTCCCTGGAAACCCTGGTATTAAATATTGAAACTACTGTAGCACCATGCAGCACCCCATGGTAACAATGTAACATGGTAAGTATGCAAACTAGCATTCCATATCATGTTTTACTTACTACTCTGCACCTACCACGGGCAGAGTTGCTGAAGAGTTCGACGATGCATTGTCAATATGGACACAAGCTTGCTCAGAAGCCCTTTGACCGGGATATGTTTCTGATCACAGGGATTGCTATTCCCTGAGTCGAACTCAATGACATTGTGCCTCGTTGCTTCATCACAAAAGTTGAAGTGCGTCCTCATAAGGTTTTGTTCGCGGGGACCAATGGCCTATGATCACGATGCTCAGACACTCTGTAAACCCAATGCCTAAATGAAAGTGACATATAACAGGACTGATATGCATAGTCATTGTAGCATATTGGACATTCTGAAATGAGGTACCTTTTGGCTTGGAGCAACCAGTATCACAGGCATACACTGTGGAGCAAATGGATGTACAAACTCCCATAGCCTCTCTAGCCATTGCTGCTTGGTCACTGCCCGTATAGTGCTATGTTGAAGCAACTCAGTCCAGTGGGAGCGTTCAGTTGGCAAGCCAACAGGACTAACGTTTGCAGGCGTCTAATGTCATCCCCTGCAAAGAGGGACAAGTTACCGACTGTAGTTACAGCCTGCTATGATTGTGTAAACAGAAACAATAGTGACAATTGGCAACCACATTTCTGATAGGCTAGTCAACATTTCGGATTAATGCTTCAGGTGTTGTGATAACTCATGGTTTTCAATTATTGTTAGCAAGCTGTACTGAAATATTCCAATGTCCAAACGCTGCAACTTAGAGCTGAGTCAGTAAAAAAATTACAATCATGACAAGCAGTAGATACTTACTGGACTGAGATAGGAGTAAAACAGGTTTGCACCTGCAAATTGTGGAATCAAGTTGGTGGGAATGACTGCTTCTGGCAACCCGTCCACAAGCCAGCAAGATTGCTGACCATGTGAAAATGTCACGATGTTGCTTGTTTTGGGTTTATCTGCCGTCTTCCATCGCACAGCAGAAGCACAGAACTCGTCAAAAACGGCTGGTGTGGTTTTTGACACATCGATTTCCGAAAACTGCTCAAGGCTTTTATCAGTGGCATGCGTCGGAAATTTTGTGTGGCTTCATCCCAATCACCTACATTCGTTAAGTGGCAGAACTTGGATTTCAAATCAGCCATCCTCTTATGCTTCGATCTGGGCAATTGTGTGCATCTGTTTCATGCTAATTTCCATTGCATGTAGCTTCCGCAGTAGCATCTTCTGAGTCATCTCATCTAGAGGAAACAAGCATTGAAATTGTGTGGATTTGATCTCTGGTTGTGTCAGCATTTGCTTCTTTGATAACGTTTGTCCCTTTAGCTCGCCATTCTCGAATTTGTTGAAGACTTGCACATATTCATCCCACACGGCCATTGACACCGATGCCAAATGCAGCACTTCGTTCTTGTATCCTTTTGAGGGACACTGCATGCAAGGAAGACAACAAAACCTGGCATGACCTTTTGTGTTTTGATGTTGTCTAGCTACTCAATTCAAGAACAAGCAGTTGTATTTCCTCCAGCACAAAAGGAAAATGCACACCCACACACCTGTACCCCCCCCCCCCCCCCCCCCCCCCCCCCCACACACACACACACACACACACACATATAGAATTATAGATGGCTTAGCTACAGACTTGCTACAAAATGTGCATGTATGTACCTCAGGTAGGATGACGCTTTTGCATGCAGATCTCCATTCCTGTGTGGGCTTTGGCTCACCCCCACCAATCATGGCAAACAGCCTCGTGCGACATGCTTCAACCTAAGAGAGAGTATAGTACTGGCATCAGAAGGTGTAGAATTGGCAATGAAATCCTGATTCACAGCATATTAAGCAAAATTTACAGTTACTAGCACTTACAAGGTCCCGGAAAGTCATTTTGTGCACAAAATGCCCATTGACATTGTGCCGAAGTGCCAGACGCAAGGCTTGTTCATCATTAAGGCCAACGTAGACAGATGCTTCCACTGTCTTGTAGAATGGATTTTGAGGGTATACTCCTCTGCCAACTCCTTCTTGGCTGTATAACCATGGAGCCTCCTATCACCTCGTATCGGTATGCATCCTTTAGCTTAGAATCGTATTCATCTCTGCTGACTTGGTTGCAAAAGACCACATGAGGGGGTACTCCTGTACCCGTGGGATCACACTTGATGCTGCATTAGAGCTTTCACGACGTGTGGATCAACTTTTCGAAGAATACGATTCTCTTCTGGTGGAAACAGCTGTAAAACTGGGAGGTCTTGTCGGCCTAGTAACAAACAAAACAGGTGCATCAAATTTTTGTTTATTATCTAGTATCTATCTATGACACATCACATGACAAAATCATGTAGCTACATGCACATGCCCCTAATCTGTCTCATCAATAGTTTGGAAAAACAAAGTTTAATACTGGGTTTACAACTGTTGTGTAATGCTGACACAATCATATTATACACAATCTGTCTTCTGTCTCATCAGGACAAAACAAGGTTTACTTGGGTTACATGTACAGCTACTGTGTCAGACACAATGGAGTCTTGCCAACATAAACCAAATCCTGAGCTAAAGGTCAACTTGAAACAGATTCAAGGTCACAATTTTTTGTATTTCTCAGTAACACATCTTCATCAAACTTTGTGATTATTTTATATTTTTGCCGTTGTTTAAATGAAATGCTGACTGAATATATGGTGCCTTGGTTCAACGTTTTGAACACTCATTGAAATAGTTGAGGCCATGCATGCTCAGCAAACAGGTGTGTTTCTTGAACACAGCTATATAATTATTTACTTTCTCTTAAGTTTCAGTAAATACTGCCAATAGCCATTCCATTGTATACACCCCCAGAGCCATGTGATTTTGTAAAAATTTTCGTGGGGATTAATGTTACACTGGGTGTTGATTTGCATATTCCACGGCAGCACCATGGGATGTTACAGTGGTTTCCATGGCAGCCCAGGGTTTCAATGGACATAGATTCACAATAAGGTGTGCAATGGTGACAATCAATTTCCGGGAATGAAGAGCAACCAGTTTCCATGGAAACCTTGCTTTTATATCAAGCCACTAGCTGTACTATAGCACCCCAGGGTGCCAATAGGGTGAATGAACAACCCAATTTTGACAGCTAACCGTTCGTTCAGAAATGACAAGTGCTTGTAAGAGTCTTCATGTGATTGTCCATGGTAATTGAAAACTTGTTTTCAAGAAGGCAAGGTATTTAAGACACCAATTAGCTTGGGAACTATAATGGAATTTAACCCATTGACCTATAAGGTATTTTTTTTAAATTACCAATTTTGTGCTGTTCAATTTCATAATCCATCTTGTCCAGCCACTTCCTCGTATCTTGCTCCTCAGCTTTTGGATCTCCGACAGGACACAGTATCTCCTTATGGGGGCTTCTTTACATAGCACTCTGATTGCCCTGTTTTACCTCCACTCCCGCACAGCTATACATATCAATCTTTGTGAGTGTGACATTGTGCAGCTGTAGCTGTTGAGTAATTCCAAATTATTAATGTTAACTTTTAAGCATTCATACATTCATAGGATTGCACTGCATGATAATTGTAACAGTTCCATGCGGCATTGCCAGATAATTATATCTAGCTATATCAAACTTTTGTGTTGCCTTCTTTAGGATGACAGGTTCAATAAGTGCGATACCTGCGTAAAGATAAATGGACTCAGCTCCTGGAGAGAATGGGAGCAAGGGCGGATCCTGCCTTAAAGAAGCAAAAGCAAGAGCACTTGAAAGTGGTTGAGTAAGTGACTATTTCCACTATGCATGCATGTATACTATTATTATAGAAATGGCTTGTGAATTTAGCTATGCATGCAGCCGGTCTTACGTTCCTTGTTGTGCATGGTGTCAGCATTGCATGGTATTTCAACTTGTGTATGCAGGACAGAGAGGAATATATGTCTATCATCATCACCGCTCAAAATCCAGATCCAATCCTGACAAGTACACGTGTTATCAACGATGGGATGGACCAGGCAAAAACCTGACTCGAAAGATAGCGAAATCCACCCAGAATTTATATCATCTTCATACTCACATCACTGGGTCAGAATGACGTTGTTTCTTGTTTGTAAACTTTGTATAGTGAGCATATTGAATGTGCAGTTTGAGGATTGTAACATAAACCTCACAGGATGTGTAGCTCCTAGTTTGCAGAAAAACATCTTGCTGTTGCTAGGTTTTACTAGTTAATTAAGGGCCTGGAAATCAAATTTTGTGCCTTCCTAGCAACAGTCAATGTGTTTCCCTCCCACACGCCGCCACGTGGAGGCCAGGAACTCTTGGTGTGCTGTGTAACATAATGCGAGTGCATGTGTGCATGCATCATGTGTGTGCGTGCATGTTAGCTGCTCAGTTGAGGTGTATGATTGATGTTGTGGGCATGCCTATCGTACTAAATTATAGCGTGTGGGTGTATAATTGCATGCAGTTGTAATTCTTTTTCCTAGTATGGCTATGCAAGTGACTTGAATTAGCCAAATCATGTGATTCATAATTATGGGTGACTTTTTGTAGCCACTGAGTTAGTTCAGCATGTATATATCAACAATGAAGCAATAAATCTTAGCTACAATCATAGGTTTGATCTGCTGTGTTCTTTAGGTGAGGGTCAACGTTTTACCTGTTGGGCACACACATGAAGGTGTGGATCAGCTGTTCAGCAGAGTACGAGCCAAACTGTTCCGTTCTGGAGCAGAAAGTGTGCAAGGTACTACTTGCTTGGTTTATAGCTAACTGTGCATAATATTATTATGTTGTATCACACAATCATGCACTTTTACATTATTAGTTCAATTCATTTACACAGACAGACTTTGTGTCCGTAGTGCAAGAAAGCTACACCCCCAAACCCACTGTGAAGATGATTCAACACATTGCTGACTACCGCAGTCTCTTGGACCTTGAGGTTGAAGAGCTGCATCACCACAGCCAGCCATAGTGCTTTCGCTTCACATACAATAAGAGCACTTGCAAAGCTGAAATGCATTACAAGTACCCATCTCCAGATGCATGGACACCAAATGGAGCTGGGCTTGTTCTTCTGAAGGTATGCATAACACTTGTACAGTGTAACTATTATTTGTCTCATCATCTAGTTACTGTATGCAGATTTACTTCCATTTGTGCATGGACAATACACAGTGTATTGTCCATGATTTGTGTGCCATTTTTGGCACAATTTGGTACTCAGTCGCCTATAGGAAGTCGTGTGCCAAATAAATTTTATTGGCATGATCATTTCTGTGCCATTTTTGGCCCTGTTGTGTACTCAGTTGCCTATAGGAACCATTTCAATCAAAAGTGGGTTCAGAAGGCCTCTGAAGCCTGCACTTGGGAGTGAAGGGAGACAATCACATGTGGATTGTTGTGATCGTCTAGGTCCACATGTGATTGCAGGTAACAATCACATGTGGATTGTTGTGATTGTCTAGGTTGTGAATTCCATTCTTGTCGTTTCTCTTCTATTCAGGATCTTGCCTGGGAGCAGTGATGTTGTGATACTCTGCTTTTATAGTACTGCATGAATCTGGCTGTACTATGAAATGCATGACAATTGAGTCTGGCTGTACCATGAAATGCATGATAGCAGAGTTTGTAGTTGAGAGGTGGAGTGCTATCATTATTATATTATCAAAGGCCACTATAATTACAAGCATTGTATTAACACTATCATCAGTCTGTCCTTCAAAATGCTTCAGGCAAGGCATAATAATGGTGAGGGTGACTACCACGACGCATGATTGTGAATGTGTACTGGACATGTACAAACACTGCAAGCAGTTGAAAAACAACTCTCAGCACTGGACTGCAACAGTTCAAGTGACATGGCCAGCTAGCCCTCACTGGTCAAGGACGATCGAGATCCTGTATGTTGCCCCAAGTGTACCTGGAGCACAGACGGAAGAAGAGGATGATGAGGTAGGCCTGGACAACAGAAAAAAATGGAACCTTGGGAAGTGAAGGATGGTCAGGAAGGTTACGTATCAAAGACCAATAGGACTAGCAAGACCTCAAGGAACAACAGGATCTCAAGGCCCTACCAGACCAAAATTAATGGTGGCCAGGGAGAGAAACAAGTATACATCTGTTTTCTTGGTGAGAAAGGAGTTCACATGAACCAAAGGTTCACCAGGATCCTGCACATGCTTCATGTGCACGAAGATCAATTAAAGCAGTTTTACAAGACAAAATGGACCATGTACCATGTGGTCAACTAGGATCACAACATCATCTGTACTTTGCAAAAGGTTAATGCTGGTTCAAATTGTGTCATCCCCAAATGTTATGACAGGAAGTATTCGGAATAATCCAGAGGAGCCTGTATGATGAGAGATTCAAGACCACTTTGTCTCAATATACGAAAACTGATGGGCATACAGGAAGCTCTTCAGTGGTGCAGATAATTAACATGCTGCTGTCATAGCAACCAAAGTTTCTTGGTAAAAATTTAATAAAGATTTTCATGAAATATTTATGTTTGCAAAATCATTGTCACTCATTGACAAACATTCGTGCATTCGTGGACAGATAGGATGTCTGCCAATGAAGAAATCTCTGGGCAGTTATTAAAATGAATGCAACATATAGTTGCACACAAGAACTGTTCCAAGGTATAGCCGATTACATCACAATTGGACACATCCAGGAACCGACCTACCTTTTGGAGGATCAAGGTTCTGGAGTCTAAGCCATCTTGCCAGGCATAAAAGTAGATTGTGTAAAGGTAGATTGTGATGAAACTAGCAACATGAACACACATGAGAGTGAAAAGTTCACCATGGTAAATTTCCATAGCTACTTCATTCACCTGCTACTGCCTCAATGATGTCATGCATGCTAAACTTGTACTAGCCACGTTACCCAGCCCACACCCAGCTTTTGTCACTTACCGTATGAATAAGCGCTGTACTGCAAGCCATGGGAAGCTTGGCGGGGCATGGGAACAAGACTAGCTAAGTACATTATTTTCATAGGCAGTAAGTCACCTTTCACCATCGCGGCCCAACTCAATCATCGGGAAAATGGGCTGGTATCTATTGAGGCTATTGAGGTGGTGGGTGAACCTTGCAAGATAGAGTGCACTAAATATAGTGAGATTCAAGAAAGGCTTGCCGTTTGTATAAACAGCCACTCTCGTAGTATTTCTTGTGTGACACTACTACAACACCAGCCAGATTCCAAAAATCTTGAGAATGGAAACTCAGACAAGGAATATACCAGCAGGAAATGACTGAATTATGATTGCCTTTGCAGAGACAAACTCTAATAATTTCACTTCTCTGTGACAGTGTAGGAATAGATATACCAAATCACTTGAGCTTGGCTAACACATACACAGCTCTCGGCTGACCATCACCTGTCTAGACTGAGAAAAGAGCTTCACTGCCGGAAATGGAGGCCCTACAAGGCGAGAGGATGTTTTCTCAGCCCATTTGTGCAAAGGAGAGAAATGACCAACTCAGCTTCAACCAAGGGCTTTTCAAGGCCAAGACCAGAAGCAGTAATGTTACTTCGGCCAAGTGTATAAAGCCACCCACCTAACCTGTCCTGCCCTTTCTGCTGGCACAGAGCCTAAGTCCCAAGAACATTGCTGGAAGTGTGACACCAATGATGAAAGCCTCATGCCATCTGTAGATGGCTTCATCAGTTAAAGTGTTAGTGCATGAAATCCAATTCTGACAATTTATTGGTGGGTCTAACTCAGAGCAATTCCATTTAGGTTGATCCAATGAAGCTTCTCAGTACAAGTTGCCAGGTAGGAACCAGCTTAATTTGTATCAGGAAAAAATTTGAAACTCCAACCCAAAGTACACTACGTACAATTAAGCTATATGTACTGGTCTTCACTTCACAGTTTCCCAACTCTTCACGTCACGAACGTTTTCTCCTTCACCACTACATACATTGCTCACTTCTCCCTGGAAAATTATTTGGAACACAAATATTCAGAGCTTCTTGAACAGCTTGCCTGTAAGTTATACGCCAAGAGAACATTTGTGAGGTAACAGGAAAGAGAAAGAGGTCATTCACTCCCGTTAAAAGGCTTGGAGGTTCCCTGCTGGAATAATTTCAAAGGCAATCCTGCCCTTACTAAGACATATTCAAGGGACTTGAAGTGAGATGTGGTTGTTGATACATACACAGCCACTCACAACCAAACTATTAATCTACGCTGTGTCAAAATCAGAAAGGTTCTTGATACATTCTAGCAGCTGCAGCAGCAACAACACAGGGTCTTCTAAGGTCCACAACTGAGTTACAGTAAGAAGAGACCTCATCTCTGTCAATATAATTATATGATCTACGTAACATAGCCAGGAAATTCAATTCCAGGAATTCATGGGTACATGGATTGAAGTCCACTCCAAATTATGCATGTACCTATATAATCCAAGGGTTTCTCAAGTCTGAGTCTCATTAGGATCATCTGTTTGTGGTCCCCAAGCAAATGAGGTGAAGCGCCCTTGGTACCACATATCTAAATTTGCATCAACAAATAAGAATTTGCCAGGTGACACACAATTAGAAAAATCATTGAAAGCTTTTGAGACAGCTATAGCTGCTAAGATTACTGGTACATGAATCATTCACACGTACAGGAGGGCCATTGCAGATTCGTTGGACTCAGAGTGCAGAGCAACCTAACCAAGCGGGGCCTGGAGAGATCTGGAAAAGTGGCGGAGCTGATTATGATTCAACAAGTAATGTCAGTGAGCACTCAAAGGAATTCTGGCATTCATTGTCTCCACTGCCAGATGTCGTAGCCACTTTTCTGCAGCTTCTGCTTGCTTATTTTACATCTGTAATTTGAGCCAGCCACTGATCCCTTTGCGAAATGGACATCATTACATTAGATGGTGTTCGCACAAAATTAATGCGATGTTTGATGCAATTGCCATTAATTTTCAGGACTACCAAGATTGATGCAGAATAGTGATTTTAGAACACCAACGGTACAAGCATGCACACATACGTGCACACACAGACATTTGTATACACACACACCAGGGTTTCATCTAGAAAAAAATGTTTGGGGGGGAAGTAGTGGCAAGTGCCGTGCAATATGTTTTGAGGTTAATTAATTCCCCAGAAGAGGTGTGGCCTACAGCAGTATCTGAGTCCTAATATGGTATTACCTATGATGTAATGATATAGTCAATCTCTTCTTTGGGGGGGAAGCTAGACTGTTTGGGGGGGAAGCTTCCCCCCTGCCCCCCCTAGTAGATGAAACCCTGCACACTACACACACTCACCACTCACACACAATCGTACACACCAGCTGATACATATTATACACCTGAGTGTGGCGCTTTTTTAGCTCCTTAATGCATACGCTTGCCTCTGTTCTCTCCTGCTGGAGAAGCCAACCCCTCCTGACTGTCTTCGGCCTCCTCTGAGACAGGGGACTTGGGGGCTAATTTCTGTTTGGGAGAGAAGAGTGAGGGTGTAACAGTAAATCCAGAAGTGTAAAATAGCATAATCAGTTTGTCAAGCCCATTTATAGCTGGCCAACCTGATGCGGTGTTACAGTAAATCCAATCGCTCGGAAATATGATCGCGGCGTTGAAATTTCCTAGGAAATATCATCGCAGACAGGAAATTCGATCGCTCACGGTACGGTTGTTCTTTAAACGGAAGAAAGGTGCTTAAAAGTGCAGATCAATGCATGTCTCCGCTCTCTAACACCTTTACAGTCATGGATACCAACGAATATGAAGGACTCTACAACGTAGTAGCGCACCAGCGCTATCCTCAGGGGATTACCAAGAATAAGAAGGATGCCTTGCGCAATAAGTCCAAGAAGTTCGTGGTTCGAGATGGTCTGTTGTATTATTGTGACCCTCCAAGTTTGCCATGATGACCCAGTCAGTGGAGCTCACTTTGGTAGAGACAAAGTGGTGGAGAAAATTGAGGAGCAATACTACTGGGTGGGTATCATCAAGGATGTCTTGCATGTAACAAGAACCTGTGACAAATGCCAACGTGCTAACCCCAAATTCAACAAGACCCCAGCTCGTATCCATCCCATCCCAGTGACTGACCAGGTGTGGCATACAGTAGGGATTGATCTGGTTGGTCCCCTTCCGAAAACAGAAAGAGGGAATAAGTACATAGCTACTTGTACTTGCCTCTTTAGTAAATGGCCAGAAGCGGAAGCCCTCCAAAACAAAACTTCAGCTTCGGTAGCAGAGTTTGTGTTCAAACTGATTTGCAGACATGGTTGCCATACCATTCGCATTTCAGACCAGGGCCGAGAATTTGTGAATGCAATGGACACTGAACTGTGCAAGTTGACAGGGGTTGACCACCGCATTGGCTCAGCCTACCACCCACAGACAAACGGGCAGGATGAGAGGTTTAATCAGACCCTGCAAAGGAGCCTTCGGAAGATGGTCAATGAAGACCAAAATGACTGGGACAAGTACATTGACTCAGTACTCTTCGCTTACCGCACCTCCAAGCAGGATTCTTCAAAGTACACACCTTTCTACCTCATGTACGGAAGGCAAGCAACCCTCCCGATTGACATAGTAACCAGCGACCCAGAGAAGACAGGATCTGCCAGTGTGAAAATGACAGATGAAGAAATCGAGGAGAAATCCACACGGTTGATTGAGCTGCGTAAGAAAGCCTTGGAGAATGTGAACCAATCAAAAGAAAAAATGAAGAAACGAGCAGATGCCAGACACAATTCCTTCACATCAGACTTCAAAGTTGGATCACTAGTTCTAGTGTTGAATTCCAAGAAGCTCTCACGAAAGGGAGGCAAGATGGAACCTCTCTGGTATGGTCCTCACAGAATCCATGAGGACCTAGGAAAGGGTTGCTTCAGGCTATGTCACATGGATGACTGCAGTAAAACCCTGGCCCAGAAGTACAATGTACAGCGTCTGAAACTGTACAATAGGTAAGGGTATATTTAACTAAAGGTGCATGCAATCAGTATGGTTGAAACACCCTTATAGATATAGGCATGGCGTATAGGTTTTGTTTTCACATGTTGTTGATGCACACTTATATACTATTTAGTCCTGATGAGAAGAAGCCAGAGCACGAGGAGAAAGAGCCAGGTACAAAGGAGAAGGAGCCACCCCAGAAGGATCAGGAGGAGCCACCACAGAAGAGGCCAAGAATGATGGGTCGCCACAAGGTTAGTCTGATATAATTACAGCATTGAAATCGGCAGTGAGTTGACCTGCACATGCTATCTTCTCTGCTCTGTACAGTTAACCAAGAATTTCACTAAGGATGAGCTTCAAACCATACAAAGAGGAGCACAGCTGACAGACATCCACATTCAGGCTGCACAAGTCCTGATCAGGAGGGAATTCCCTAACATCGATGGGCTACAGGACCCCGTGTTAGGAGATGGCAATCATTACATTCCGAATGTGAATGAAGGCATGCAAATCCACCACATTAATGGAAATCACTGGGTGACATCATCTAGTGTTGGTGGCAGTCTCACTGTATATGACAGCAAAACCTCTGGGGATCTTTCGAGTCCTCTACAATGTCAGCTAGCTACCATATACAAACTGCTGATTTCAAGGGAGGAAGATGGTGAAGTTGTGGACCCTCACATCACAGTTCATGTTCCAAACATCCCACAGCAAGAGGGCATTGCAGACTGTGGAGTCTATGCCATTGCATATGCATGGCATGCAGCTAGGGGAGACAACCTGGAAGAAATGATATTTGAGCAAGGGAAGATGAGGGATCACTTGGCAACATGCTTCAGAAGGCAGAAGCTAACTCCCTTTCCTCATTCAAAGAGGCGACCTGACCAGAGGCAAGCATATCCAATGTTTCCCTACAGAGAAATAGAGGTGTTTTGCACGTGTGATATGCCAGAATGCCTGGACAATATGATCATTGTGATGGGTGTGAAGAGTGGTTCCACCTGAGTTGCATTGGACTGAAAGCCCCACCTCCAGATACTAATCCATGGCACTGTAGAGCATGTATAGTCTAGGAGTCAACTTTGTTGTAGCATTTCTGTTCTTCTGTATGATAATAATTGTTGTGCTGCTCTCCCGAATATATTTGCATGACTGTAAAGGTGTTAGTGAACTTTTAAGCACCTTTCTTCCGTTTACAGAACAACCATACCGTGAGCGATCGAATTTCCTGTCCGCGATGATATTTCCTAGGAAATATGCACGCCCGGCGTTAACATTTCCTAGGAAATTTCAACGCCGCGATCATATTTCCGAGCGATCGGATTTACTGTAACAGCGGTACAAGCTGTCCACTTGTCCACTTGGAGGACAAAATTTAATATGATAGCCTCTACTCCAGGCTATCATGTTTTGTCCTCCAAGTGGACAGCTGTGCCTCAGGTATACCGTGCAGTGGAGGAATCAATGTGTATCCTCCATAAACTGTGGTACATGTATATACGTATCCTATACATAAATCAGAACATGCACAAATATTTGCCAGTTATTCCACAGAACGCTGCCATTGGAATACACACTCCACTCGCTCAGAGTGCAGTGTGATAGTGTGTATATATCTTCCCCTCAAATGAACTCCTTCTTGTCGTCCTTAAAGTCCATTGTATTTGCCACACAAGTTGTTCTCACTGTAGTCATGTTTCGATTGCAGCTGTGACTGTGGTGTCTATTGAAGTGACCTCCCCTAGGGTAATTAGCTTCTTTACTTACTTTACAACCAGATTCAAGGGGTTGATGTCATAGCTGAAATACGTTGTGTACTTATCAAAGGAGCACAGAGCTTGAATGAGAAGAATAGTGGCTTTAAGTACAAAGGTAGTCTTCCAGTAGGACTACCTAGACCAAAGTGAGGTGAAAGTCAAATTAGCTTATCAGGTCCCTTTGACCTCACAGAAAGTTCGGAATTAGTGAGTGCAGTCTACTGGGTATACAGCCCTAATTTTTTGTTGAGCCTCTCACGGTGGAAATTGAACACTATGCATCCATCACCACTCCCATGGACTCAGTGCGCTCAGCTCACCTTCATTCGCACCAAATGTACCCTAAAGGAACTACCTTACAGTTTTAAAGGACTTGGTGGTGGAAGAAATCGCATCATCAAATCAAGAGTTTGGCATGGCAGGTCAGGAACTCAGGTTCACTTGCAAACTAGTAGCAGTTCTTCCAGATGTACCTGTAGCATGCAGTGAGGATGACTGACATTCAGGTGCAGTACTGTTGGTAGTTATACATGACTGGAAGATATATACACTTCGTAGTCATGGGGATTTGAATTGGTGAATATGCATTCAACAAGCATGAGATACAACCAAACACAACATGCCATGCTGCACATTATCTGCAGACCTCTTCAAAGCTAAAGTTGCAGTACTACCGCTCATAATTCTGTTTCCATGTTATTTGTAGTTGGGGAACATTACTCCAACTTCACCAGTGATGATCTCTCCCTCAGTATTGGATATGAGACGGATATAAGATCTGTCTGGATGTGCCAGAAGATGGAGCTCAGCTCCAGGATGACTAGAAGATTTACCCACCCTATGATCACATAGAATCCTAGATCGCATTGCCCGTATTTAATGGATAATATACTACTGATGCCGTGTACGTGTACAAGTGGGCAAACAATGTTGTACAGTTTAGGATAGCTATATCATAGAGTCGGTAGACTCTATAATTATGTAGGGACATACACACAATACATGACAATACACTCTCAAAATCTCATAAACGGCCGACTTATAAGCCTTTATAACAACATACCAGTCATCTTCGAGTGTTTACATGGCTGTGAGTTGTCTCACGTATGCTATATAACTAACAGGCAATCTCCAGAATACATTCGAAGGACAGAGTATTGCAAGGTCACAATGTTCATATACTTTGGCTTCAAAGATTCTGTCCCCACAAAATCAGTACTGGACTTTACAGAAGCCTTTGGAGAGTCTGCTAGTTCTGACAAATCTGTCTTGTCCAACTTTTGACAGGTATAAAGAAGGAAGTCTGATGCGGATCTGTTTACTAGTGGGAAGAGAATTCCCAAATGTGAGGTGATAGGGAGAATGAGTCCATTCCTCCAAAGCAATTACACAAGGCTGGGATTCAAGGAGCCAGAGACCACAAATTCTTCCTCCTAGTTGTTGATCCACGTAGTTACATGTATACTGTATAGTGACTAAAGGCCTTATGATCAGCATAGTTCTTTTGCATACCTTAAATTAATTAAACCTTCAAATGGACAGCTCCTTTAGAATATCAATGCATGTGTTCCTGTAAGCCAGATTCTTCACAGGTAAAGAACTCGGATGTAGATCTCTCTACCAGTGGGAAGAGAATTCCAAATGTGAGATGATAGTTGAGTGGGAGAACGAGTCCATTCTCCAAAGCGACTACACCATAAGGTTGGCCTTCAGGGAGTCAGGGACCACAAGTTCTTACTCCAGGTTGTTGACCCAGGTAGTTATGTACATGGATACTGTGTAGTGACCAAAGGCCTTATATCAGCACAGTCTCAAATGAAGCAATAATACCTTTGAAGGCTGTCTACCCACACAAAGCAAGTTCTGACTTTATACACCAAGCTACGTATACTTGTATGCCAAGCCTTGCAGTGTGTAATTAGTAGCTATATACGTAGCTGAAGAGGCAATCCAAAAACATGATCGTTCAGGTAATAATTTTAAGATGGGCAGCTTCTTCAAAACTTCATTACACTCCTGGTAGGGGTGCAGCGTAATGTAAATAATTTAAAAATTAGCATTCGACTACTTCGGAATGGCCTACAAAGATTCTGACTACACCACCATGAATGCAGCGACACAATCACACAATAATTGTGCTGAAACACACCTCGGCCGCCATTGCTCGATCACTCCCTTCGACATTGGTTGCAAGTACACCCCACAAAGATTCTCACCACACAGCTGTGATTGCTGTCGTTCACTGACGCTTATACATGTCAAAACTCACCGTGCTTGGCAAGTTGTTAGCGCCGCAATAATACGTCATTTGGATCCATTGCCGACGACATGACTCAATCGACTCGAGCATGCATGGTCCTCATGACATGTTCGTTAATTGGAATGAACTGCAATAATAATTATAATTATAGCTTGCGCAACCAGAGAGGAGTGCAGTTGCCCCTCGAAACAGTAGCAAGAGTAACATCACAGACCAAGAACGTGAGGGATGTTCGCGCTAAGAAGAAGCGTAGAAGGCGTAACAAGGCTTCAAAGTCAAGCGGAGTTGGTGCGTCACCCCCTTCCGCCACTTCATCTGCTCCTGCGAGTGCGTCTTCGCCTATCAGTGAGCAAGGTTTGGAGAGCGAACATGTTCTTATTAATGAACACTCGTGTAGCGACTTGAGTGGGGGTGGCACTGAAGATGCTCAACTGCTTGTTGCTAGTGGCGTTGACGAACAGAGTGCGCCAGAGCTCGACCTGGCTGCCTGCAAGGAAGCCGTGTTTGAAGAAAAGGAAAGCACTCCCGGTGTGAGCTATCTCACTACATCAGGAGAGGCAGGGTGGACACCTGTTCGGCATCGAAGGCATCAGAGGAGGTCAAAATCTGACAACAGTGATGAAGAAGATGCTGAACACAAACTTCAAGCCTCCATCAAGTCAGCCTGAGGTGTGGTCTTCCAGACCCGCGAAGGAATTCCAGGGCTGAAGGTCCGTAAAGGATGCACACTCTCCAGCATATCCTGGATTCTGATTGCTCCCACGCCTGTTTCATGCTGCACGAACTCGATCTAGAATCCAATATCCGAATGTGACATACTATAAACATTGTACAACTAGGGCTCACTTTATATTAGCTAAATGCTATTGTGTGTCTTTTGCCTTCAAAGCAAGAATTTTCATAGAAAAAAAAAACATTGAGGATGGTGTGGCTGCAGCCATAATTTTTCCGTCAATGCCATTTAATTATTGATGTTGCTACGGTATTAGTACAACATGTCTTCTACTGTGAGTACCTACACACATTCAGCAGCTTTGTCTTGAATAGTAAGCTACCACAGCATAAAACCTGGCTATACTCAGATGCTTGCAAGATGGTGGCCAGCTATTACAATTGCTATAATATAGCAATTATATAGAAGGTTAACTTTTGAGGTATGCGGCGGGTTTACCTTCCATGGGTTGCATATAGTTGTTGCACCTGAGGGATGTGTGTATCTTTGTATGAGCAGGGAAATTTGAAGGAAAGCAAGCAAACTTGTGAAATGGTCAGAAGTGGCTGTAATTTTGATACCACAAAATACTTAATTTGTGATTTCGCCATTTAGACTATGCATACATACATCCCTCCTGGAGAGAATGGAATCACACCAAACGTATCTAGTGCAACAATGATGCTTGAATGGTCTTACACAAGTAGTCCACACACATAATTATACCCATGCATACTATGTGTGGGTTGGACACAGCATTAGGTGATGGAAGTTATTTTGGTGATAATTATTTTTATGGTCAACCAAACCGCCAAATTAGAGTCCACACTACATACCCTAGTAGTAGTCACACTTGCCCTATAATGTTCGCCACCGTGCACAGGTTATGAGAGGACACAATCATATGATCTACACCTTGGGCCGCGTCCTGAGACACTTTCTCTTTACATGTACTTGTGGAATGGTCCTGAATACCTCCTGGTATGGGATAAATTGTGCCTCGTATAATATAAATTAACGTTGAGTACTTAGGAATGGCCTACAGAGATTCTGGCTTCACCATCGTGATGTCCATTACGCAGTGACACAACTGTAGTTGAAAGTCACCTGGGTGGTGGAGATACAAGCACTATTGTTGTGCCGTCAGCTACCATTAATTGCTCAAACCCTCTCTTCAACGAAGATCCCACAAAGATTCTGACCACACGGCCGTGATCGCTGTCGTTCTATGACGCTTAGATGCCAAAACTCACCGTGCTGGTGACGTTGTGAGCACTATAATAAGTTCTTGACTTCCCCATTGCTGACTCGCATGGTCCTTACATGACATGTGAGTTAATTGGAATGAGCTAGCTTGCACGCGACCAGTAGTTGCAACTCAGCTACCAGGAGTGAGGAATGAATAATGTAAACCATACCTCTCTGACACATCTCCCCACAACTTACCCTGGCAACCATTCCCAAATCCGATTCTACCCCTCTCCCACTTCTTGTCCTCCCACCTCCCCTTCCCCCATCTCCCATCACCTCCCACACTTCTCACTGTGTTTCCCTTCCCTCCTATAAATGAGGGCAGGAAAGATAAATAAGAGTAAGAGTTCAAATATAGGTGAAACTGAGGGTCCATGGTATTTAGAGCCCCGTGGAAACTATATAAACACCCATACACAAAACACAAGGGTGTCTATAGGTTTCCAAGGGGATCAAAATCCCGTAGGCCACAGACTTTGCGCTGAATATGCCATCATCAATGGCCTTAAGGCGCATAGCCCTCCACTGCTTAACCCACGGCCTCAATAGCTTTGTGAACAAATACTGTAGTAGGCAGTGCCAAACCCAAATGGCAGGACTGCATGTAAACATGTAGAATTTAGGCTCATCTCCATTACCCCATGAGAAATCAAGATACTTCCATGGCTCTTTGTGAATATCCACATGATGGAAAGTCTCAATCCAACTGACAACACAGCCGCTCTCAACCAAATTATTAATCTCTGCTGTGACTCTGAAGGCACTGATGTCCAAACAAGCAAACAACATGCCTTTACACCTATCCATGCATGATAATGCACAATAACTCTGTCAACAGACTCCAATGACAACAACCATGGCTTTCTAGGACTTTCCCACACTGAGCAGAGGCACAGTCATACTAAAAAAAAAACGTCCCTTGCTACCACCATGCCAACAAGGACCAATGGACATTGGTGCTGGTTTATACCTACTCGGTTGTTGTGCAGACATCCTCCACACTGGCACTGAGCTACCATACCCTCAGGAGGCTTGAGGAGGTGTGCTCCTCCCGTACACACCATTATAGTGGGCAGTGTAGCTTGCTGTGCAGCCGATGCAGCCTTAATCCTGCACTCCCAGAAGCTCTCTCCTCCAAACACAAATACTATCCCTGCCCCCCAACACACACACACACACACACACACACACACACACACACACACAGTGGCAGCGGAAGCAGTATGAGATTGGGGGGGGGGGGGGGGGGGGAGGGGGGGGGGGGGGGGGGGGGCTGAGGCAGGGACACAATTGCACGCTGCCAAAGGCAGTGCATAGAGGATTGTAGTGCTGATCAGTCCACGTGTAGTGTGGAAGATTTTTTCCACCTTCATTTTTCAGTTATCAGGATGGACTCTTGTGGCACCTGCATGCTTTGCACTGTAAAGTTGCGAGGATCGTTGCTGTAGAGTGACGTTGAGCTAGTTACAATACAGGCGCGCCATCCTACCATTGGAGGTGTGCCCCAAAATTAAATCATTAACCGGGGTACCAGTCAGTATACAATTGTTTTGACAAGTATGCAGGACTTCACCAAAGGATCAGAGCTACACGGTAACGCCGTGACTGCAGAAGGCACAACTGTGAAGGTGCCAGGAGAGCCTTTCCTGATAACTGAAAAGTGAAGGTGAAAACTTTTTCCGCATTTTGCGCGGACTGTTCAGCGCTACACACCTCTACACACTGCCTTCGGCAGCATGCCCTTGTAGGGCCCTACCAATTCTACATTTCTGGCTATGCCACTGGCACACGCACAGGCACACATGCACACACACACCACCGATGACTGGTTTAGGATTGGTCGTACATGTACATGTGTAACTGCAACAACGCAATATATACACTGTTTGGTAGGGCAGATCATAGTGTTAAATTGTACACTACCTGGATGGCTGTCCATGCACAAACATTGACATTTGGCTGCCCATCGGAGTGCTCACAAAGACTGAGTCCTATGAAGCAAGTTCCCATCCAGATCGTGGATGTCCTGGAGGAGAGAAAATTAGAGTACATGCAGTTAATCTTGAACGGCATTCCTGGGCCAACTTTCCCACCAGGAGGGCTTGAGTCTCAAGTCATACGGGGGGGGGGGGGGGGGGGGGGGGGGGGGGGGGGTCAGGCCACACGTATGTAGCTACACATCCTGTGCACACACAAGGCAAATACGTAATCCAAGCTTTATTGGTGGTTGTGCAGATACAGTGATCACCTGAGGACTATAATGTGTACTGGGTTCGTTCCAATTAACACACGACACATGGCAACTGTGCTTACACAATACTCAGTGGGCATTTTTTCAATAATGGGGGGAAGAAATACATGCTAAACAATCAAATGCAGGAAGTTACAGATGCAGATTGACAGAAGTTCTGGGTGCCTCCCTCCCCCAAACAGGGTTGTGGCAATCCCAATGGCCTATCCCCCTACACTGGTAGGTCATTCTTAACTTGAATGTGACATAGTGGGAGAATCCTACTTGACTGGCCTAGTGCATGTGGACTCGAGGCTTGGTCACATGACTTATAATATATAAGTATGCCACAAAGCCGATAAGCACTTAGAAGGGCATTTTTTCAATCCTGCAGGAGTTTCAAGACAACCAGAACCAACGGTCACGTGCCTGATTTTGTCCGTTGACCGTTATGTTTGTCTTTGGTATGGCCACCCCATGTGACAAGAAATGTCCTCCAGAACCTTCCCTTTCAGCTTTTCTGGGCTGGGCTGGGAATTATAGACTAGGCTCAAGCAGCTGTCATGGGGAGGAGCCAAGATATTGGCAAGAGACCAGTGTGAAAAAAGTATTGGTGACTGCACGAGAACTACTTAAGGATGCCATATTGATTCTGACTGGGGGAACTAAGTACGATTCCATTGTGCAGAGGGGGGAGGGGTGGGGGACCACTAGTAACAATAAATACGGCTAACAGACTAGGCTTCGAACTTCACTGAATACACTCCTCGCTGGGAATACAAAGGGTGCTTTAATTAGAACGGGCAGAGCATTTTTAAGTTTATCCGTTTTTCCACACAATTAGAGGACCCAACTATAATATATCATATAAGCATGGTGTAAATCAACAACTCAGAACTCGTCTAACGGCCCAGACCCGCGGGGTCTAGGGCGAGAGATAGCGCCCACCTCAAAAAACGTACCTGCATCGACGGAGCGTAAGATTCGGAGATGACTTGTAGTTGGTTCTAAGGTCAACTTCAGCTAAGGCTACCTAGCTACAAGATTAGCCCTTGCGGTCTGGTCTGGGCAAACGAGATTCTTCTCGAAAGTCTTAACTTCAAGGGTCAAAGGTCAAATGTATGTGACCTTTGACCCTTATGAGTTGTAAGCTGCGCTCTTATCTTGCGCTCGCAGCGAGTGCCAGGCCGGCCGAGGGGTGGGGCTGAGAGCCTCAGGCGGCCACACTTAACAGCAGAAGTGCCAATATTTCATTTGCAATTAAGACCAGTTGGATGCATGTGGAACTCCAGGTAGCGATGGTGATCGTAGACCAATCTGTGCTCGACCAATAGCTATCCACGTCGCAGTTAATATTGCTTTTCACTTCCTATACCAACCTTGATCCTTGCAAATGATTGCATGGTACCACCAGTATAGGGATGGGCAATATCATTGTAGCAATTGGATATTAATTAACTCTTTAGGGCCCATAGCGGATATATCCGCCAAAAGTCACGCGTATTACAGAACCATGTACTATGGCTTCTCACTTTCTAGCGATGGACGGGCTTGGACCAGCACTACTCCTGGAGACTTGTTGGTAATCCCTCTCCGCATAACAACAGAATCGAGAGCGCCAAGTGTCTCAGCTGGCAGCTGTTACGGGCAGAAACAAGTCCGCCATTGTAAGTCGATCGAACGGTAAAGCTAAAAAGCCTTATCTCGCCTTCAGTATACGCTTACTTGCCATAACGCTCCTGTTTCGACTTACTGTTGGTCTCCCCTCTCCAGCAATAAAGTAAGTAGCGATGGTCCTCCGCGTATGGCAAGACAACAGTCGAGTTCTAGCAGCTGGTCGAACGGCGCGATAACCACACAGCTAGCTCAGTTATCGGCTCCACCCAGTGTCTCCGCCCCTTCCTGCCTTGGTGAACGGTGAGTGTAATCATTACTGCTAACAGCCAGGGGCACTCCCCCGAGTTTTGCTGGACATTGCGCGCCCTAGGCAATGCTAAAACACTGTGTGCAAATGCCTATTTATGCTGTGGGGGGAGATTTCAATAAATTTGGGCCCTAAAGAGTTAACAGTAATCCATCTGTTACGAGGGGAAACCGCACTCCTGGTAGCCACGTTGCAACTCACTGGTCGCACAAGCTAGGTATTGCAGCTCATTCGGATTAACGTACATGTCACGTAGTGCTGGGACAATATATCGATAATGCAATAATTATATTGTCAATCTAAATCTACCTTCTCAATATTAATGGCAATACGGCTTGCCTAAATATTGATATATCGTTTTAACCCAATAATGGATAAGTAGTGAGTACATAACACAAGTACAGTTCGAGTTTCAGTTAGAGATAGGTTTGCAAAATAGTAACCAGTACGGAGAGAGTTCACAAGGGACAGCGTGTGGTTAGGAAGGCAGTCTGCTGCCAACAGCTACCAACGATAGGTCAAAGGTCAAGGCTGACGCTGTCTTGGCCGGGTTACTGCCTTATTATCTTACATCACTCATTACATGTGCACACCTCTCCACAATTGACTGGCTTTCATAGTGAGATGACCATGAGAGCATTAATTGTGTACTAACTAGGGAAAAAATAGTGAGTCTACTACCAAATAGTGAGAGTTGAGAGGTCAACATGTGCAGGTTCAGTTACAGGGTTTCATACAGGTACAGTTACAAGGTTTCATACAGAGCCCCCCCCCCCCCCCCCCCCCCCCCCCCCCCCCCCCCCCGCTAACTATAACCTTGAAACTTCCCCCCAGCGAAAAATCCTGTATGAAACCTGCATTGTGAAGGAAAGGGAGTCACGTAACTTACCAAAAGCCGTGCTGAATCTTCTTAGAGGCAGTGCTGAAGGAGAGCTCAGCGGCTGCAGTTTGCAAAGTAAATATCTTCAATGCACACCATCAGTTTAGTCCTTGGGAATAAAATTCACAGTTCCCAGGCTATCAACGACTCCACATACCACGTGTACTAGGGCACTCTTCGTTTACCCTGTCAACTGCCAAAGTCTTCGCAGAAACATGAAGCTCATTTCGGCCAACCTCCTAGAGAACAGGTTCTGTTCGGATAACGCCATTCCGATTCTGCAAGAGAAGTACGTCATAAGGGAAATCCCCGGGTTGCGATGAAGATCGAGGAGCCATTCAGCGCGATCTGGGAGCTGTGTTGCTACCTGGACAACCCCCACCTGCTCTAGTCTCGCGGGGCCAGACCCACACGGCCCCGCGAGACTACACCTGCTCGGCTGGAGGGGATTGCTCTCCAAGGGGCCGGGTGAGCTAGCGGTGGGAGAATGGGCCTTTGTGAACTTTGAACTTGAACAACACACATGCAAAACATACGCTCACACATCCCCCCCCCACAACTACACACACACACGCACGCAGGCAATATATATAATGCTCTAGACGTGAGTGCGTTGGAGCGAATGGGACAGCGTCCCAATGGGGCAGGACTTCATCACGCGTGGGTTTACAGTGTATGACCTCTACCTCATGCTCACCGGCATTGAACACGCCGAGGAAAGAGAGCGCTCCAAGACTATGGTAAATTATAGGAGCAGAGTTCATTGTACGATCAAATTATGCAGAGAAGATAGATGTGTGGTGGTGGTGTTGTACGTCAAATTGTACGTGCACATGTATCTAGTTTTTGTAAGTGATCTTTTCGTCGCTTTGCAGTACAGTAAAGCGTACTGCAAGCGACGAAAAGCTGGGCGTGGGACTGGGAACGAGGCTACATTAATATGCTAGCTATCTTGGGCGATATATATGAAGCTGGGATTTGCACCATTGTGATCAGCATGAACGGAGCATTCCAATGATGTCCATTTTGCTGTAGGTTGAATTTTGACCCGAAATCATGAAAAACCATGGATGCCTTTGGTCAAGTGCGATTTTGGCAAAAATGTGACTGAGATGAAAAATCATGTTGAGGACATCGTTTTGGAAAGCTCTTTCTATGCTGACCACAATGGTGCAATTCCCAGCTTCATATCTCATTCACCTACCTAACTAGTGCAACATTCTCTTCCAAGTGTATTCCCAGGGCCAATTTTGGTTAATTGATCCATTTTTTGCCAGAAATGGCACATCAGTCACCCTTCACAAGGGCGGCGGAACAAGTTTGGCAGACCTGGCAACTTCCGGACCTTGGCAACATCAGGCGGCACTGAGCGTCTTCCTCCGTGGATACATAGCTACGTACTGGGGACCAGGCTCGAGGGAAAGTCTGTTTACGAGTCCAGTTGCATTGCAGCAAAACTTGAGGTGTCTGGAGGACACATACCGGCCATTGTTGAGTACGATGGTTAACTTTGCGAACAACTAAAACTGGTTACGTGCTAACTACCACGTGTGATTTAGAAGTGGGTGGAGCCAGGAAGTGCAGCAAAAACTCGTCGCCTTATAATAATTAGGTTGGCGTTGGGCTACCAGTGCAGCTTAAATACTACATGTACATTTCGTTGAGAGTGAGATGGTCACGTCACTGTTTACACGGAAACCAGAGAGCATTGGCAGTGCAGTGCAAAGCACAAAGGTGCTACGATAGCCCATCCAGGCGACTGAATAAAGACCATGAAAAAAAATTGCGCGCTTCACACAGAAGACAGATCAGCGCTACGTGCCTCTACACACTGCCTTCGGCAGTGAGCATTTTGCCCTACCAAACCCAAATTGCTTCCACCGGCTATGCTACAGAACAGGAGTGCTGTTTCTGCCAATTTTGATTTAATTCCAAAATTGGCATGCCATTAGGAAATGGTTTCCAAAATCTGTCAATTTTGGCACAAAAACATACACATACCCCCAAACATGCTCTCTCCCTCACACCCTCCCAACCCTTACGCTCAAATCCTCACATGCCACACCTCACACACATACACACCATCACACATACATCCTCACACACACACCATCACACATGCACTTCCTCACACACACACCATCACACATGCCTCACACATGCACACCTTCACACCTGACACACCGTCACACATGCACATCCTCACACACACAGTATCTCCGCATCTCCTTGAGGATCAGGAAGACCCCGTCCAGCAACCACCCAGCAGTAAGCAGTCTGTCTGCCTCACCACATCTGACTCACAGGAGTTGTAGCTGCTGTAGCCACCAGCTGAAGACCCAGATTCCCCTTCCCCCTCTTACAATGTTGATGTCCACCCCCAGTGGGGCCCCGCCCCCTCCCAGATGACCCACCCCCCATGGTTCCCAGGGGTCCGTACATGAGCTCAAGACAGCAGAGTACTGCCTCTAGTTCTACCAGTACCAGCATTTCCAGTACTCGTGCAACTCTGCCCACTAGCCACAGTGGTTCCGGTGTTGTGAGGGTGATGGAAGATGGAAGACGGAACTGATATCCAGGTGGGGAAGATCCAGAACGGGACAAAGGATCCAGGATGGGGTGGAATGGAACTTGGGAATGCCCATGTGACTGGAAAGGAAGGACCTACACTGCTGCAGAATGGAACAGGCAGGGAATGGACGCTGGACGGCACTCCTACCAGCCACCCATCCCATCAGTCCCACCCCACACCTGTTTCATCTTCCAGAAGTTCTGATCTCCCCGGACACAACTACTTACAAGAGTCCACGCCCGTACAATCGACCATTAGTGCCTTGCCCCAACCACAGGCGTCCAGTTCAGCATCCAGTCACAGCCAAAGCTGTCGCTAGGGAGACAGGAAGTTGCAACATTGCCCCAAGCATATCCACCTAAACTTCCTAATATGGCATTCTCGCAACCTTTGACCTCTGCTTCCAGTCAGTACCCAAGTGACAGCACCTACTCCAGCGGAGTGCCACACCCACTGAGCCAAGACACATCCAGTTATACATTAAGTGACCAATCAGATCACAGTCTTCTCCCAGGACAGCTACACCCACCTGTTTGAGCTGATAGTTCTGCCTCATCCCCAACGATGGTAGACATTTTAATGTTAAGTTAACCCTTAACATCCTTACTTTCTCGTTCACCATATTGAACGAAGGCACGGGAGACTTCTCAGAGGATATCATTGGACTGGGCACGTTTGGCACTGTCTTCCGGGCGAAGATACGTGGGAACGGTCCTTATGCCATCAAGAAGCTACAAAAGTGAGCTACTGCCTTGAAACTGGGTAGTTTGGGTTTCATTCATTGGTAATTGTGTATAAGATTTGTATCAACATGTGCTGAGTAATGAATGCTCATTACAATATTGAAACTGCTGCCATTTGTGTGGTTGCTAGGAGTTACATCTTGAAACGAACACTAACTGGAACACTAACTGGGACAGCCCTACACATACAACAGCCATATCCTTTTGTGTTTGCATGCCACCATCAAGCACATGCACACATATACATCCACACATGCACACGTATACATGGTCACATGCACCAAAAATCATGTTTCGCACATGCACACACCCACACACACACACATGCCACACACACACACACACTCACACACACACTCACTCACACACACACACACACACACACACACACACACACACACAGAGGAATCAGCAATGAAGGAAGGGATGTTCTATGGCACATTCCACCAGGGGACCTTCACTCAGCAGCTGCAGCTGCTGACCAAGTGAGAGCACCTGGCTTTGGATAGTTAACCCACAACCCAGTCAGCCAAGTAGTGCGGCCGCAGAGCACAATATACTTTGTTTGTGGTCTTGCAATTAACGTGCCACATGACAGCACATGACAGTGCATGAATGCCTGCTCATATGTGAGAGAAGTACTGCGAACGAGTTCTCATTGCTGTGCCATGTTCATCCTCCTGAGAACCTCGGGATCATGAACTAGTGCTCCTAGTGCCTTGTTATAAGATTTGTATCAACATGTGCTGAGTAGTGAATGTCGGTTTCCATGGCGATGTCTGCCTGTGTACCAGAATGGGGTGTGGCCAGCTGTATACCTGGTGTTTGTGAGTCATTTTGTTTTCTGTGGTGTTGACAGGTACAACCATCAGAACATCCTCTCCCTGGTTGCCTATAGCAACGATGGCTCCAGGCCATGCCTGGTGTACATGGAGAATGGGTCACTGGCAGAGTGCCTGCTGGGGAAGGTATATGTGTGTGGTGTGTGTGGGGGGGTGCATGTCCTGGGGTGAACTTGTCCCTTGCTTGTTCCTCTAGAGATGTGTCTCGTTACTGTGGAGTGTGAGGCTGGAGATAGCCAATTAAGTTGCAGACGTTCTCCATTTCTTGCACACTGTCAACCAGCCCAAGTGCCTGGTGCACGGAGAAGTGAAGAGGTCAGGGGACAGAACGATGTGCATTAAGGAGGAAATCACCTGAGGCCCATTGCTGAATTAGACTATCAACTTTGAACCTGATTGAGTTTGAAACCATAAAATAATTATAACACCTGATTGTAGGTCACCCAAAGCTAGTGATGGATACAGCCACAAGACTATTATTATGCAACCCATTATTGTGGGTCAAACTTCACTCTCACGATCTCTCCTCTCTCCCACCTCACCTCCCCCTTCCGTCTTGCTGCCACCCCTCCTCCCCCTTTCCCTCTCGCCACCACCCCTCTTCCCCCTTTCCCTCTCACTACTTCCCCTCCTCTCTCTCCTCCCTCCCTCACCACCACCCCTATTCCTTGCCACCTCTGCTCCCTCTCTCTCCCTCTGTTGCCCCCCTCTCCCCCCCCCCCCCCCCCCCCCCCCCCCCCTTCCCTGCTGAATAATACAACCCTGCCCCTCAATTTCCTTCCTTGCCCAGGTCTGTGCCAGCTAGGCCACATCTCCCCAGAGCTAGACTGATCTGAGCATCAGTTGTCCGGCCCGCTGGCTTACAGCACAGCCACCCATCACCCAGGTGTGCAAGCTCTGCTGATACCATGCAGCTGTATGTGCATGATAGAACAAAAGTGTCCCTCTCCCCTTCGCTTGCTTTACCGTCTCCCCCCTCCCTCTTCCTCCCTCCCCTCCTTCCTCCTCCTCCCCCTCCCTCCCTCTTCCTCTCTCCCTCCCTCCTTCTTCCCCCCTACCTCCCTCCCCCTCCCTCCTCTAGGAGATAGTGGTGCTGACTCAGGAGGGAGACACGGGAGATGGCAGTAAATTGGAACATTCCGGACAATTTTGTTATCTTATACTGCTTCAATGTTCATATCACTGTGTACTGGGAAAGTTCACAATGCTTTTTGATGTAGTGTTGCAAGTGCTGCAGCACTAGCCTCGTCCCCGGGCCATTCAGAGTAACTAGGGCGCTACTCCACGTGGCCTGGGAATGAGGCTAGTGCTGCAGGTACAAGTGCAAATAGATGATGTCTGACAGGTCATGGTCCTGAAACATTATCTGGCCCCATATATTCCACTGCTCTATGTATAATTACAGCTCTCCATAATAATTATGATTGTGCAAGTAGAACATTACACACATGCAACGTTGGCACCCCCAGGGTAGGAGTCCCTGCAAAATGTGCTTTAGAAGGTTCTAGATTTACAAATTTGAGACATTTTTTCGAAGGGGTTGTACAGTAACTGTTTTAATGCAGTTCTCTATACACAATTTGGACAGTTCCCCATAATAATATGCCAGCAACAAGGGAACGAGACTAATATAGTGGTCAGAGTTGTTTAGTGAATGGTCAGTGTTCGCGGCTTATGCTTCAATCTTGTGTCTGTCCACAGATTTTTCATAGCGGGATTCTTCAGTCAAATTGTACTGGTTTCTCCAAGGCTCCTTTTGAATCATGTGATTGCTTGAAGGATTTCCTCAAATTGAGCAACCCCGTGAAACTGACAGAGTACAAACAACCAGAAGACTGGATTTGGTCCACCTTCCTCCCCCTATTACAAACTGCCGTACCAGCCAAGTGTTTTCAAATACGATCACCCTATGTTCGGTGATCTACCAGATTTAGCGCTGGAGATCGTCATGATAGCATTGCAGGTCATGCTGGGCAGGGAGCATCATCGTGATATGTTGTTAAAAGAGGGAATTCTAGACTGCATGCCTTGGTACGTTGATGGGCCTTACATCATTCTCCGGCAGCTCCAAGACGTCGGCTAGCTCCACCCACTTCTGTGCTACAGAGTGGGCAACCCATGGAAATCCCAGCTCCAATACGTTCAAGCTGTCCGGTGACTGTGGATGACTACTCTTGGGAACTGCGAGGAGGAAATGGATGTGCACTTTGATAAACTAGCTATCAACATACAATGTAGTACACTCATGTAGCAATAATGTCAGCCTGAGAACAAGTCAATTTGGCAGCATTTAGAATGACCAGTATTTCATCTAGGGGGGCATTTGCCAATTCCCCCCCCCCCCCCCCCCCCTCCCCTCGAAAGATACCAAATTAACAGCACAAGATACAAGCCCTACGTACGGGTGGGGTCAAGTCGCACTGCCTCAGCATAAGGCCCACAGCTCACGAGTACCAGTGCCAGAGACTGGGTCATGTTGGTGGGGTTTCTCCTCTTCCACTCGAGCAGGAGGAAGAGCAGGTCTCGGACGGAGCTGTGTTGACTCCTCTCCGTGAACTCTCCCTGGGTGAAACCCAGTTTGTGTGCAGTGCTGAACTCTCTCAAACGGCTGTCGGTCTACGATCTCTCTCATCTCACCAGAACTTGGGAAATCTGAGCAGTAGATGTCAATAAGTAATCTCCGTGTCATATGAACATGTATAGCAGTCCATAATGATAGTGGAAATCAGGCAAGGATTAGGTTTGGTGAAATGACCCAAAATGGCTGCAACAATGTTGTGATCTGGACTAGCCTTGTTCCCAGGCCCAAGAGAGGGAGGAGAAAAGGGCCTGGTTTCCACTGTTTTCGCATACGCTTAATTATCCCTAACCATAACACATATTCATAAGGGGGAGGGTGCAAATGACGTCTTCATACTCGCATGGTCGAGCGTGTGACACTATCTATTTTGCTACACTGGTCCTCCATCCGCGAGATGAGGGGTGACACAGCCACAATTGCACTGCCACAAGCAACAGACTTACCCGACATTCATTATTCAAAACAAACGGAAGAGTCTGGTAGCATACTGACTCCACCCGGTCGGTACGACGGTAGCCACACAAAAACATCCCATCTTTCAATCGCAGGTCACTGTTCTAGCTCAATTCAGGAGCGGCTTGACACCTGAGGGCATAGGAGAGCACGATCGAGAGCTGTTGTACCGCACTCCACTCGCTAGCTAGTTAACTGTATGGATCACGTTATCCACTTCGACATCACGAGTGTACAAACATAATCGAACGTCCACGGTGCCAGTGGAATTCCACCGCTCTTTAGAGCATGCGCAAACAGTGGAAACCAGGCCCTTTTCTCCTCGCCGCCTCGGAACGAGGCTAGATCTATTAGTTGGTGCTTGGACATCCGGCCATGACTGGTGATTTGGGAAAATGAATTTTGGGAGGATAATACCACAGTACATTAGATAATGTAAAGTCACAGTCGTGTTGATCAGTGTAGGTGTTGTTGCTATGGAGATAGGAATAGCCTCATCTTCAGGCCTATAGGTCTGCCTTGCTTGCAGAAAGGCTAAACAGGCGGAGGTCGCATGACATCACATGATCTGCGGCAGTATGATGCTGTATTCTACCCATGCAGCTATGAAGATGATGAGACAAGCGCCAGCCAAGAGCATTGCCTCCATGGTTAAATTCTAATGCTGGCCAAGCAAGCTATACGTATATCACAACCAAAGTAACGATCTTGGATCATAATGCAAACTGTTCATGGTACGTACTGAGGAAGAAGTATTGTCTCATTCAATTCCGGTTAGGCGACATGATCGGCAGTCTTACCTTCTGGTTGGAGAACCTCACGAGATATTCCCTGCGCAAGACAAAACAATTGCCGCCAATTGATCTTCCCTTGATCGCCTCCCCATCTTCTAACCCCCCACTCCCTTGCCAAACCTTTCCACTGTCCATTCGCAAGTCTCCTTTCCCTACTCCCCATGTTCAACCTCCCCCCTCCTCCTCCTCTCCTCTCCCTATCTCCTCTTCCCCTTTTCCCCTCCCCTCTTTCCCCCTCCCCTTCCCCTCCTCTTTCCCCTTCTCCTCTTCCTCTTCCCCTTTCCCTCCCCTTCCCTCCCACCCCTTCCCCTCCCCCCCTCCCCCCCCCCTTTCCCCTCCCCTCCTCCTTCTGTGTCCTCATACCAAGCTGGCAGCTCACTCATGAACTCAGCATTTGCTGCTCAACATGCGCTTTAGTATACATGCAGTGCACAAACACTCACTAGAACGTCCTGGTAGCTGGATGGCTGAAGAGGGCGTCGGCATGCATCGGATCATCTGCATTGCTCTCTGATTCACGTCCTGCTCAAACACTTCCAGTCTGGCGTCCGCTCGGTTGAGCGCCGTTGCACTCTTGTCCATCTTCTGCTCCATCTCTCGAATCATTTTCTTACGAGTGAGCTCATTGTGTTGCCGCTCTCGACTCAAATCTTCTTTCAGCTTGCACCGAACTTCTCTAACAGGGAGAGGGAGAGAGGAAGGGGGTACTGAGTAGTTACTATCTCTTTCCTCCATAGTCTTATAGTCTCATTCAATACAAGCAGCCAGGGAAGATGCACTCTCTCCGAGGAACACATCATCACTCACAGTCGTACCTGTTCCCCAAGTGACTTGACTTTCTTCCCTTCTGGTGCATCCAGGAATACGTACTTATCATCAATGAACACTGAAACGTGTGATCTGTGCATGCATACGGTGTAGCAGCACGGCACATGGCCCATGGGACAAACAGACATCAAGTGCAAGGAACTTCAGCTGGGGTGGACAAAACAGTGGATGGGCAAGGTGATGGACGGCAAGGCAAGCAGAATGGTGAACTGCAAGGTCAACTGTGCTTGCTGCCACAATGTTATCATTACAGTAATTTATGTGAGTTCAAAATGTTACTCCACTGCCAGAGTGCCAGAGAGTTGGAAGAACCAATCAGATTTCCGAAAATTGCCACATGACAACAGTAAACCGAATTGCATCATATATTGAAACGATGCAGTCACACTCATTCATTGCAATAGTCGATTACAAGTATGACGTGGACTTTAGTGCTTGAATGAGGTATGCAACTGCTGTGATGTTACATCCGGATCAGTTTAAACACAATTCCAAGCCCATTCCCATGGCCAGCGGTTGATTGCTTACAGTGCTTTGTATACTACACAATACTGGTGGAGGGAATGGACTGGAACGAAGCTAGGCTAGATGCATCCAAATGCACTTTGGTGAGCAGGCAGGATATCGCGGACCCCTGCCGCTGCAAGCCTACAGCTGGCTGGGGGGGGGGGGGGGGGTCTTGAACCCTAACATTATCTATCGTTGATTCCACATACAAGCTTGTGCCACTGCTACCACAACACCAAGCCTAGAAAACTATGGTACAGTGTTGTGTCTAGCTGGGCATAGAGATGTTGGATCGTTCCCAGACTGGGATCAGTCTGGGAACAAAATCAACTGATGAATTGTTGTGACATTATCATCAGCCAAAGGCTTTCAAATACTTCTGGGGATGGAGGAGCTGGCCCCTCCCACCCACACCCTTCCCCTGTGGCTGCGGTGTGGCTGCTTGGTCCCACCCTTCCAGAAATCCTGGCTACAGGCCTGTGCTGTTCTGTGGTACTGCCGTGTTCCTCACAACAACCTGGGACATAGTACTTTAAGACCAGAGCCAAAGTCTGCTCCAACCCTTGGGATCACACTCTGCTTTTGATAACCCTCTAGTTGCCAGCCAGTTGCTGGCATCTTGTAACTTCATCACAGAGTATGGCCTCCAAAAACCCATAGCATGTTCTATACTCTGACTACATGACTTATGTCTGAACAAAATTCTTTCTTGTGATGTGACTGATGACAGTGAAGTGGTTTGTGAAGTGGTTTGTGCTGTGTAAGCTTGTCATGACACTCTTCCTAATAATTATTAGATTATTGGAAATTGTTGAGCTAGGTAGTTACATAATGAACATGATTTTTGACCATGCTTGACATGCAGACTGACTTATGGTTCAAATCAGAATAATGCCTTACTGCTAGCCTCGTCCCCATGCCTTCTCACCACCCCCGGACACAAAACGGAACACACACATGCACACATGCACACACACATTGAGCAGATGTCAACAGAAAGATTACTTATTTTCATTCAACCGTCGCTCTGTGACATTAGGTTACGGCATGAAATTACTGCTACCATAGCACTTGCAATGATTTGAGCATAGTAAATTTTGAAGGCTTTCAGTGGATCGAGCCAATGTCCAACACTGCTCTACCTCGATTATGTTCAAGGCCTGTATCTCTCTCCCTGCTAGTCTTTTCTTTTCACAGCATTCACTGAATTTGGAACACATGCACAGATCAGTTTACGGCTTCCAAAAGCCTCAGAATTGCTTGATCTTGTTCCCAGACTGATCACAGTCTGGGAAAAATGCAACATCGCTGCGCCCAGCTAGACAAAACATTAGCTACCGTTTGAGCGTTCATAAATGTATGACCAAATCACACGATGATTGCCACCTCGACGGTTATGAGTGCCTTTGTCATGTAATGTACGCTTTAATTGGAATGAGCCAAAAGGTAGCTCCCTACGATCATCCAGGGAATGGGGCTGCATGGCTATAAATACGAGCTGGTGGATGCTAATAGAGTCCAGTCAGGCATGAGAAAAATGTCAGGCATGAGAAAAATGTCAGTTTGCCCTACCAGTGGGTTACACTATCTCTCTCTGCATGATCTGAAAACGTTTAGGTAAACAGCTTGTAACTAATTGTAATTTCAACACAGGGCATCCCAGTGCAATAATTTCATCAAGTTGTCACACAACAGAAATTAAAATTAATGTAATTGTGGGTCATTGTCGAGACATGCACACAATATGGGAGAGTGCACTGGTTGGGGATATTGGTGCATGTGCACTGTTAGAGTGTGGCTACTTGGAATGAGGTCTAGCACAATACACAAACCTTCATTTCTAGCCTCGTTCCCAGGCCTCCTACGTGGCGAGTAGACTAGGTTAGCCTTCAGCACAGCCGTATAGAGCGTTCTTTGGTAGCTGTCGCGGTCGCTTCCTGCCATCACTTGGCTCAGAACTACACAGCTGTGCACAGCAACACAGAATAATGACCATGGTGTCGCCGCTCCAGTCAATTGACTCCACTATCACGTGGCAGAAAGAATCACTACAAGAGTTTAGAAGCGCTATAGCTATTATTATTACATGCTATGGATTTTGCCCGGTTTGAATTTTCTGGAAGTTACACGGGGCAACGACCTACTTATGCGCTCTTGCTTGCAGCCAGTCCTGCATTGATGACCCTGTTGCCAACCAATTTCTAATCACAACCACAATTAGAGTGGATGCTGCATATACACTGTACAGGATTAGTGTAGCTGGGACCAGCAGTATAGTGACAATAATACGTAGGTGGCTGCCTTACTGAGCGACCTGGTTCCACTGGAATGCTTCTCAAAGTCATTGCGTGCATATTCTAGTTAGCAAAACAACTACATGGTACCACCAATAGCTGTGCACAGTGTCAAGGCATTCGAACCAGGACAGTAATCAACTCCCAGTATTACAGTTATCAGCAATGTGTTCCCAGTGTGTACTACTTCCCACCTCTGGAGGCATCCATGCGTATGTCCTAATGGCCGTTGTTTGCTTCACAGTTTGGTCCCGCCTCTGAGCTGAGCCAAAGTCGCAGATCTGAAATATAATTATTACAGTGTAAGCTAGGGCTTTATACGTAGTAGCACGTGAAAAACTACCTGTAAATATGGGGACTGGGCAGGCACAGTCATCGTCAAAATTGCTCCGTGATTGCACCATCCGGTGAATCATTTGACGGTTACGGTGCCCTCCGAGTCCCATATCTATAGGTACATTCATGGTGCATATTGACCCATGAAGGGTGAGAGGGATAGCTACACATAACAGCACTAGGCGGTACTCAGAGTACAAGTGTTTATCATGTGATTGTTTCGAGCAGTACAGGTAAAAGGTCTTGCTCCCCTACTCAGAAGTACTGCATAAACACTCTGCAGGATTAATCACAAGTGTCGATCTACCATACTCACCCTAATCACACTCGAGCTATTTGAATGTGCTACAGTTTCATACCTTGGCTATCAGCTTGGATGTATATAAGGACGACTGAACGGGAGAACAGAGGTGTGCAATGAGAAAGGCAGCTGCTACATTCATGTGACCAATAATTCATGCATCACAAAATAATGCATGTTCCATTTACATGTCGTATGTAGGAGTTAGCCAGGAGAGGGGGCGGCCGGTACTCTCCTTTGGGGGAAAGACTGCCCCAAGTACAGCTATATATATAAGATGACTAAACAGAGGGCAACATGGCTCAGAACACAACATGGCTCCTCTGGTGCACGATGAGCCAAGTAGAGTCATTATTGATAGTCTTATTAACGCTCCCTTCACCAGCTACACCTCACTCACTCACTCACTCATTCACCCACCCGCTTGCTCCTCAGCTCACTCACTCTCTCACTCACTCCCGACTCCCTCCCTCCCTCCCTCCCTCCCTCCCTCCCTCTCTCCCTCCCTCCCTCCCTCCCTCCATCCCTGTCTCCCTCCTTCCTTCCCTCCCTCCCTGTCTCCCTCCCTCCTATTAGACAATAGCCTATAAATCACAGCCCCTTCAACTTGTGTTACTATAGCTGCCATCAACCACAGAAACCTCAGTCGGCCATAAACAGGTCCGAATCCAATGGTAAAGTGTTGTGCTACAATGAGATTGAACAACGAAAAAGGGGTGGTGGTGGGGGGGGGGGGGGGGGGGGGGGGGGGGCAAAGATGACCACATCAAGGACCTTAATACATTCCATTGACCACATGAAAGCATATTAACCCAGGAAAAGATATCTACTAACAACTTTCCTGTCTGGAATTTGAGATGACCAATGAGAAAGAGCGGGCACGCAATTTACTACTAGTTATCATGGATTACGTCACCGATTGATCGAGGAGTCAAATACAGTTCAGCTCGTAATGAGGGCTCTCTTTGCTGTTGGTTCATGCAGGGGCGGCGGCACAGGGGGGGCAAGGGGGGCAAGCCCCCCCCCCCCCCCCCAAAAAAAAAAATTATATTTAGGGGGGGCATCGCCCCCCCTCTAATTAGCTCCTAGCAGCTAGCTACTTTAAACAGCCAACGGCTGCCCTATACTTAGTACTAGGTTGACTCGGCTAACTTTGTGTATGTACAATGTACGCGAATCGAGTTGCTGATCTGGCGCAAGTCCAGCTATCGACGTAGCCAGCGGCTGGTTAGCTAAAACTGAACGGCTTGGGAACGAGACCGCAATCTAGTATACCCGTGTACGTACGTATTACGTTCGTGAGCGAAATTTGAGCAAGAAAGAAGCACATGGCGGCCCCGGGACCTGCAATCCTCGTACATCTGGAACTTGCAGTGCAAAAGCACAAAGGTGCCACGAGAGCCCATCCCGATAGCTGAAAAATGAAGGCGAAATAAATTTCAAAAGACCGCAATCTAGTATACCCGTGTACGTACGTATTACGTTCGTGAGCGAAATTTGAGCAAGAAAGAAGCACATGGCGGCCCCGGGACCTGCAATCCTCGTACATCTGGAACTTGCAGTGCAAAAGCACAAAGGTGCCATGAGAGCCCATCCCGATAGCTGAAAAATGAAGGCGAAATAAATTTTCCGCGCTTCGCGCGGACTGATCAGCACTACACACCTCTATGCACTCCCTCCGGCAGCGTGTAATATATCTTGCCCCCCCCAATCGTAAATACGTGCCGCCGCCCTTGTCATGACACCCTTTACTAGCTTCAAAGAACCTTTCAGCCACCTCCAGGGCTCAGGACACAAAATGGCTCCTCTGGTACAATTGATCAGTCAAACAGATCTAGTGATAGTCTTATTAACGCTGCCTTTGATCACCAGCCCTCACTCCTCCCCAGAAGGGCTCATATTGGGTGTCACTAATCATGAACACTGGACTGGACTGTCAGATACGTCAGAAGTATGTAAACAATAATTGACAACGAACATTCAATGTACTGTATGGAGTAATCCACCAAACAGATCATTATGTGTAGACCTACGGACAACTACAGGGGCCATTTCTACCCTGTAAGCCCACTGTGGATGGTGTAGGCAGTCGCCAACAGTCTGAGTGTGCTGTAACAGTGTGGGCCTGGGAATGAGGCTATTATTACATGTACCATTGAAGACACATTCCATCTGTAAGGTCGCAAAGGGAGGTGATTTCCAGATGCAGGGTATTTCCAGAGGGCACTTCATGGCCTTCGCATTCGCTCCTTTACCAATTCTTCCGCTTTATGGTAAGTACACAAGCATACCCTACCGTCAAACTTTCTGAAGGCTTCTTCTGGAACTCAAAGTCACCGGACTGTGTTCCACATTCGCATTTTGATCTGCCTTTGTAATGGAATTCCGGACCAGCAACGGAAAGGTTTCCGAATCGCAGCATCAATTTTGAAGGCGTGCCATTATTGTCATTTGAATGAGATATGGATCTTGGTACTGTGTTTGTGATCAGCATGAAAACAATTGGTGTCCTAAAAGTGACTTCTAATATTGGTCAAATTCCGACCAAATTTCACACTCAACAAAGGCTCTTCTAATCCATGGTTTTCATGTTGGGGGTCGAAATTTAACATACAGGGAAATGGGCATCATTTGAAGGCTCAATTCATGCTGATCACAATGGTGCACATCCCAGCCTCGTACCTCATTCCTAGCCCAAGATACCTACATGTAGCTCAGTGTAAAATTAGTGTGCTATATCTGCATGCTTAGCCTCATTCCCATGCCTTCTACACTACCAGTCTTCTACACTACCAGTTTTTGATCGCTTATGCTTACTGTAGCGATGGAGGTGTAGAATGCCGTGCATGTCCCCTGGATGCCTTCCACAGCAAGAGGCAGTGTACGTACACGTAGCAAACAGAACATTCTTGAAGACATGATTCATTTTTCCTGGCTTCACTTTGTATCCTTGGTGTGCTGATGCAGTACCAAGCAAGGATCTGTCGCTCACAAACACACACACACACACATGCACACGCACAAACACACCCACACCCACACCCACTCCCACACCAACCCACCCACCCAAGCACCCACCTCTCCTTAGGCACAGTGACCTTTAGGTTTCTAATGTGGTCAGAACAACATGTTTCAACGTACCCTTTGCCCTTTCGTTGCACAATACCTTCACAAGGCAGAAGATTGTAGCCTGTGGTTACAGATTCCCTTGGGACAGCAATCAAATGGCATTGGCATCAAGTTACTAACACAGCAGTCTAACAAGTTCACCAACATGATGGTCACAAATATCAAGGGACCAACTTATCCAAAGGAATGCTCAAGGACATTGGTGGTGCCCAAACTGCTGAAGATTCCACTGAAATAAATCCTCATATCTCATTTTGGAGTGCGCAATTTCAAATATTGCCTTACGTACTTGTCTCAATTGCATGCAAAAGCAGAAGTGTATCTGGCAATGCAAGAAACCTTGGGGAGATGTGTATCGTGCAGCGTATCAACATGCAACAAGCTAGCGTCTGATAAATTACAGATTGAAGCTAACGGTTAGCCAGTGCTGATTCCTCATTGCATTGCCATATGTGTGTTGGCTTGCCCGCGAAGACAATGAGCTCAACCGCTCACATGGACCTCATTGTGCACTAGATGGTAGTGAAGAAGATGTGGTGAGCAGTCATATCTCTGTACGTTAACAGTGAGCATGAAGAACAATATGATAGTGCTGGGAGAGCTCTGAACATGCCTGATTGCTGTTACACTGTACGTAAACGAAGGTGGGCGCTCTCTCGGGGTTGAACGCAGAAAAACTTTGAAGAGTGCCCACTCCCCTATTTGGCAAGCACGTGAGGTACTTCATGAGACTACAGTATGTATGCCACTATTCGTGCTGTCTCACCTCCTGTTGAAGGTCGGCTGGCATGCGCTCCTTGGATTAGTAACCATTTCATAGACAAACCATAGCATTAGGCAACTAGGTCAAAGATCATGAGGAATTAGTCAGCTTTTGCTTAACAGTGCAGCTGCTAGTGGCGGCATACGGACTGTTACTTGTCACATGAGCCAAAGCATGCAGCATGCTTGGCTCATGCACTCATTGCAACAGGCTCAGACAGACTCACAAGAGTTACACTGTCCCAAGGGAGCTCATATGCCATGACGGCAAAGTCAGGGAGCTAGCTCATACCATGCTGAGAAACTTAGGAGCACATGCCATACCGGCAAATTTAGGGAGCTCATGCCTTGCTGGTAAATTCAGGGAGAACATGCCATGCCGGCAAAGTCAGGGAGCTCATGCCAAAATTAGGGAGCACATGCTAAGCTGGCCCATGCTGGCCAGGTCATAAAATCTCATTTTGCTGCCATAATTGGGGTGAGCATGAGTGGGCCCACATAGACGAGTTTGCTGTGAATTTTCTTTTTATATTTATATATCGTACGTCGTGCCGTAAATCACTTCCTGCCCATATTTTGCGTGTTCTTGCATCATGCGTTAATTCAAACCACAAACGAGCATTGGGGAGACTTGTCTGACTGAGACACAAACTATGAACAGTCTACCTCAACAAGGCCACAGCGACTTCGAACCGGAGACTGTCTGACTAAGACACAAACTATGAACAGTCTACCTCAACAAGGCCACAGTGACTTGGAGCCAGAGACTGTCTGACTAAGACACAAACTATGAACAGTCTACCTCAACAAGGCCACAGTGACTTCCAACCGGAGACTGTCTGACTAAGACACGACCTATGGAGACTGTCTGACTAAGACATGACCTATGAACAGTCCGTCTCAACAAGGCCATGGGCACTGTCAGGCAGTCCGGGCAACAGCAAATTCAAAGTTCCAAACTTCCAAACGTGACAAGCAAATTTGTGCAGCATGCATGTAGCACAAGTGTAGAGTAAGCGACTGATTATCGGACGACATGTCAAATCGGACGCGCTAGCGCCGAACGAGTATATTACCGGAAGTGGGCGGGACCTTCAGTCGATACTACAGACCCATCGCACACTGAGTTGAAAGTTTGGTGGTTCTCTGTTGCTTGGTTCTGGAACTACAGCCAGCCAAAGTTAGATCCGAAACGATGTATGATCGGACAAAATTGATGTATTATCGGATGACGCTCCCTGCTTTTTCTCTGAAGGAACTTTCTCTGAGATTTTTACATTTTCGGGAAGCCTCATGATCCCTCTGCCGCAGGCTCACTTTTTGTCACCGTGGCTGATTCGAGTGCTGGAGAATATCACCGAATGTTGACCATGGTCTCCGTGTCTAATATCGGACGCTGATATTTCGTCGTAGTTTGGCGATGACACTCTCAGGTACACTATAGTGCTGCAATACGGATATCATTGGAATGTGCAGATCCTCAGCAACAAAATGGTATAAGTCCCGTGTTTATACGTTGTACCGTTCCTGAGATATAGTCGTTTACCCCAGAACTCTCCAGAAATACTGTCGTTGCTATCTTGGACCGCCCATACAGGAGCAAACTGGGGAAAGCAGCTGTATCTCAGGTACGGTGCAACGTATAAACACGGGATTTGCGCCATTACGTTGCTGAGGACCTGCACTTTCCAATGGTATCCGTACTGCAACACTAGAGTGTACCTGTGAGTATCTACGCCAAAATACGACGAAATTTCAGCGTCCGATATTAGACACGGAGACCCTGGTCAACATTCGGTGATATTCTCTAGCACTCGAATCAGCCACGGTGACAAAAAGTGAGCCTGCGGCAGACGGATCATGAGGCTTCCCGAAAATGTAAAAATCTCAGAGAAAGTTCCTTCAGAGAAAAGGCAGGGAGCGTCATCCGATAATACATCAATTTTGTTCGATCATTCATTGTTTCGGATGTAGATTTGGCTGGCTGTAGCTCCAGAACCAAGCAACATAGAACCACCAAACTTTCAACTCAAACTGCGATGGGTCTGTAGTATCGACTGAAGGTCCCGCCCACTTCCGGTAATATACTCGTTCGGCGCTAGCGCGTCCGATTTTACATGTCGTCCGACAATCAGTTGCTTACTCTACATGCCTTGAGTCTAATTGTCCCGTTATGATTTCTGTCGCCTCAGTCATGTGCATGCAAATACTCCATGGTTCTGCATCGCACTCGCTCATGCTTGCCCCACAATGTCATGCATTCTCCTAGTAATAGTATCACAACATGCCCACAATCACTTCTGCCCACAAGCATCCAAACAGTTGCTTCAGATATCCCAACAAGCCCACAGGCACTTCTGGTATTGGATGAGCATCCTAGTGGCCCACCAGCAGTCTCATTCCCAACCTGACTACACTGGAGGGCAGTCTTTCAGTTTGAATAGCTTACGTACCTAGATACAGTTCTCTCATACAATAGGCCTCTACAACATATTGGCAGTATCGCAGTGTGCAGGCAGTGTGCAGACCAGATGCAGACAGGTCTCATTTGACAGATCTCGTTTGATGTTTATATGGAGCACACAGTATTCTGCTGGATGGCATCCAGGTATCTCTCATCCTTTTGATTAAGGAATTATAATTATACCGTAGATCGGGAAATTTTCGTTGATAAAATATTTTCATAGTCGCCCTCGACCACGAAAATTTAACGCACGAAATTTATTCACAACGGACATTAACAGCAACGAATACAGTCAGCAACAGTCTTCACACGTGTAGACTGTCCATCAAAACTACGGCCCTTGTGCGATCCTTCAAGCCCGTAGATGGACTCCCCAATCCCAAAAGATCTTTGTCGCTCTCCATTCTGTCGCGAGGTATTGCCTCTGTGAATCGCGATCGGGAGGTCTCGAATCGACAAGTGAAGTTGGGAAGCAGCGCGGGCCGTACAGGAGATATTGATACAGCCCAGAAGGACGCTTTGACATCGGTCGGTGGCATAGCAGCAGCTCGTTCGTACGTCTCCATTGTCGACACATTGATCGCTGAAAAAATTCTAGTCGATGTCGAATTTAACACCACGAAAATGTTACGCACGAAATATTTTTAACATGAAAATTTCCCCGATCTACGGTATATTGCCAAACAGCCAAAAGCTATCAATGGGCACACATCCACCTACCATATCCCACACCAGAGGCCCCATGAACAGGATGGCCAATGGATGGTTTCCACTATCACATCAGCAGAGGTTACTGTGATAACTACCAATCAGGGAACCAGTTGGATGATAGGTACCTCAAAATTTGATCTCACATGTACCTTCCAATCCCCCCCGCATGTAATAAGGTATGCACCTTAACTTCTGCCCCCTCAATACACTCCTGAGGAGCACACCCTAATTTACTACACTCTCCATCCCACGTGTGCTACTTCTATGACTACCAACCTTCAGCTGCAGTGCTGGTGTTCACCTCTGACAGTCTTCTGGAGGTTCCCAGTCAAGGTCAAGTCCTCCAGACTCTGATACTGCAGCATGCCAGCATCCATCTCTGTTACCTGCATGAATAATCAGCTATAGCTATACCAGATAGCACTCACTCAGTTCTGCTGGATAGTTGTAGAGACCGACAAGCTTCAGGTATATCGGCCACGCAATATTAATTTTACCGGTAACTGGCCATAATAATGTAAGGACCTACGTCAGTCTTGGCTATACATATTGAGCAAAGGGAACAGAGTTTTCGATGTGAGTTTAATCAGGAGGATCCAAAGCTGATATCATGTTCATTCATACAGGTTAACACAGACTACAGTCTTGTCAGTCTTCATGAGAACGAGGGCACTCACCCACCTTCTAGTCCACAATCCATAGGCTTTGGAGCATCTTCATGAAAAAAGATTCAGTGTCAGCTTCTCTGGGTTAGTTTGTGGCCATCTTCCTGAAGACCGTGGCCTGGGTACTCCGATAAAGGTCCACTCTCCACAGCTCACCATTGGCCAAGTCTTCATCATACCCTGCCGGGGGAGGGGCACCATATTTACTGTCACAGTACAGTCCCCAATGAAGCCATCTATAGGTGGCTCTGTCTTCATAAAAACAATTAAGTTAACCCATCCAACTTCCATCTTTTGATGTCATTTCCAGCAATGCTCTTTGGAGAGGGAGGAGAGTGGGTTTGAGTTATAGACTGAGCGGCTTGAGAAAAAGCCCTTGCTTGGCACAGGGTGAACTATTTCTTCCTCCTCTGTACGAATGGACATAGAAAACAGTCTTCTAGAATTGTAGGGCCTCCATTTCGGCTTTTTGTCAGTTTTCAAATCCCACGTGAAGTAGGAATGGTACGTTAAAGGGATCCACAGGTTTATCCATAGAATAGAACCCAGCAATTATGACTAACCCTACCCTACCCCACACTAATTTAGCTCTACCCTACCCCAGGCTAACGCTACCCTACCCCAGGCTGACTCTACCCTACCCCAGGCTAACGCTACCCTACCCCAGGCTAACGTTACCCTACCCCAGGCTAACTGTAACCTACCCCAGGCCAATTCTACCCTACCCCAGGCTGACTCTAGCTACCCTACCCCAGGCTAAAGCTACTCTACCCCAGGCTGACTCTACCCTACCCCAGGCTGACTCTAATCTACTAACTTACCAAATAGCTAAGGATAGGTTAGAGTTAGAGTTAATGCTCTAAGCCTAACTCTAACCGAACCCTAGCTGTAGCCGAAGTGATTCAATCCACGACTTGACTCTCTTTATATACTGCGGCAGCACGCTCCATAACTTTGCAAGCAACGCGTGCACTAGCAATAATTGAATTCTAATTGCATAGTTTGACCGGAAACGCGTGACATTGAAATTGAAATTTTAATTTTGATCGGAAACGCGTGACATTGAAATTGAAATTTTAATTTTGATCGGAAACGCGTGCACATTGAAATTGAAATTTGCTGGAACACGTGCCTGAAAACCGTGCACGTGCAAGCCGTGGGCGGGGACGTGTGTGCTCCATTCTCTGTCGTTCCTGGGTCTCGGCTGCTGTGGTAGGCGCGCTGCTAACGTCGTTGTGGTTGACGTCTGGTTTTGAGGTAAGGCGGGGTAACTTGGAACGGGGGAGTAAGTAACTTGGAACATTTTCCGTTAGCGACAGTACGTTATAATAAGCATCCATATGCTATACACTATATGCTATACACTATTTTATTTGGGGTTAGGGTGTGGTTAGGGCATATCAGAAAGTCTGTGGACATTTGCTGTGATTATCACCTTTTAGGGCGTGAAAATAGAAAGAGATGCCAACAAGACCATCATTTTGGGGTTATTTTTGTCTCTTTTTGTCTTATAAGTAGTGCAATTTAATGTTCATTGAAAAAGGTACCCTGGAACTGCATAATTTGAACCTTTAGCTACCGTTTGATACCTCATTTGAGCTGGTAGGACAATGTTTACTTCCGTCAAAAACGGATCTTAGTACAGTACTTCTGAGAACAGCCCATACAATTGCCTATGGAGGGAATTTCTGTAATCTCACACTATAATGTAAATGGAATTTTATCCATTAAGCCGACGGAAATATCAAAAAAGGTACCCTGGTGCGAAATTCTACAGTGAGCGAGGATTATTTTGACAGGTCGTTCATATTTTTGCGAGGAAGGGAACTACCGTCAAATTCTAGTCGAAGTGTTCTATGTGTCATACGGGATGGCATATCTACCTACTTTAACAGTATATTGCGATTTGCGTGGCACTCCTTGAGCCAGCTAGAGCCGCCGGGGGCAGGAAGGCATCGGACAGAGCTACAGTGGCCTGTGATTCACTTCGCCCCATGCAAAGCTCACCTGATAGAAGTAGATGGACATAACATGCACATGCAGCCTCTTGTACACAATATCGCAGAGTGTAGGTGTGTCATAAATGTACATCATTATTATTGTGACATGGAATACATAGCTACACCGGGTACAGTTTATCTTTGGCCTGTGTGTTGGTAGTCGGCTGCGCTCTCCAGCGGTGGCTTGATGTCCTTTGGTTCACACTTTCGCAGGTTATACGCCATTGTTCAGGTTTCGCTGAAGGTTTCTTCGGTGTGGAATGACAGCGACTCTGTCGGGAAATCAGCGCATTATCTTCAAGCTCTTGACAGCTACTGATCATGACATGTACAGTACGGAGGTCAGCTGTCGGTGGGACGGTGACGTAACCACAATACGCGGTGAAGTACAAAGCGCAAGTGTCATTCACACTTTATTACCCTGAATGTCCGTTTTAGCAGCAAACTTCTTGATATGTCTGTATAAGCACTGTACAACATACAGATGCTAATGTACTGTCGCTAACGGGGGGGGGGGGGGGGGGGGGGGGGGGTGAGTAACTTGGAACAACGGGCTAGTCTCACTTCGCCTACTAAAAATCAATGTGTGTCATTTCGCCTACTCAGAAATCAAGCATGTATGGCTACCTATATGGTACCAAGAGAAAACTGAGTTCGCAATGGTCAGTTAGGATCACTACAATGAGCAAAGAGTAAATTGTACCAAGAGATAGATACCTATCAGAAGACCTTTGGGAGAACGCAGAAGAGCTGAGTCTGGACCTCTTCCCAGTTGTGGTGCTGAGTTCAGATTTTGAGCTTTCAGGTGTATCTGCTCATAGCTACTACTAACCTGTAAATATTATATTTTTTGAGTAGGCGAAATGACACACACTGATCGCTAGAAGGCGAAATGGGAGTAGGCAAAATGAAAGTAGGCGAAATGAGCCCAATTCGGAACAACGTTTGTTGCAGAGAGGTGAAGATGAGGAGGTTCAAGCTCAGACTTGGTAATACGTGCACCAACTTTTGAAGTCTGAAGTCCTTTCACACTGGAGCCAGCTAGCTTTGAGTCTTCTATTTCAATTTTTCTGAAGGTGGAAATTTACCAGTGAGAGTCAGCAGGATCAGATCGGTGCAGAGCGACTTAACTGCCATTCTGACAACTAACACTAGGGCTACACAAGGGGGTGACACTCCCGTAGATGCCGTAGTCAGAGCTGCGACCGGGCTTATCAGCGAATCTTGACCCCGTATACTGAGGAAGGGGTAGAGTCACTATGCATTCTTCCGTATACTATCAGCGGTCAAGCGGTTAACAGCTGAAATACAGCACAGTCAAATGGTCAAGAGTTTTTTTGCGATGTGGTCAAGCAGCGAAAATGACGGTCAAGATTTCTTGACCCCGGTCGCAGCTCTGACTACGGCGTCAATGAGAGTGTCACCCCCTTGCTACTCTCCTCTTTCGCTTCGTGTAGGTAGCTACCCACTAACCCCACCCACTAATCCTTGATGTTTGGCTGCATTGCAAGTAACCATAGCAGCTAGGACTAAATTTGCAGTGTAGCCGGAGGCGCTATCTTCTGAACTTTACAGCAAGTCTCTATCTAGCATTGTTTCCAGGCCCCGTCCGAAAAGTCTGGCAGATTTGCCACGGAAGTGCTACCAGGCTCCTGGGAACAATGCTAGTCTCTATCTGCTTCCAGTCAGAATTTAGAGCTTATTTCGTGAAAGTTGTTCCAAATTATCCCGTGTTTATATGTAGCTAAAAGTAATTTCTCTGTTTGTTTGTCTTGGTGTATAGATGTCTTATGTCATGCAGGACTCCCAGGTAGACCAGCATTATGCTGGGACATTCCTGTTTAATTTTGTTTTATCTATCTACTTGCAGCATGAGGTGGTGTGGGTTCCGGAACTACTGTTCAGACACTAGAAGGAAGGCGGGAGCTAGTAATAAATTTCAAGTCGGAGCCAGCTAGGGTATTGATGAAGGGGAATGGAGCTGAGGACATTGTCAGGTAGGTAGCTATAGTGATAGCGAACCTTAGCGGTTTGGTGTTGGATTAATAATTAATTGGGAACATGTTCATTGGGTACATAATTATTACATGAATGAATGAATGAATTTTATTATTAGGTCCTGTCGCAATGACAGCAGGCCACGTTTGGCCCATAAGACCACACAAATGTACATGACATAGCAACAGACCACTCTAGGCCTATGTCAGAGAAGCTAATAATATAATTATATCACTTTGCTCTTAGTTCTAGTTCTCTGTGCTATGGGGGTAGGGCTACTGGTTCCCAGGAGACACTAGACATGGTATTGCCTCTCTGGATCCTCAACCCTGGTGTACCATCAACAACTCGGTACTTCACACTCCGGGTGTGTGCTGTGATCTTGAGGTCTTCATCACCACTCAACTCACACCTCTCAACACATTGACTGTGTGTGGGGGTAGAGTGTACAACATTGGTCTTAATTCTTCCGGTTACACTTTCTAACCAGTGGTGTCCAACCTTCGTCGTCTCCCTTCGTGAACTTCACCCCAGGTTTGCCTTCCCTCATTTCATACACAACTTCCTGACACTTAGCCAGGTCAATCACTTCACTGACACTGCCCCCACCTAAAGCAACATTATCCGGCTCGGAAACAAGTTCTGGCTCCATCCGCTCGTGAACGGTGGCGGCGATGGCGGGCTCCGTAGTTTTCACACCTACACCTTCCTGCTCAGCAAGTTTCTTCTTTTCCAGAAATGCTTCGCGCCTCAGGGCATTCCTTCGTTTTCTAGACGGGGTATTCCTGCTCTTCGCTTGACTTGTAGACACTGGCCGTCCAGCATCCGCATCACTTCTAGGTTGTTGTGCTTTCTTGTTCCAATTAATGCCTCGATCCTGTTGGTGTAGATATTCAGCGGAACAGCTCGCGGATTTCCAAACCAGCTGTACAAGGGGGGTGCCTTTCTCACTGTCCTGGATCTTCCAAGACAGTTTTCTTCCAGAGCCAGCAGCAGAAGCGATCACTTTTGCGACTATCTCTGGGAGCTCCATTTTACCGTCACGTCAATATCGTCAATACATGTATATTATGTAAATAGCTGAAGTACTGCTTGACCATAATAGTGCAAGCAACTGATTATCACGCAGAATCTGGATCCACAGCTCCGACTAGCAACATTTGTATCAACTTCGAACTTGCACAAACTTGCACTTCAAAGTGTCGGCTACAATCCGAACTTACCGTATAGCGGGAAATTTAGTATGGTGCGAATTATTTAGTATATTTCGAGGGGCAACCGCACTCCTGGTAGCCGCGTTGCAACCCCGGTTGCGACTCGCCGTAGCGCAAGCCGAGTAAGTATTGCAATTCGTTCCAATTGACGCACATGCCATGTGCCAACCACGTTCAGTCGATCGTGCGAGCAATGGCGACGAAAGGAAGACAAGACATTACTACAGCACTCACAACTTAGCCAGCACTGTGAGTTTCGGCATGTAAGTGTCAGTGAACGACAGCGATCATGGCCGTGTGGTCAGAATCTTCGTATGCCTTTCCTAAGAACGGTACCACCACCGGAAGTCGAAGAGAGCACTTGAGCAATGGCGGCCAACGGTGAGACAAAAGCGTTCATATCTCCACCACCAAGGTGAGTTACAGCACCAACTTTTTATGTTCAGGTCAGTACATGATAGTGATCACGGCGGTGTAGAGAATCTCTGTAGGCCAATCCTAAGTACTCCACTGTCATGCAATTGTTCCTGTGACCATCAAGATATTACGATTTTAACGAGTGTGTGTGTGGGATGTTCGTAGGGCACTAGTGACGTGCGACCTCCATACATACTTCAATTTACTGAACCTCAAACTCCGCGAAGAATGTTTGTGAACATTGTGGAATCTTCCAGAACAGCTGGGGCTACAACTGGATGCAATCGTGGAGCAGCAGTCGAAGCTGACGCATTCGGGGAGCAGCAGTCGAAGCGGACGCAATCGGGGAGCAGCAGTCGAAGCGGACGCAATCGGGGAGCAGCAGTTGAAGCGGATGCAATCGGGCAGCAACAGCTGAAGTGGATACAATCAGGGAGCAGCAGCTCTGCATAGAGAGCTATCTGGTGCCGGATAATTGACTCGTGTAGGGGAACGAGGGGGAAGTAGCTGGGTGAGCAAAGCTACTTGTGATAATATTATTTTGTTGCATTATTTTGGTTTTGAAAAAGTCCTGATAGAATGATATTAGGAGGGTGTCTAACTGTGTTCTCCTTTGTTCAGGTGTAGGCCAACTCGGATTGGAAACATCTCACAGATGCGCACTTTATCGTTCGGGTAACCACGTTACAATCTGCAACACTTAACGTTTAAGCTATATTCACTGCACTGTCCATGCATGAAGAATGAAGACATCAACTGGATAAAGGCTGCAAAGCGTGGTATCTACTCCAACTGGTGAGTTGTTAGCAGTACTGTACAGGTTTGTATGGGTTTAGACTGGTTGTGCTTCAAGTACAGTAGTGTTCTCGCCAGGATTTTTACAGAGGGCGGGAAAGGTGCACGGTTTATCTGTCAATGTCCCTGCACTGTTTCTCCGCTTTGTGCCGTGTTGCTTGCAAATGGAGTACAACAGACCGACAACGGTAGACGTAGAACTGTCGCACACTGGAATGTACCACTGATAATCCGTCTTCCAAGACGCGTTATGGCTGATCTTATGCTTGCTTCGTGTTACAAAGCCATCAGAAGTCGACGACTCCAAGCGATGCCTTTGCTTATAGTTTAGCCATCTCAATTGTGAACACGTGGCGCCTCGGCCTATTCAAATATTTATATGGGCGCGGCGTGCGCTAGAACAATGGACGGCCGCACAGGAGTACTAAGCGCGGTGGGGCGCCACGGTTCCACGCTTTAACGAGAACACTGCTTGTATCCCTAATTTCATACTTTTACAAGAAGCGTATGTATATACTTTTGTGGGGGAGTTGCTCTCAATGTAGGCTCCTTACTATAAGGCTGAAAGCGTTTCAGTTGAAAGCCAATATTCTGAAGTTTTGTGTGATGTAGTTGGTAGTGAAGTATATACATACGTAGTCTCGTTCCCAGACCCTCATACACGTGGAAGAGGGTCTGAGCACGAGACTGGTTAAGTAACTACCTCACAGAAGCTTTGAGGCCATTTCTCAACTCCATAGACCGTATTTATTTTGTGTGGGGTTAAAGTGAGTTTTTTTTACTCCTTGTAGGGCTGCAGATATTGTGGCCTGGGAGAAAGTTCACCCACCGAAAGAACAAGGAATGCAAATGGATGCATTAGCGTACTATCCTTGCCAGTTGCTCCACCGACTTTAACAGTATCGGTTCAACAACAACTGCCAAACTCCCAATCTGGTGCCTTCAAAGCACTTGACAACTGAGCTATGAAGCCCTCTGTTGCCATGTAGGTGCATTATCCCTCCCTTCACAGTGGGTGGTTGCTTCACAACAGCTGGGATCACGCTTGACATAGTGACACTACCCACCCTCTCTTCCAAGCCAGTGTTAGCATTCCCCTCACCACTACAGCTACCTGTCTGCTCCTCAACTTCCAACCCGCCTCCAACGCACACAACAATGATAACACCAGTTTTGAGTTGCCTCCAAGCGGATTTCTCATCATCAACACAATATCTCTAAAAGCAAGGTGAATGGTGTACACACAGAGGCCAGATAATCTATGTGCCAGAAATACAAGCCCGATTCGTTCCGCCACGTTTTATGGAAGCAGCAAATTGATGCTTCATCTCGCCAGGATGCTAGTGCTGTGTGCATCGCAGCACGGAGCCAGCACCTTGAAACCCGTGTTCTCGAGATGCCAGGAACAAACATCTGGTCTCCTGAGAATGAAAGTAATGGAAGAAAGTGCAATGATTTACCGTATATCTGGAAATTTTTGTTGTAAATATATTTTCGTGGTTGCCATAAACCACGAAATTTTATACACAAAATTATTTTTACACGAGTGAATAGTTATTACAGTCAGAATCTTTTCGCGATGCTAGCTAGTTACTTCGCGAGATGGCCCTCGTTAGACAGCTACCTGCAACCGAGGGATGGTCTCCTTGAGGTTCTGAAGGTTTGCAATGTGTCCATTGTGTGCAAGTGGTCCCAGTGTCTCTTACCTCTGGTCGTTTGCTGTCCTCCATAATATCATAGGACAATAGTGGAGTAGGTCAATTCCTCTCTCATGACAATTTCTGTACCATGTTAGGTCAAATCAATTATGGTAATGATGTGTTTGAACACTTCCTGTGCTCCAGGATGTTATAGGACAACAGCATGTTATGTCTCCATTGAAATGCATTATTAAGAAGTAATTATGTTAGATTGCTTCCTGTCCTCTATGATGTTATAGGACATGTAAGGCATACTCCATGATCCCATTCACTGCTCAGTTCATAACCAAGCTGGATCATTTCCTGTTTGTTATAAGTTGCATTGCTTGGTGGTGAGGCTATTCAGCATTATATTGTAGTGTGGCCATCCAGCCTGCCATCTACCTGTTGTACAAATACACTCTGCCTCAGCACGTGGTGAAACACGGCATCTACTCCGGCAGTGACCTGCTGGCTACTGTCACTCACCGAGTGAAGTTAACCAAGAAACGAGGCCTGCTTTAGCTGCATTAGGATTGACTCAGGCAACTAGATACTTAACCTGGAGGAGAATGGTCACTAGGATGAGTGTTGATAGACAAAGGTTGGCCATAGATTCTCACCAAGTACATACGTGTATGCCACGAGGCATTCTCCAATGTGCTATCTTTGACTTACTACCAATAGGTAGTGACGTACAATGGTAGGGAGTGTGTAGTTAAGGTTACGGGTTACATTTTGGTATTGTGCATGCACAGTGTGCGCTTGTGCATGCACAGTGTGCGCTTGTGGTTCACAGTCTACAGTGGAATGTGTGCGCGACTTTGGCGTCAATTTTAATTGCTGAAGAGACTGGACTTCAATTCTACGACGAAAGGGGCAGGGCAGCTCGAAACCTTTTACATCCTGTTCATGAGATACTGCGCGTACTACTTGCCTGATCTGGTGAAAAGTGAATGGCTTTCATAGTATGAACGACCATCACTCGTTTTTCCAATGGCAGCGAAGCAAACCTGTTCTGAACCTGTTCCGAGCTGCCCTCCAGTCAGTTGAAAACTTCCCATGGATTCTGCCAAGTTGTTAGCCCTTTCTGATTGCAAAATCTGACGGCACGTTTGCTAACTTGACCTTGAACTTTGATGCCACTGCCCGTGTTGGCATGTTGTACTCAGGCACTAAGATCATACCAGCTAGAAGGTAGTCATATTGCTGTTATACGTTGTTTTTGTTGCATGTCTCTAGCTAGTTCAGGGACAAAGGTAGCTTGTACATTATGAATATTACAAACATTGCTTTAGCCGCTTTGCTACTGTTTGCAGGTTCTGGTGAAGAAAACAACAAACCTCTGAAGCTTAACCCCGTACCAGTGAACCGTAAGAGAAGATCTGGAACTGTTACCAGAGTGGAAGATCTACCGGGACCCGGGTCCATTCCCCGTACTGACACTTTAACCACGTCCACCTCCATAGTGGTCCAGTACGTTGACGATGATGAGGAAGGATATGACCCTTCTGCTCCCTGGGAGGAGCGTAGGGTCTCCCTTGCACGAAAGGTACCTCTAGAAGAACTCTCAGACAGTGATAAGGAGGTCGACAAGAACGATGATGTGTTCCTGCCAGTCTTGAGTCTTGAAGCGGTCGGACAGTATTGGGAGTCTGGACAGTGTCACTAGCATCTACAGTGCCTCGTTGGGGAAGGGAGACTGCAAGATCAGTGGAAGAATACAGGTCGGGGTGTGGTACAATGAAGGACAGTTGTTTGTCCGGGTGAAAAAGGGGAAGGGGATTGCAGCTGCCAAGAAGAGCTCTGACCCCTATCTACCTGCTGCCCGACAAGAGCAAGCAGACCAAGAGGAAGACTGCTGTCAGGAGGAGGACGATCAATCAACCCAGTGTGTACGATGAGATCCTCAAGGTTTGTTCACTTGGAGTGTGGTATAGAAGATGGCCAAGAGCGCATAAGTAGATCGCCTGCCCAGAGTACTCCGGGCGGGCAATCTACTTATGTGCTCTTGAAGATGGCTCAGTAAGGATGGCTTACTTTTGCACCGTCCCTTCTAGAGTGTCCTGAGCCATCCTTCTGTACTATACTGAGTTGTACTACTAACTAAACTGGAGCGACCTTAGACCTGCAGCCCTTTCCCACACCTGTCAAACAGCTTTTTGCCGACCTTTCAGGTTCATGAAAATTAATTTCTGAGTCTAACAATTCATGCTAATGCCTACCAGGCTCTCTCCTCAGCCTGTATTTTGAGGAGAGAGCCTGGAGAGGAGGCTAGATGACATGGTGCTTCTGCACTGGTTCCAAGAAGGGCTTCATGTTAAACACATTCACTGCTGATTGGTCACCTGATTACTCCCTCACACTGCCATGTAGAAACCCTATGGATTGATGGTGGCACCCATTCCATTCCCCATCCCCTCTATCCCTCTCCCCCCAGTACAAGCTACCCCAAGTTGAGCTGAACTCTCGTACCTCTGGCTGAGTGTGTGGGACTGGGACAGGTTCGGGAGGAACCAGTTCCTGGGGGAAGTTCGCCTGTCCCTCTCCTCCCTAGAACTCATCGACTCATCTGCTCAGTGGTACACCCTCCAAGATAAGGTAGTTATAAACAATCTGGGGGAGGAGGTAGGGCGGCCATGTTGCGTGAGAATCTTGTGGTAATGTGTCAGCCTCGCTCCCAACCCTCTGCCCAGCTTTCGTCACTTGTAGTACGGAAAAGCAGAGAGAGACTGGTATCTTTCCTCACATGAGCATGACGTAATCGACAGTTGGCACAAAAAATCAGAATGATTCAGAAGACGCGAAGTTTTACAACCAACGACACATTCAACACTCAGACGGTGTGTATGATATTCGCCCCCTGCTAGCTAGATACGCATGGTAAGTTACCTGGTACCTTAGCTCTTCTGGCTTATCTGAGCCCCAGTGCGCCCACGTTCAATTGAGTCCTTTCTACCACCTTTCTACCCTTGACGTCACACACATGAGGAAAGATATCAGGCCCTCCATGTTCTTTGTGCAACCGAAAACGGAGCAGGCCTGCATGGGAACACGGGGTTAGGGAACGGAGCAGGCCTGCATGGGAACACGGGGAACGGAGCAGCTGCTTGCTTCAAACAAACACCAAGTACTCAATCACAAGAGGCAGCATGTCGCAATCACAAGAGGCAGCATGTCGCTAGTGTGTATCAACGCCTGCACTCTCGGGGAGTTGTGGGACTTGTGGGACGGACATCCACCATGATACTACTCTACTCTCCCAAGTACTTGTAGCACACTATTACAATGGTGAGCTGGTGAGCGTGTGGATGCCATGCAAGTAGCTTGAGGCCCCGACCGCCCGAGAGAGGGTGGTCGGGGCCTGGATACGAAGCTAGATGAGTTGCCTTGCATACGTAACACTTCTCCATGCTCGAACGTTTTCTAAATGAAACGCTGACATGCAACACATCATTGGGTGTTCTGTGAATATGATTGCATGGGCTCTTCACAATACAATGCCCTGTGGGCACCTTTGGTAGTGGTGATAGCAGTATTCATCAGACCCTCCCCTCCCTTTGTTACTGAGGGTCTGGGCCCTCCCTGGCTATGCATATTCCTGTTGTCAGGAGATGGTGCATTGGCAGGTGAAAAACAACTGCAGATAGCACGTATTCCTGCCTCAAGTGGCAAATACCATCAATGGAAACTACATGTATGACATTTACGAGGCCTCACACTCTTACTTGTGTCCTCACGCCCTTCAGAACGCTGCAGCCAAGGGCCCCGACCTTCTGCTCTTGCCTTTTGTCTAGCTAGAAGGCTTATTGTTATGGTACAGCAATAAGCTGGTTTCATGCCCAAATTATATTATAGAGCAGCACTTTGTTTACGGTGTCCTTACATAATTATGGAGCAACCCAGTGAACTGTTTATTCTGGGAACACTTTCTGTACCTATAGTATAGCAGGAACCTGCCATACAAGAAGATGCTACTAGTAGTGGCTGTGTTCATAGTCTGAGTCCATACGTGTATCAAACATCAGCACACCCAGATGGCACACGCGGACAATGCACCAAAGTGTCCATGGTTAGTCTATTGAGCGAGACCATTCTCTCGCACTGCAAGAGGTGGGTGTGGCATACAGAAGTTATTGACTTGCCGACCAATCAGATTTACTAATCTGATTTTGGTGGTAACACGTGCAAGAATGTGTTCCATAACTAGGTGCCTAACTAAATGAGATCGTTTGATGATTACGCGTTCTGTAACTAGGTGCTATGTTTATGGCATTTAGGTACAGTAAAGGGCATCTGCAATAATTATCTAATGACATACTACACTGTAGTCCTTTCCGGTAGCTTGACGTTCGGGACAAAAGTTGAGCTAGTCTCGTGCCATGACCCCATGTTGTTAGTTTGGGTCAGGGATCAAGACCGTGCTTGACCACCCTTCATCAATGCATACACTGTCTGTAGTCTAGAAATGTAGCTCAATTGTAAATGGTTTGCTGAGTTGTATTGCAGCCCTCCTCTCTTTTGTTGTTCTTCTCCAGGAGGACAGTGCGATGGATACCTCTTTCCCGGGGAAGCTGAGGCTTGGCCTGAAGTTCTCCCCGTATCATCAGTTCAAGGATGCATCCAAGCGCAAGATGCTGGGTTCACTCCACATTTCTATCAAGCAGGCACAAGACTTACTGCCTATGGACACGCTTGGACTGACAGACGCCACTGTCAAATGCTATTTGCTTCCAAACAGGAGTTCAAGTGCATGGGAAGCGCAAGACAAAAGTCGTCAAGAACAACCTGAACCCGTCTGGGAAGAACACTTTGTGTACAAGAATGTGACCTTGGGGGAGCTGTCGAGTGACCGTCTAGGACTGTGATCGACGGGGTAGCAATGATTTCATTGGCGGACTCCATCTGGGTCCCGGCCTCAGTCGTGCGGCCAAGCACTGTGATTTGATGGACTCTATTGGGGAGGAGTTGTCCCAATGGGAGGCCATGCTGACCCATCGGGTAGAGAAGTTGCACACACTCAGACCAACCATGGTCCCCATGATAAGCCAACACGGAGCGTCATTTGTGCCTCCAGGAAAGGAACTCAGTCCGGTCCAGGAGTTGAGCCCCACGCAGGAGACGAGTCCTTCGGGAGGGCAGCTTCCAACCCTTGAGTCGTACTCTTTCACCCCGCCCATTGTTCCTACTCCCTCTCCCACAGAGGTGCCTTCTAACAGTACAACCTGCGGTGCAGGAACTTGGAAAGGCGACTACGACATCACTGGAGAGGTGCTGGTGGGGGTGTGCAAAGGCGGGCAGCTGCTGGTTCATGTGAAAAAAGCAAGAGGGCTGGCGGCTGCCGACAGCAATGGCCTCTCTGACCCCTACGTCAAGACCTACCTTCTTCCGGACAAGAGCAAGCACTCCAAGAGAAAGACAGACACCAAAAAGATGACACTATACACTGTCTACAACCAGACACTGGAGGTAAGAGGTAGCTGGTAAGAAGTGCCTTCTGCCATTCTAAATTTCGAGAAATGTTTATGTGTCAAAATTGGCACATTTCGGAAACCATTTTCTACCAGTTATGGCACATTTTTACATGTCAGATTTGGAATGAAACCAAAATTGGCAATCCTGTTCGATCTATAGGATGACTGATGTGCCATCTCTGCAAAGGATGGACATTGGACTTGGAAGAGAACATTGCACTAGGTATGGGTATGTGAATGAGATATGAAGCTAGGGATTGTGCCATTGTGGTCAGCATAAAAGAGCTTTCAAATGGCATCCTTAAACTGATTTTAATCTCAGTCACATTTTTGTCAAAAATCACACTCGACCAAAAGGTAATCCATGGATTTTAATTAATGATTTGGGTCAAAATTGAACTGACACTAAATTAGACATCATTGGAATGCTCCATTCATGCTGATCACAATGGTGCAAATCCCAGCTTCGTATCTCATTCCTATCCCAAGATACCTAGCATATTAGTCTACTGCAGCTGCATGCCCAGTCTCATTCCCAGGCTTTCTACAACATGTATACCACCAGATTTTGATCGCTTCAGTATTTGCATACAGTGAACGATCAAAAACTGGAAATGTAGGAACGAGGCCCCCCAGGATGCCCTCCACAGCAAGTGGCTGCTAGTGTATCATGAATCAATCAAGACAAGACTTGACTTCACTCTTCATCCTTATTGTACCATCGCTCACCAGGAGGGCTGTTTCTGCTTTCTCGATTTTTGGCAGAAATGGAGTGTCAGTCACCCTGCAAAACAGGAGTGCTCCAATTTGGCTTAATTGACATGTCAAAATGTGCCATAGTTGGTAGAGAATGGTTTCCAAAATGTGCCTGTTTTGGCCTGTGAACATACCTGAAATACATTTTCTGTTCCATTCCAGAAGTATGACTCCTGTAATGCATGTTGATTTCTCTAGTACAAAGTTTCCATGGAGGGCTTGGCCTCCCGCACTCTCTGGCTGAGTGTATGAGACCGGGATGGGATCGGGAGGAACCAGTTTCTTGGAGAAGTTCGTCTTCCAATCTCTTCACTGGATTTGAACGACCTGTCACCGTCCTGGTATACTTTACAGGAGAAGGTACGTGACAGAATAAGCCAGTTGCATGCAAGCGAAAGTATTCATGGAATGTGTGACGTCACATCCGGTTGCTCAATTGCAGCCACGTTAAGTATTGCAGTGAATGGCAAAATCGGTAGGTGGGCGTTTGAAATGTGTGCGTGATTAAAACTATACCGATCACACAATTTAAGTGACCGCGGTGATAAACAAGAGACCTGGACGTTCAAGACGGTGAGCGAAGTGTGAGAATCGGTTGAAGTACGAACAAGAACAAGGCCCCCCTTGCTACGTCTAGGGCCCCCCTACCTCCAGTGTTCAGGCTCTATTCCTGCATAGCTAGATTATTATACTTCGGAAGTATTAGCTATGGTTTCTGTGATGCTTATTGCCGCGGACATACTGGGAGCAAACCTGAGCGAGCTGTTGGTTCTCTTTTGGCATCGCTATTGGGAAAGTGCCTGGAACAAGCTCGCGACTGCGACCTCCGCTGCCTCACATCCATCCCAAACACACTGTCATAGTCACAGTCACTTAAGCTTTGTAGTCAGTATGGTTTTAGTCACTCGCAGGTTTCAAACCGCCCCCCTGCCAATTTGCCATTCACTGCAATACTTAACGTGGCTGCAAAAGAGCAACTGGATGTGATGTCACGTCAATCAAATTCCTTCGCTCTTGCGTGCAACTGGCTTATTGACTTGTCCTAAAACCCTCAAACATCCTCTCAGGCCCCTTGGTTTCTGGGCTCAAAACTACTCCCACTCAGCCATCCTAAACAGATATGTGACTGTAACCGTATCTGCTAATTAACGTCTCTCCGGCAGTGCCAACCCAGCCTAGCTTAAAAACAGGCCTTGAACTGGATGCCCAACAAGGTTAGACGGCAAGTCATTTATGCCAAAAAGGACGGAAGTGGCGCCCAACTGAGGGTTTGCTACACCCGAGCCGAGACACAGCCATGCTGTTTGCACGCTGCAGGAGCACAGCCATGCTGTTTGCACCCTTCAGGTGCACCCACCCACCTCTCCCTGTTCCACCCTTTCTGCTCACACAGAACCTATGTCCCAAGGACATTCAGTGGTGTCAACAGAAATTTGTTTAGGTGGGTGCATAATGAGATTCCTATTGGATGAACAGAACAACAAAATGCACATTAGAAGCACAAAGGGAAAAGTTGCAAATTCCAGTGGGGTACAATTGAGTTCAGTATGAAAGTGGCACACTTCACAACAGGATTTCTGAGAGCGTGGCTGGAGGTGGCTTCCTGTGGCATCCTGAAGCTAAAATTTTCATGATGTCTTATGAAGGCACTGGGCAGGAAGGAGTTGGTAACTAAGGGATCCTGTCTAGGTGCCATATTCATTGCTGTGGTATATGCGAGGCCATTTTGATTTTCCGATAACTTTGGGGGTGAGGAGTTGGTAACTAAGGGATCCTGTCTAGGTCCCATATTCATTGCTGTGGTATAATTATGCGAGGCCATTTTGATTTTCCGATAACTTTGGGGGGGGGGGGGGGGGGGGGGTTGTATCCACAATTGCTAGCTAGGCACCTCCACTGTAAGATTCATGGATGTATGTACAAGAACAGAACAACTGCAACAAACGTTACAAAAACTAGCTGATAGAAATTCTAGCACCTGCGTATGTTCGAGGTGATGCCTATACATAGAAACAATACATGTAGTGAGAAACAGATAGCCAACATCTGTTAATGGGAAAACTTGTGTTTGCTGCTCCAAATAGTTGCCTACAGCTTTGCACTTAATTAACTTAAGGTGTATATACATTACGGCAAGGAGCACATCTAAAATACAGTCTGAAACCATCATTTCTGTAAATTAACAGGGTTTGGGGTAAGTGCTCTGCTGGGCAGTGAGCACCTGGTTTTGTGATGTAACCTCTATAGCTTGTGTGGTTCCTTCACTCAGGACGTGAGTGCTGTAAGCACCCACCACCCGGCCAGACACCACCCGGCCGGACACCACCCGGCCAGACACCACCCGGCCAGACACCACCCGGCCGGACACCACCCGGCCGGACACCACCCGGCCGGATACCACCTATCATGGGGGGCTGAATCTTGGTCTGATGTTTGCTCCAACTTCAACCAAAAAGGGAATATTGTTGGAACAGTCTCCATTGCCATCAAACAAGCAAGAGACTTACCAAATATGGACACTAGAGGACTATCGGATGGATATGTAAAGTGCTACTTGCTGCCGGACAGGAATGCTAGCGGACAACACGAGACCAAAGTGATCAAGGACAATCTGAACCCCATCTGGGACGAACAGTTCACGTACAAGAACGTAGCCTTGGAGAAGCTGTCAGGAGAGAGGGTGTTGGAGGTGACCGTCTGGGATTACGATATGGGCTCCAGCAATGATTTCATTGGTGGTCTTCGTCTGGGCCCTGCCCCTGGCCATGCAGCCAAGCACAGTGATTGGATGGACTCTACTGTGGAGGAGGTGTCTCACTGGGAGGCCATGCTGGCCCAGCCGGGAGAGAGGTGGCACACGCTCAGATCAACAATGGATCCGAGAGGTATTCATCTCTTAAAGCCGCCCTCACTGTTTCCACACCATGAAGAAACCGCAGAAGAGAGAGCTGTTGAAGAGGTCAGCAACTGTAGAGATAATAGAACTACGTAGTTCTATTATCTATGATGTGACCTAAAGCATTCATGCTCACGTCATGATAAACATTCATGACTTTCCACCTTTCGTGCCCAGACCGTGTGATCAGATCTTGATCTTCAAGCTCAGTTTATGAATGGTAGCTGAAGGTTCATGCTTTCATACCTGGTATCAGTGTTGGAACGAGGAGTGGCTGAACTCAAGGTCGCTTGTCTTCCCCTTGGCCGCCATTGCTTGCTTTGGCTAGGCTGTCATTTTGTAGTCACGAATGTGTGTGTTAATTCGAGTGAGCTACTCCGGTTTGCCACTGCGGTCCATGTATATACATTGAAGATGTCCAACAATGATCATGGCTGCAAAGATTCGAGCTAGCCTAACATGTGGACCTCTTATTCTGCTCTCCAGGCTGCTCTGATTGACCCCCACACTGCAGGGACCAGTGTCCAAGCTGTACCCATTCACCCCCACACTGCAGGGACCAGTGTCCGATCTCACCCCCTCAAACGGTCCTCACAAGTCCTCTCCAAGGTTTGCTAAACTTATATCCGAAATGGTCTTGGTGAAAATAGATAGTTCTGAAAATGTAGGATCTAGGATCTTTGAATTCTGAAGCCTGATGCGAGTATTATGTGACTTGTGTCTTCTTTTGTGTAGGCTCCTGCTTTTGTCAGAATGAATGGTGAAATCGCCCCAAGCTGTTACTAAAGAAGAGGAGGAGGAAGATCCACGTACGTCTGGGCCCTCCTCTCCCTCCACTTCCCTTGCGCCCTCTCCACCTCTTGCTGAGTCGCACTCAGCCCAATCCACTACCCTGCTAGGTTTGAAGCATTACAACAGTGCTGGTAGCCTTGGGACCCTTGGGAGCATGAACAGCGTATACAGTGCTGCTGGGGGCAAGGGTGACTACGACATCGCAGGAGAGGTGCTGGTGGGGGTGGAGTATAAAGGCGGACAGCTGCTGGTTCATGTAAACAAAGCAAGAGTGCTGGCGGCCGCTGACAGCAATGGCCTCTCTAGCTGACCCCTACGTCAAGACCTACCTGCTTCCAGACAAGAGCAAGCACTCAAAGACGAAAACTGCTACGTATCAAGAAGAAGACACTGGACCCCGTCTATAATGAGACTCTAAAGGTACATGATTATGCTAGGCTCATTTCTTGATCATTCTGGTTCATTCATTCCATAGTGAACGTGCCATTAGTTAGTGAGAGTACGTTAGCATCTGTATGCTATAGAGTATTTATACAGACCCAAACCCAACCCTAACCACACCCTAACCCATATGAAATCATTACACTCCTGGTAGGGGAAAAATTGTGCCACGTAAATTAATATAATAAATATTATAATGTTTGAGTACTTAGGATTGGCCTACAGAGATTCTGACTACGCTGCCATGATCGCCATCATGTACTGACCTGAATGTAAAAAGTTGGTGCTGAAACTCACCTTGGTGGTGGAGATAGAAACGCTTTTGTCTCGCCGTTGGCCGCCATTGCTCGAGCGCTCTCTTCGACTTCCGGTGGCAGTACCGTTCTTAGGAAAGGCACACGAAGATTCTGACCACACGGCCATGATCGCTGTCGTTCACTGACCCTTACATGCCGAAACTCACCGTGCTGGCTAAGTTGTGAGTGCTGTAATAATGTCTTGTCTTCCTTTTGGTCGCCATTGCTCGCGATCGACTGAGCGTGGTTGCCGCGTGACATGTGCGTTAATTGGAACTTATTGCAATACTTAGCTTGCGCTATGGCAAGTTGCAACGCGGCTATAGCGCTACTTTATGAATGGTACTTGAGAGCACTCGAAATAATTTCTGATATTCCCTGTATATAGCTATCATTGTGATGTGTGATAATTGGAACGAACTGTCACACTTGGCTTGTGCTACCGTTTAACCGCGGCTACCAGGAGTGCGGTTGCCCCTCGATACATAAAATGATTTCTTTGGGCGGGACTAGACTTGTGACGCGCGACCTTCGTACTTCAATTTACTGAACCTCGAACTCGGTGAAGAATGTTCCAGAACGTTAGGCATGGGCTGCAATTTTCCAGAACAGGTGAAGCTACAAGCGTTAAGTGGATGCAATCAGGGAGCAGCAGTCGAAGCGGACGCAATCGGGGAGCAGCAGCCGAAGCGCACGCAATCGGGGAGCTGCAGTTGAAGCGGACGCAACTGGGGAGCAGCAGCCGAAGCGCACGCAATCGGGGAGCTGTTGAATTTCGGGGAAGTTGTTCTGTCACTAACAACTTACCCCATTCTGTTCTACTGTTTTAGAAATTCTATTCCATTTTGTAATGGCACCCATTCCATTCCCCATCCCCTCTATCCCTCTCCCCCCAGTACAAGCTACCCCAAGCTGAGCTGAACTCTCGTACCCTCTGGCTGAGTGTGTGGGACTGGGACAGGTTCGGGAGGAACCAGTTCCTGGGGGAAGTTCGCCAGTCCCTCTCCTCCCTGGACCTCATCGACTCAACTGCTCAGTGGTACACCCTCCAAGATAAGGTTAGTATAGACATTTGTAGTGATGCACCGATATGGGCTTCTGATGTCAAGAATTTAACTCTTTGAGCGCGTTAATTAAATTCCAAACTTCCGTGTCACGCGACGGCCGTTTCCTACACGTGCAATCAACTGGCGGTTGTGCGAGTATTGTGCCCGAGGACAGAGAATGCGTTGTCGAGAAAAGCTGAGAAGCGTCTAACCGTCCTTACTTTGTATAGGAGAACCGGGATGAGTTATTCACCATCGTGGGATTGCAGTCAGGCGGTGCTGAGAACGTACAACACAGAACGGTAGTAACAACGATGCTGTAACAACCCGGGTAAGTCGTCTCTGTCTACCATTCCATGTGTAGTAGAGCGTGTATTGCCTTTAGAATTGGGAGGATATGATACTAGGTTACTGTGGAGGTAGTCGGTAAAGAAAGGATAAGGCAGCAAATAACTGATGATGGTACTTACAAACAAGTTACATGTACATGTATTATGAGCTGAAACTGTTACTCTAAACTTCGTCGAGATGATGTGCTGGGTCTAATTTGGTGTGGTAAAGTTCGAAACAAGGTACTGGGCACATCGGCAGTTTGCACTGCTTGCAGCAGAAAGTAGTCCTTTTTTTGCCTCTTCCCTTCTTGTTTGAGCAGACTACGCACACTGGCTGAGATAGCCTCCCACTAGCACACGGGGGAACCTTCGCAGGGAAGTGGCGCTCTGTAAGGCGAGCAGGTGGAGGTAGGGCATTCATGCGACTGGGACGGTGGATGTGGGTGTCGCTTTCGGCACTACCTAGGAGTTGTTTTGCAAGTTCAATCCTGAAGTGCTTGTGATCGAGTTTGCGACCTGGTTGCACCGATAAGCGATAGAGTATGTATGCATTCACAATCGCATTGTCAAAGAGGTGAAAAAAGGCTCGTCTCCACCACTTTACTGTGCGATGGCTAAATCCATAATAGGAAAGCAGCTGATCAGCCTTGTCCACACCCCCCATGTATGTGTTATACTGCTCCACCATCACAGGTTTCTGGACATCTTCAATGCCGTCTGTTGCCAGCCGTGACCTCCGACGCTTTGTCACCATGGAGTCATCGTGGAGTGTACTCAGCATGGTCACTGCTCGTTTGTCCATCCACCTCAGAGCAAGCATCCCCTTCTCCACCTCAGAACTCGTCACCTCTCCCTTCTTCAGCTTTGCTGCTACCACTGCTTTGGGCATCCTCCGCCTGTTCCCACGAGCAGTACCGCACGCACCGAAGCCCACTTGACGAAGAGAAGAGAAGAGGTTTGGGCTGGTGTAGTAATTGTCACAGTACAAATGGTGACCCTTGTGTTCCAATCCCTCCACTAGCTTCAGCACAACTGCATGAGTGACACCACTGCTGTCGTCAAGGGAAGTGTCCTTACCTACATGTATGTAATGTCATTCTAAATGAGCATTGTGGTTGTTTTTGAAATTAGGCATACCAACACATGACATTGCCAGCTATTGTATGAATCTCATTCTATCTCTTTCCCCTTACACTGCTGCACACACACACACACACACACCACACACACACACACAGACACACACACACACACACACACACACACACACACACATACACACTGCACGCACACACATACACATTGCACACACGCACGCACGCACACACTGCACGCATGCACATACTCTGCATGCACTCACATACACACACAGCACACACGCACACTGCACGCATGCACTCACACACACAGCACGCATGCACACACTGCACGCATGCACATACTCTGCATGCACTCACATACACACACAGCACACACGTACACACTGCACTGCACGCATGCACATACTCTGCATGCACTCACATACACGTCTTGAACTGGTTGCATGTTCATGGGGCACACTCAGGCTCAAGCAACATCGGATATTACATGCACACTGCATACACGCACACAACACGCACAACATGTACACACACACGCACACACACGCACACATGTACACACACACGCACACATGTACACACACACACACACACACACATGTACACACACACACACACATGTACACACATTTAGTCCTGCAGGCCAAGCCCACTTCCGCACACGGAATTGTCTGGGAATTGTCTGGTGAATGTATATGCTGACGTTTGTAGCCATGCTCTGCTGGCAGATTACCAATCAGGTTGCAGATCTTTGCCACATGCTGTAATTATCCGTTGTGAGTACTGGCAAAGGACCTGCTACTTTAGTAGTATGTTGCATAATGTATAGACGCTGCATTCCTGACGTTGTTACAGCATTCTTCCCTCTCCTGCGGAATTGGGTTGGCCTGCAAGTCTATACACAATAGGCACAGCATACATTACCACACTAAAATAATGGCAATGGCCCAATGGCATTGTCCATGCATCTGTAGTAAGAGCTAATTCCCAACTACATAACTTTCATACCTGTGTACAGCCTCCAGTTGTATGTGTACCCTGTGACACTGTCGGCTAAAACAAATGCCTTCATCCCCCACTTAGTAGGCTTCTTCGGCATATACTGGATGAACCAAAGGCGGCCTTTGAAACCGATCATCGATTCGTCCACCGAGATCTCACGCCCAAGTGAGAAAGCTGACTGGAAATTCGAGATAAGGGGGTCGGCAAACGGTCGCAGCTTGTACAAGGCATCATACCCCGGTTGGCCCTTTGGGATGTATTTGCTGCTGTCGTTCAAATGAAGAAACCGCATGATGAGAGAGAATCGGTCTCGCGTCATGATTGAGTTGAACGTGGTCGTAGCAAAGGGCCATGACGTCACCCAAGAATCCTCGATGGTAGGATAGCTCACAAGCCCCATAATTATGGTCAAAGACAGGAACCGTCGCAGCTCAGCCACATCATGCGATGACCGTCCCCACTGCCGGACTCGTGATCGAGGAGGCAGTTCATGACTGTCAATGAACTGCTGAGCAAACAAATTCGTTTGCTCCACGATGCCCTTGAAGATCTCGTCTGTAATGAACAAACTGAGGAATTCCAATGGAGACTTGTTGGACATGTCCTGCGTGCATCCTGGCTCATCCACAAACTCAGGAATCTCATAAAAACTCCCATCACTTCCACCATCACTCCCACCATCACCCCCACCATCACCCCTACCATCACCCCCACCACCACTCCCACCATCACTCCCATCATCACTGCCTTCACCCCCACCACCACTCCCATCATCACTGCCTTCACCCCCACCACCACTGCCATCATAATTTCCATCTCCTCCATCATCATTGCCATCATTCCAACCTGCATCACTGTTCCAGCCACCATCATCTCCATCATCTTCATCTTTCTCATGTTCATCTAGATACCCATCGAAGTCTTCATCACTCAAATCATCATCCTCTGGCAGTGGAATCTCCATATATGCTAGCACATCATCCACAGTATAATGTCTTGCCATTGTAATGTTATCCTTCCTCCTGTAAATCGCTGATGTAAACACTGCAAATAGTACTAAATTGAGAAGACAAGCAGGTGGCACGGTAAGGGTTTTTCCCGCGGAAGATCGCGGTTGCAGTAAGTTTCGTTATGATTAGCGACCTCCTTAGGGTTGTCCCCCGCCGTATAATTGTAGTCATTATACTAGACAGCTTCCGCCAGCCGGCATCATGCAGCTGGCTTCGTTGGGCGTAAAATTACGCCGCTCGCGCTACGCGGAAGTAATAACGGGGCGTAAAATTACGCCGCTCGCGCTCAAAGAGTTAAATATGGATGCTCCCCTTTTTCAACCAGTCTCTCCATTTTTAAGCTGTAAATCTCTAGCAACAAGAAATTAATTCATGCAACATGCTGTTCATACATTTGAATCAACCTCTCGTTTCAGGATGAAACGTCGCACGGAGACGTGGACACAATCTACTGTGGAGAGCTGAGGCTAGGGCTGCTGTACACAAGGATAGCAAGAATTAGGGACCCTGACCGTCCTAGTTCGACAGGCTAAGGAGCTAGATGGACTAGCCAATGCAGCTGTCATGTGCTACTTGCTGCCGGACAGGAGTGCTAGCGGCAAGCGCAAGACGGGGGTGATCAAGAACAACCTGAACCCCATCTGGGAGGAACAGTTTGTGTACAAGAGTGTGAGCGTGGGGGAGCGAGGGTGTTGGAGGTGACCATCTGGGAGTATGACAAGCGTGGGAATGAGTTTATTGGTGGTCTTCGTTTGGGCCTGACGCCTGGCTGTGTAGCCAAGCGCAAGGAGTGGATGGACTCCATCGGAGAGGAGATATCGCACTGGGAGGCCATGCTGGCCCATCTGCGAGAGTGGGTGGAGCATTGGCCACTCAGAACAACGATGGTCCCCAGAAGGCTTGATCTCTCCAGTCTACCGCCACTCCTTTCAGGTGAGTCTCCATACAATGCAGTAGAAGAAGCCACACAGCCACCATCCCATTGGCTTCCTCACAAACAGTCGCACCCCTCCAGTCAACCTTCTGAGGAGGAGTTTCCCAAGATCCAAATATCCCCATCACAGCACCAACAGTCACTGCCCTCAGAGACACGTGATGAAAGTGAAGATGAGACACTTTTTGGGGCAAATGTTTTGCAACACAAGCCTCCGAAGGTGGAAGAAAATGGCGTTGAGTCTCTCTTCGGGGCGAAAGTTAGTGTGTGTACTCACCACACCCCAGGTGAGAAACAACAGCCACCCAATACTTCAAGTGCCAACATGTCTGTCCAGTTGAGGGAGCCCACCCCGGAGGAGGGGCCATTGACGTCGACACCTGCCATGCAATTGGACCACGAAATGCAGCAGAGGCTGGGTCCTCGGAGTGAGATGTCACCAGTGCCAGCCATGGTCGTCTCTTTGAATGATACTCTGGACACCCAGGAAGATGCACATTCTTTCCAGATAAGTGTGTGGGTGGGTGGGGTTGGGGCTCGGTGGGTGGTATGAGTGTGAACCCAACTGCTTGGTTGCAAGCTTATGCTTGACACAGTCTGACACAAATAGCCCTAACGATCCTCATGAATATCATTGATAGCTCCTATTTACTTCCCCATTAGAAGCATGTATGGGCCATTGCGTGCATATCCATGCTTGTGAGCACTACAGAGCGATTCTGAACCTGTGCGGAATAAAAGAGGACAGAGCACATGTTTGTGGGGTTGATTCTTTGCCGCAGCTACTCAGGTGTTGCTCTAGCCAGGCATGGGGAGCAAGTAGCTTCGTCCCCCCTGGGAAACCTCGAAACTTGCTACTGCTGGTAGCAGCTATGCTTTAGCCAGGCATGGGCCGGGAGCAGGTAGCCTCATTCCCAGCCCAAATTGCCCCAGCTTAGGATTTTTGTTCATGTGTGGGAGAGCTGAGGCTGGCAATTTAATTTTGCTATTTGCATGACATTGTGTATAACAGAGGTTTCTTGTTTCTCCTCACAATGCATTAATAGTTAATAAGGCACACAGTATCACTTCATTACTCATTTGCACATGCCGTGTCACCTTTGTTATTGCTGGATGCCTGACCTTGAGAATCAATAATTGTACGAATTCCAACTCAGCATTACAACTGATTCTCTCTCTCTCTCTCTCTCTCAGTGAGTTGGAATTGAACTGAGGTCTCCACACAATGCTGCCACGTGTATATGCAATTAGTGTTCTGTTCCTCTGCTGTGGGCCCCGAGCATCTGACTAATATCCAGAAGGTCTTGGGTTCGAATCCCAGCTGGTCCCAGAATTTTTTTAATTTTCTCTCTCTCATCATCACTAACTGTCGCCTCAAAAAGTATGTCCTACTGATTAGCCTCGTTCCCAGGCGCTCGGTAATTTAAGAGAAGAGCACCTGGTATCCACTGTTCACGCATGTGCGAGCAGTTCCGTTACATTCTAAGTATAATTCATCGAGATACGTAAGCTGAAATAACATGGACAAATATTCGGTATAATATACGACCCCAGCATCATGCGAGGACGTGGTTTCAAAGTCTGTGGATGGCAATAAGCCGCTTCTACCTTTCCGAAGTGGACGCAAAGGCACGATAGAGACCCGGTATGACCCCATACAGATTTGACCTGACCATATTTAACCATATAAGCACATTCTTGCCCTTAAGTACGTACTGTATTGCTGTCAGTTGTTCGTCCTCAGCACCGTTCCTGGCTTTCCGACGTTACCGAAGGCGTACGGCACGGCTTGGTTGAACAGGGCTGGGTGTAAAACAACTCCCGTGTTTCAGTAAATGTACGGTCGTGCAACATGGACTAGTATAACAGTAGTTTCCAAGTTCCCCACGAAAACCTGGGGAGCCTCGCATGCGCGAACAGTGGATACCAGGCGCTCTTCTCCCCAGTTACCGAGCGCCTGCGAACGAGGCTAACTACTGATCTGTTATCAGCCATCCTCGCAGAAAGCAGTGTGATTATGGTTTTCTTGATCTTTAGGTGATCCACCTCCGTCACCAACTACTGTGGCAGTGCCAGTTCCAACAGGTGAAATTACACATGTATAGCTTTGGTTGTGTTGCCATGGTAATCATTACACATGCACAATGTTATAGCTTTGCTTGTGTTGCCATGGTAATTATTATATGCACAGTGTTATAGCTTTGGTTGTGTTGCCATGGTAATAGCATATCAATTAGCTTATCTAATGCAGTTACCACTACTCATGAATGCTCTCAAACTGTCACATGATTATAGGTAGTATGAGATTAGCCTTGTTCCAAGGCCTCTGCCAGTGCTTATACAGTTTGAAAAAGGCGGGAAACGCTATCAGCCCATACAGCACTCTCGACTGGAACTGCACACACCGGTATAAATTTTTTTCCATCATATCACTGATCAGGAGGGATAAATGGCATTGCAAATGGAATTGCAGTACTTAGCTTGCGCTACGGTGAGTCGCAACCGGGGTTGCAACGCGGCTACCAGGAGTTTCAACGCAGCTACCAGGAGTTTCAACGCAGCTACCAGGAGTGTGATCGCCCCTCGTTGTTATAAATTTTAATGAACATTCAATTTTGAAAAAGCACTGTTTGTGTAGCAATACTTAGTGAACATTCCAATTAGCATCCTGTGTTACTGAGAACACCATGTTCTTGTGTGGCAGACGTGGTACAGACTGTGATGTCATGTGAAGCATCTGCATGCAACCTCAGACTCCTCTCCTCTCTCATAGCTTGTGCAGCCATTGCCCTTGACATGCCACCCCACTTGAGGAAGCAAGGCAGCGGACCCCACAGGAAAAGTCCAGACCAAGGCCACCTCATAGCAGAAGATGGTAGACACGGAACCAGAGTATAGACCTCCCTCTGCAGTAAGTGTTAAGCTATTAATTGCAAGTACAAATTTAGTGGCTTCAGATGATTGTACCCAGACTAGCCTCATACCCAGGCTCGCCTCATACCCAGGCTAGCCTCATACCCAGGCTAGCCTCATACCCAGGCTTTCCATCCAAGATTTTGTCTTGTAGCAACTCGGCAGGGAAGCCTGGGAGCATTTATTGCATGATTGTGATACCATGCCACCGATGATGTGCCTCAATGCTTGGGTAGCAATGTGTGTCCTCCTGGATGCCAAGTCGTCTCGGTCAACATATTCCTGGCTCCACAGTTCTTACGCCTCATTCCCATACTGCTGTTTGTACACAGCTTCATTCCCATACTGCTGTTTGTATACAGCCTCATTCCCATACTGCTGCTTCTACACAGCCTCATTCCCATACTGCTGCTTGTACACAGCCTCATTCCCATACTGCTTGTGTGTACAGCTCGATTTTAGTAGAGGCTGCACATTTGACGCACTGATCAACACAGATTTCTACTTTTCCATCTCTACACACACACACCTCTCACACTCTCACATGCACACACTCTCACTGCCTAACTCAGGCATCCTCAAGGTGATGCAGACCCACCTGATAACTGCAGTGGAGAGAATCAGTGCAAAGCCTGTGGAGCCCTACGAGAACCTTCAACGAGATTGGTAAGGCACATCGTTTGTATAATTATGATACCAGCTGGCACGTGTAAACATAATATCAACTCTCGTTGATGCAAAGGAGCAAATTGAATGGAGTCCAGGTTACCTTGTGTTTATCTGTGTCTGCCTAGTGTAGTCGCAACTTTGAAAAGCAGCAGCATTCAGCTTAGGGTATGGCCTGGAAGCAAGCCTCATACCCTGACCAACTGGTGACAAAGCTGGTCTGGCAGCCTTGTTCCCAGGCTGTGTGAGAGGAGAGCTACGTGGCCTGGGAACGAGGCTAGGAATGTGTCTGCTCTACAACACTAGGCTCATTTGCTGGACAGTTTATAGTATACTTCTGTATGACCTGTAAAGCTTTGCATGTCGTTTCCTTTTCATTCTTCACTGAGCTTCTTAGGAGAACAGTAAAGTAAGTAATTCTTCTAGTGTGGGGCACTCATTTTAGCGTGACAGGTACTGAGAATTAAGGTGCCATTTCCTCATACCTAGATTCTCGAGGAGGAGTTTCCCTGGCTGGGTCATGGTCATGCCATGAGGGAGGTGAGTCACAAGAAAGAGGATGTTAATGCGGGAACTCTTGGTGAGCTCTCCACAGCCTTACAAGCACTGTACCCATCCATTATGATATTGTGTGATTGCACACTGTTCTAGTAACAGTGCAGGTAGTGATTGGGATAATTTTTGCCCTAATTGATGATTCTGTATAACTTTCACAATTAATAGCACAACATTTTTTCAACGTCGAATCCTGATCTTGGAAGATCATTGAACTTTTCTATTCCAGCCCAGACACGTGAACACGGAAGAGAACTTCTGAAGGCAGTTGGAACCATGGACCGACGCAGACGGGTGGAATCTTTGGAAGTAAGTGGCGGATGGTAGTTCCCTCATACTATCACTGATATGGCATAGGTGTCTGCTGTATTCCCTCGCTCACGCTGACACTCCAGCTCCTCTCCAGTCACTGTTTCCTGTGGCCCACTGCTGACATGGTAACCAGTCCCGGAAACATATACAGGCTGCTTTCACATACTGTACATTTTGTCACATACTGTACAAAATGCTAGGGAGGAGCCTGGGAACGAGGCTATCTACCAATCTCAATGAGTAGTCAACGGATCATGCAGCTCCCTCCCCCTCCCTCCCTGTCCTCCCCCAGAATGGCGGAATGAAGCTTGATGTCTACCTGCAGCTCCCCATGTCCTCCCAGTCCTGCCATGGGTGACGAAGACAGTGGCAGAACACTGTCCATTTGACTTCTGTAGGCTAGCATCAGATGTGTTTGATCTTGACCCCTAAACTGAAGGACTCCTATACTGCCCCATACCAAGACAAGCAGCGCTACTGGACGGGAATGCTGCTTCTGTTTCGTGGTGGTCTCTTCCTGGCTTTTGCTGTCAACACTCCTAGCTGGAGATACAAGCATCTCCTTTGCATTACCATTGCTAGCCTAACCATTGCTTGGAATCAAGGCAGTGTTTACAAGAGATGGTACCTTGACGTCTTGGAGGCTGCCGTAGTGTACATGTTTGTGGGAGTGAATCTGGGGATTTTCACTGTGCTGGTCACTTGGCAGCTGAAAGAGCACTTTGGTTTTCCAAATGTGCTAAAACGACAAACAGCTGCATGGTTGTGCAAACAGCAACCACCAAACCAGTGTCTACTAGTGTTGTTAAGCTTCACAAGTCGCTGCTCACCAGCGTTGACAGTCATTAAGTTTTTGAGTTTAAAATTGTGCTTTGAGTTTGTTGTGCCTATCTGTTTGTTGTCAATGTTTTTCATCAACATGGCAGATCGAAGTATTCTGATTTTGATCACTGGAGTGACTGCATAATAATTACAAGTTACAAGTAGCTGAGCTCGCTTCGCTCGCTCAGCTTCTTCCCCCTTGTTCGCCTACGTGTGTAATTCGGCGCCGGACAGCCGCTCTGTCAGAGCTGCTGCTCCCTAGTTTGGTTCCCAGACCCTTCTGCGTTTCGTTTCCGGGGAGGGCGGGGCGGGCGGGCGGGAGGGAGACGGAAGGGTCTGGTGAATTGCCCTAGCGCGGATCCACGGCAGCATTCCTGCTGTCAGCGTTGATGAGGGAAAAAACATGAATCTCGAGTAGGTGCGAATCGTGAATAAAATTATAAGCAATATGGCGGCTATTAGATAGCTAGCTACACCAGTGATTTGTTTGATGCAGCTATTCAGCGCGCTGTGGCAGACAAGCAGAGCAGGTACAAGTTCTACATGATCATCAGTTTGTCAGCGGCATGGATGTTGACTGTATTCGTGTCGCTTCCAACTCGGGTCAAGTGGCGCTTATGAACTTACGGCAGTACGTCGTGATTCTGACTGTGAAGGCTGTTTCTAGCGTTGCAGTTACTGTCTGTTTGGTCTCCGTGTAGCTACTTCTCGACCGTATTGAAGCAACACACACAAACGCTGGCTCAGCGAGGTACTGCCGCGCACACTTCACACGAACACCTGCACGAAAATGTTCGATCACTCCATGATCACTCGCGACTGTTGCAGTGCCGTGCAGACTTCCCCGATCACCCTGCTGGCATCGAAAGACTGGTAACAGACCTTGCAGACTGACTTACACGTAGCAGTGCTGTTAGCATTTACGAGCGACGAGTACTTAAAGTATTCATGGTTTCACACATTGCCAATTATTACGTTTAATGAAATTCCGCGGATCCGCGCTAGGGTAATGTTATTCACCAGACCCTTCCCTCTCCCTCCCCTCCGCCCGTCCCGCCAAGAAGGGTCTGGGAACCAAACTAGCTGCTCCCCGGTTGCGTCCGCTTCAGCTGCTGCTCGCCGATTGCATCGATCTGCTTCAACTGCTGCTCCCCGTTTGCGTCCGCTTCAGCTGCTGCTCGCCACTTGTGTCTGCTTCAGCTGCTACTCCCCGATTGCATCCGTTTCAACTGCTCCCCGATTGCGTCCGCTTCAACTGCTGCTCTGGCTTCACCTGCAGCTCCCGATTGCGTCCGCTTTGACTGCTGCTCACCGATATTGCATCCGTCTGCTGTTCTAGAAGCTTCCAGCTAGCCCATGCCCAATGTTCTCGAACATTCTTCGCGGAGCAAGTACGAAGGTCGCGCGTCACTACGTAGTCTAGTCCCGCCCCACGAGCATCCCACTTCCGTTACACACACAAACACACGTTAAAATCTTAATGTATTGATACTTTCTAATCAGTCATGTGAGACTCAGGATGCACTCATGGTATAGTGCAATTTCTGAAGTGTGAGGTCATTATTCATGAGGCTATGGGCTATGTAGGAGAGACCAAGAGGAAGCTGGTGGACGAGCACAGTAGAGCAGTAAGGATGGCTGATTTCAACTCGTCAGCATTAGCGGAACATGCGTGGAGTGCAGGCCACAATGTTGACATAACCATCCTCGACCAGCATGAAAACCTGCATGCACATGAGGCTCTCGCTGGATCGGAGGAATGCCACTTAAGAGAAGCAACCCCTCAACAGAGACAAGGGCTCCCATGCACCAATGACCACCTGCTGAAGAACTCATAGTTACACCTACATTGTTGATATGATAGCTGTATAGCTATCGAAACGTCTGTTTTTTGAATCAGATACTTTTGACTAGTGAAATTAAACAAACCCAGAATGTCTCAACCTATATAGTCACACAGAACTGTTAGCACACTGTAAAAACTGACTAGTGAACGTCACCACCTGGTAGTGATATCTGTGGCAGAACGAAGTGACGATCACCACCAATTGCCACAGATATCACTACCAGGTATATAGTGACGTTCACTAAATCAGTTTTTACAGTGCATAATCCTATGGTATGAGTCATTAAAATAATTTATTATACCCCGGCCCTTTAAAAGATGCCTCAAATCACACCTTTCTACCTTTTTACTTGCATAATAATAATTATTATCATTCCATGCACAATTATTGGTTCTATAATACTACTGCTTGGCATTACATCCAAGCAAAGTAACATGCAAGGCACAGGACTTGTGCTCACTGATATATATAGTGATGGCATACAGCATTTAATTAATATTAATTGGCCAGCATCCCAGTATGTGGAGCCAGCAGCAGCACTTATCCTCAGGCCTAGTGTGCATGCCAGTTTTATTATTATTCATGAGCAGACTCCTGAATTTTGGTGATAATTAGGTAGACGGTAGATGCACAAAGTGGAACTTCCAGTGTGCAGGAGGCTGTTAATGTTATTCGTAAGGTAGGAATAATGATGGGGACAATCAACACATACTTGGTACATGTGATAAACAATGACTAACAGCCCATTTACACTATAATATAGCACTCTGGATCGATCCAACTTGAGAACTGGTTCGTAATGTGAACACGAACCGAACCGCCCCAATCTGCACCGTACTGGACCACCAAACTCCATCGAACTGTTTGGTAGGGCGTGGACGGGGGGCGTGACGGTTGCCAATAGTATCCGAACCAGATCATGAAGGGTCCGGTTTCGAGAGGAGGGGTTGTCACATGACTAGTCTTGTGAGAATGCGGTCTGGGCATGTGACTAATCATGAACTTTGACCTCGAATCACACGTACATGGAGCGCTCGGGCGGCGTAGTGTAAACGCACCTCCCAGATCGATCTGTGTTGAACCGGAGCGAATCCGCCCTTCTCGGTCTGTAGTGTAAACGGGCTGTAACAGTAACCGTTTAAGTTGTCATAAACAAGCATGGTGAAGTGTTGAAAATGTCTTTCAAATCTTCCTCCTTGAGAGTATTAATTTCCACATTAATTTTAATCTCTTCCGCACTAAGTTTTAGCAGAGCCTCGGCCAGTCGCTTGTGCTCGGTTGCTTGGGCCTTCAGAACAGCATGTGCTCGATCATATGACTCCTACAAGGAGATGAACGTGGTAGGGGTCACTGTATATCACTCCAACAGCACAGCAGTTCTATGGTAGTGCTATTAACAATTCCACTAATCCCCGAAGGCCTGTAAGTCCATCCACAGGGCAACAACCGGGCTGACAACAGCACCTTGTTGATCGTGTGGTACCAAATTGGGATTCATACACTTGGGAGAACAGTATTGTAGCCTTCTAATCATGCATCACTTTTGCCCACAACAGTGTCAAGTTCACATTGTGGAAATTCTAGCCTTAGTCAGCAAAGACAATACAGTAAGAGTAAGTGTTATAACAGTAAACAGCGCGACCTTCGTATTTCAATGTACTGAACCTCGAACTCTGCCAAGAACATTCGAGAACATTGGGCATGGGTTGGAATCTTGCAGAGCAGGCGAGGCTACAAGTGGATGCAATCGGGGAGCAGCAGTTGAAGCGGACGCAATCGGTGATCATGAGCAGGAGCTGAAGCGGACGCAATCAGGAGCTGTTGAAATCGGGGAAGAGCAGCTGAAGCGAACACAAGTGGCGAGCAGCAGCTGAAGGGACGCAATTGGTGGGCAGCAGCTGAAGCGGACGGAAACGGGAAACAGCAGTTTGAATGCAATTGGGGAGCAGCAGTATGCAATCAGGGAGCAGCAGCTCTGCACAGAGAGCTGTCCGGTGCCGGATTACTCACATGGCGTAGGTGAACGAGGGGGAAGTAGCTGAGCGAGCGAAGCTACTTCTATGTATAAGTATAATGTGAGGTAGCATGTGTGCATACATGTATGTACATGTACATGTATGTGTGTGTGTGTGTGTGTGTGTGTAGTGTGTGTGTGTGTGTGTAGTGTGTGTGTGTGTGTAGTGTGTGTGTGTGTGTAGTGTGTGTGTGAAAGTAGGGAGGAGCTAGGGAGAAAGGGTGGATGAGGGTCAAGGAACACGACAGAGTACACTTATCATCTCACTAACCACTGAATCCTGAGGTGCCCCTGGTAATTATTTCCAAGTCAACATCTGAAAAGAGTTGGGTGGAATGACAAATCATAAAATAATTTCCTCTCACTCAAACGGAATGAGTCTGGGAGAAGACCACTCATCATCCAGCATGCAGTGTGTATGTTATACACAACAGGGGGCAAACGTTACCTTCACTCATCTTGACCTTCTTGGCATGGACATTCAAGATCTCAAACATGGCTTTCACATCTGGGAGGGGAATGTTGATATGAGAGTCGAAATGACCAGGCCGAATCAACGCCTTGGGAAATGTGAAGAAAAAGAAAGCACAATACATCTTGCAAAGGGTTTCGCTACCCTTCAAGCAACAATTGGAAAGGCAGATACAGGTAGTCTTCAACTGATACTCCACATAATCACATCAAACAATGAAAGCCAGCTCTGTGAAAACAGTCAAATTTTACTACTCTGGGTCCTCAACAACCAATCTCTTCAGCCAAAACTGTTCGGGTCTAGATCTTTAACTAGCAGTCTTTGTCTGCACAAACATACAGTGCGATGTTTTGATCCCGAGGGATCTTTGTCAGGCAGTATAGCTTTTTGTCGTCACTGGTTGTGCACAATGTCTGCCAACTTGACCATCAGGCCAAGGCAAAGTAAAATCACAGATTCACTCAGTCCTATTCTTGGTGAAACAAAAAGAAATAAAGTGTTAGAGTGGGTGGAGTTTACGTAGAGCAACTAATTAGCTCTCCAGGTTTGCATACTAAAGCCATTGTGATCCTTGTACTTAGAGTTCTTGCAAAATAATGACATATCATAATACAGCTAGCCTTGTTCCCGGGCCACACAGCCTGGGAACGAGGCTAAATATGGTCACTCCCCCTTTCAGCTATTCTTTCGACAGCTCACTCCATTTCAAAGATTTGAGCAACAAGAAATCGCAGGCCACACCCTCACTTGTCCCTTAATATGCTCTAGGCAATACAGTGAAATGTGGATCACAGGCCATGCCCTCACTTATCCAGTGCTAATATGGTTGGGCTGACTACTACGGTGTAACATTGAGCACAGGCCACTGCCTCACTTGTCCAGTGACCCGTGGCTCCGATGATGACCACTCCCTCCAGTTCCCTGCAGCCGTCCATCTCCACCAGTAGCTGGTTGAGAGTCATGCAAGAGTACTGGTGGACGGTGCTCACTAACTGCATCCAATGAAGACAACACAAAGCTTGTGGCGTGGTGCTTGCTCTGGGTAGGAATGTACATGTACATGTGTGTTTGCACAGAGAGGCGGTATTGTGGATAGACATGAAGCTGTTTTCGTGAGTGTGTGTATGTGTGGGTGTGTGTGTGGGTGTGCACAGGGGGATGGAAACTACACTGTACAATTCTTCTGCAGAGTAAGCGCAGATCATTGCTAGCCTCGTACCCAGGCCCACACGCAGAACGCGGAAGAGGGCCTGGTGACACTCCTGTATGTGCACAATCAGCACAACTGCGTAAGCGATTACATTCCTTACTTGGATGCATTCGAAATTACGCGGAAGGTACATGTAGCTGTTGGTGATGGCTAAGTAGAAAGTCCTTGCCAAGGAGCGACCAGAACGCAATAATTGGCAATGGACAAACGTGATTCGCCTACCCGAAATCAAGACTGCTGAGCTCAGCACATACGGGAATTTTGCCAAGTTTCACCAGGCCCACTTCCACGTTCCACGTGTGGGCCTGGGTACGAGGCTAGATAATTGCAGTATAAAGTTTAGCCTATTACAGGTGGCCTATTATGTTTTCACAGTTTCAGGTATCATATTATATGTACATGTACATGTACATTTTTTGAGTGCTCATAGGGGATATAATCAAAGACTACTCTACTACAGTACATGTTTTACACCACACACCTTTTACAGAGTATGGTACTCTGCTGTGTTGCAACGTACATTGCAAACTATGCAAACCTAGTACATGAGTGTACATGTAGCTGCACTTTATCAGACTACAGAGATCCGAATGGTTCAAACTGTCATGTGACTGGAACCACAACTCACCAAAGAGCATCCGGCCTGACCCGGCAGCGCCAACCCCAACAAACGTCTCATCAAACTCTGAGCCCGATGCAAAGAAGGGAACCTCGGCCTCTCCGGCGATGGCCTTCCCGAGCAATGTCTTCCCCGTGCCAGGAGGACCAATCAGAAGGAGGCCTGGGGTACACGGAGAGGGAGGGAGGGAGGGAGGGAGAGAGGGAGAGAGGGAGGGAGGGAGGGAGGGAGGGAGGGAGGGAGGGAGGGAGGGGAGGAGGGTTAGGATTTGGGGTTAGGGATGTGAGGGATGGAGGAGGGGGAGGGAGGGAGAGAAGGAGGGAGGGAGGGAGGGAGGGAGGGAGGGAGGGAGGGAGGGAGAGAGGGAGGGAGGGAGGGAGGGACGGACGGAAGGAGGGTTAGGGTTAGGGGTTAGGGATGGGGGGGAGGGATGGAGGAGGGGGAGGGAAGGACGGAAGATTGAAGAGGGAGAGAGAGAGGGAGGGAGGGACAGACAGACGGAGGAGGGGGGAGGGAGGGTAGTAGCCAACTGCAATGTCATGGTCACCAGAACCACTGGTGAACATGTAGCAGTAAGAGCACAGAGTAGACATTCCAAAAAAAGGTTTCAGAAAGGTTTACCTACCAATGGGCAGTTTGGCTCCTAGATGTTGTAATCTCTCCGGGTTCCACCTCCATTAATTCTTTGCTTTATCAAATGTGTACCGCTTCTCACTGGGGTATGGGCGAAACTCCTTTGTCATCTGCTGAGCTGTGAGCGTGGACGGAGAGGGAGGGTGGAGGGAGGGTAGAGGGAGGGAGGGAGGATGGAGTGTGGAGGGAGGAAGGGTAGGAGGATGGAGTGTGGAGGGAGGGAGGGTAGTAGGAGAGTAGGAGGGAGGGTGGAGGGAGGGAGTGTGGAGGGAGGGAGGATAGGAGGAGGGAGTGTGGAGGGATGGAGGGTAGTAGGAGAGTAGGAGGGAGTGTGGAGGGAGGGAGGGTAGTAGGAGAGTAGGAGGAAGGGTGGAGGGAGGGAGTGTGGAGGGAGGGAGGGTACATGTAGGAGGAGGAACGGTGGAGAGATGGTAAGGGAGGGTGGGAGGGGGTGGAGGGGGGAGGGAGGGAGGGAGGGTAGGAGGGAGGGTAGAAGGAGGAGGGTAGGAGGTAGGGTGGAGGGAGAGAGGGCAGGAGGGAGGGTAGGAGGAGGTACCACATCTCCCTCACAAACCCTCCCTTCTGAGGATGGGAGATCACGTGCATGGGATATCACATGCATGGGTTTGTCATGATTACTGAAGAGGACAGAGAAAGAGGACAGTAGGGTAGAGGGGAGGGAGAGAAGAGTGGAGGGAGGGAGGGAGGGAAGCAGGAAGGGAGGGAGGGAGGGAGGGAGGGAGGGAGGGAGGGAGGGAGGGTGGGAGGGAGGGTGGGAGGGGAGGAGGCAAAGTGCATGGACCTTCAAGGTGTTTTTTCTCAGGTCACTACCCTCTCCAGTCAGTGATGAGGAGGCAGCAGTTGCCATTGTGGCTTGTGTCATCTTCTGCTCCTCGACATTAATTTGCTGGAGTAAAGAGGAGGAGAGGAGGAGGAAGAGGACTATAGATGATTATGTATGTGCGCACACATGCACGCACGCACGCACGCACGCACGCACGCACGCACGCACACACACACACATGCACGCACGCACGCACACACACACACACACAACATAGTCATACTCACATACATGTACACACACACACACGCACACAAACACACACCCCAAGCATCTCGAGTGCCCTCATGTAGATGCATCGGGCCTCGGAGTCCACAGCGCACCTCCCAGTCTCAAACTGCCTGACAACATAGTGAGGATCATTCTCCACCACAACCTGAACAAGATGGGGAACGTGTATTGTCAATCACCACCAGGAGGGGGTACATGTACATGTAGGTTAGTCTCGTGCCCAGACCCTACTGGGAACGAGACTAGGGGTACATGTATTGACAGGCAGCACACAGGGCCACGTATATCCTCCTAATTGTCATACCAGAATTCATCATCTTACTGCCAGACTTCACAGTACGTTTAATATGATACTACACTAGTGGCAAAAAATTTCTGCGAAAATTAAAAAGGATTTAGTGATGGCCTGTCACATTCGGAATTATTCCACCCCTCGAAAAAGCTAAGAAACAAGGAGAAATGCCTTTAACCAGGCTCAGTCCCATCCATTATAAAATGTAGAATTTAGGGAGGGGATGGGACTGAGCCTGGTTAAAGGCATTTCTCCTTGTTTCTTAGCTTTTTCGAGGGGTGGAATAATGTGACAGGCCATCACTAAATCCTTTTTAATTTTCACAAAAGCGCAGTTGATAAAAACCCGTATTTTGTACAGTAGGTCATGTGAAAAATCCGTATTAGTACTGTAGGTCACGCGAGAGATCCGTATTATGTACAGTAAGTCACGTGCAGGGTTTCATACAGAGGGGGGGGTGCCCTGGGATTTCCCCCCCCCCAGGTGAAGTTTCCCCCCCCCAGAAAACAGAAGACAATAATATTATAAATTTAATATTAAACTGGTTGGACATGCAGCAGTATAAGCAGTGGCGGATCTTTTTATTTTCCTCCTTACTAACTTGCTGCCGCTATGTTGCAACTCCTGGCCTGGCCTCCTCAGCTCGCAATATCGTGCATTGCCTGAAACCAAACTGCTTGGGAACGAGACCACGATCTAGTATACCCCTCTGTGTACGTACGTATTACGTTTGTGAGCGAAATTTGAGCAAGGAAGAAGCTCATGGTGGCCCTGGCAGGCCTGGGACCTGCAATCCTCGTACATCTGGAACTTGCAGTGCAAAGCGTGAAGGTGCCACGAGAGCCCATCCTGAGAAGTGAAAAATGAAGGCGAAAAAATTTTTCCGCGCTTCGCGCGGACTGATCAGCACTACACACCTCTATGCACTTCCTCCGGCAGCATTTAATATATGGTGCCCCACTTTCATAAATCCTGTATCCGCCCCTGATAAGTTGTGAGGTAGGTAGTCTAATACATACCCAGATCTGAACATGTCAAAACATGTCAGTTGGTCACAACCCTGTGTATGATATGACGTGCTGAGGGAATGGGAGGGGGTGGGGCTTGCATGGGTTGCCATGTGTCCCCCCCCCAGCAAAAAATCCTGTATGAAACCCTGACGTGCACTACAGCAAATCTGTGACAGTTTCGTGTCAGAGACTACCTGGACTAGCTAGTACTGACTACCTTTTGGGCTCCTGAAGAGGGCTGACTTACATCTCGATACTTCCGGAAGTCGAGGTTGAACTCATTCGTATACTAGGGTATCCCGTTTGAAATGGACCGTACAACTGCCAGTCATCAGCGTGGACCGACTGTACAGCTGCCAGTTATCGGCGTGGCTCAGCCTTGGGCTTGGTACGCAGGCCTTCTCGCCCAAGCGTTTGAAGCTTGCCGTAGTACTTGGTAGTACTAACGCGAAGGGTGAACCAGAACTGAAAAATATTGTCGTCAAGCAAGCTATGGTAATGCGCATTCGCTACGTTCATTGGTAGAGGAACGTGCAATGACATTCCAGGTTTGTATGATAAAATCAGTATCACCATAGTACCAAGCTATACCGGAAACATATCACTCGTTTGTCGCCTTCGGCATTGTTACTTGTGCTTCGCACTTGTAACAATACTACGGCAACATTCCGGTATAGCTTGGTACTATGGTGATACTTATCAGGTAACTGAGTATCAATATCGCCTAATTTAAGTATTGAAGCACCAATATTGTGGGTCATGTCCACACCAGTGTTATTTGCATGTAGTATACATATTATGGCATATAGTGTAGTATATCCTATGAGCCAATTCATACTGCTTACTTCGAGGTATCTTGCCTGGGCCTTGCATGGCGTTGTCAGTCTCTGAGTTAGCCCGGTCCTCCAGCTGTGCGGCCGAGACGTAGGAACGGGAGGAGGAGGATGTGAAGGAAGGGAGGGGCCATCCTGGCCGGGATGAACAATGATAATATTACTAGACAGTCAGGCATCATCCTAACAGACACTTCCCTATTGAATAGGTGTGGTACTAATACAGAATGTATTCATGCAGGTTTGCGCCAATGGAGTGTATCTCCTATCCTGATAGCAAACCTTCAGTTATCATTAGCTATTCCATACATGTACACATGCACATGTACCTGCGAACCTTGTTCGTCCCAGGCGGTGTGCAAAAGATGCGAACTGTGAGAAGTGACGCCGGCTCTGCCAGCTGTGAGGGACCCTGGGAACCTGCAAGGGGGACACAAAGAGGAGTATCTTAGGGGAGCAGGAGGAGGAGCATCTTAGGGGAGCAGGAGGAGGAGCATCTTAGGGGAGCAGGAGGAGGAGCATCTTAGGGGAGCAGGAGGAGGAGCATCTTAGGGGAGCAGGAGGAGGAGCATCTTAGGGGGCAAGGAGAGGAGCATCTTAGGCGGCAGGGGGAGGAGCATCTTAGGGGGCAGGAGGAGGAGCATCTTAGGGTGCAGGGGGAGGAGCATTTTAGGGGGGCAGGAGGAGGAGGGTCTTAGGTGGGCAGGAGGAGGAAGTCGAATCTTAGGGCGGCAGGGGGAGGAGCATTTTACGAGGAAGGCAGGAGCAGGAGGGTCTTAGGGGGGCAGGAAGAGGACAGCTGCTACAGGAGACTTCCATGAGGGCACTGGGAACAAGACTACAGTACATGTAGGTGCAATGATGAGCCACAAAAAAATGTAGTCGGGTACACACACACATACAAACACACACATATACACAACCACATAAGTACACATGTACACACAGAAACAGAACCATATACATGTATATACACATGCAGATACACATAAACACATACACACCTGTACACTCTCCTACAATATCTCGAACACTCATGGCAAAGGGTCCCCCCTTTCCTCCCCTCCCTCCAACTGCCATCTTCCACTGCTGCTCAGTCAGCGAACTGACTCCAAGCTATGACATTACAACGCTGCAATAGAGGGAGGAGGCTATAGGGAGAGAAGATACGAGAGGAAGGAAATCAAGGATGGAAATCTCTCCATTCCTAGGGACATTCCACCTCCAGCTTATGGTCACTTGCAGTGTACAGCAAGCAAGCAAAAACTGGAGGTGGGAAGGCCTGGGGACGACGCTAGGAGGCCATCGCTCTCCATAGCAGCATGTGAAATTACGTCTGTGACTAGCCATTCCCAGGCTTGCCGTCTCGGGCCTGGGAACAAGGCTAGGCTGATTCAGGTTACATTCTATAGGCTGTGACAAGGTCACCATGTCCACAACCAATCATTACTGCATGTGGCTGCTGTTATACATGTACAAGTACGTGCTCTGTGTGAGACCCACCATGCACATGACCGTGGGTTTTCAATGATGCATGGTACTACAAAAAGACGCCAACTTGGAACGGTACATGTATAAAGGTCACTCCAACCACAGCAGAGATTATATTGCGCAGCTTGAATGTTCACTGTGCTGTTTTATGAGGCTTTGACTGTTGACCACGCTGGTTATATATCAGGCTATGACCGTTGACTTTGCAATAATATACGGAAGAATGCATAGCGATTCCACCCCTTCCTTAGTATACGGGTTGACTGAGCACGGTCGCAGCTGTGACTGTGGTGCTGTGTGGAGTGACCTCCCTCTGAATATGGGAGTACCACTGGCCTGAGTATCAACATATGTCAGCTAGGCCTTTCTGCCAGACCTCGCAATAGCCACTTCCTATAAATTACATAAACGAACAGTCTGTGTCCCAGGGAATCCCATAACTATTGGGATCGCCATCTAAATCGGTCTGTCCCAGCTAGCTTAATAATGGGCATTATATGGAATCACCTTCCACTCAGTCAAATCACTTACCCCAAGCCCAAGAGGAAGGGCGGAAGCTGTTGAAACCTTCTCTTCAGCCACAATATCTACACAAAAATGGGGGTGACTTGGTGTTGCAAGCACCAATAGTAATCAAATGCGTGGGTTGGGTAATGTACTGGTAATACTATGTAATGTATGTAATAGCTACTGGTAATGTACTGGTAATCTACATTACCAGTATTAACAACATTACCAGTATTACCTACTTTACCAGTATTACCTACAGTACCAACATTGCCTACATTACGAGTACTACCATTACCAACATCACCAGCATCACCAACATTGCCTACATTAGCAACTGCAGGACTTATCTCAATGCGACTTACAGACGTCATGCGAATGTCAAAAAGAGCAGCGAGTCCGAGAAGTTGAACACGGCTCTTTCACTCCATTACTTTTCTCCGCATCTGGAGGCATGGCACTGGCTGCAAGAACCACCTTCAAGAGACTGGCCTCACTGATATCGGAAAAACAACAGCAGGACTACAACAAAACCATTGCATGGATCAGATGCCTGCTGAGCTTTTCATTGGTCAGATCTTCAGTAACGTGCC
>OZ007511.1:6534282-6634282 GCA_963931865.1 Axinella damicornis
GATACACTTATGTTGTTGCTCTTCCAGAAAAGATATGGCCGATTATATTGGCTTTCTAATTTGAGAAGTGGTCATCATTGATTATCTGGGTTACACAGGACAAATTGCAAGATCAACAAGTGATCACTTTATAATGTGATCTTGTGCACTGGCATCCTGAATTGTATGTACAGAGGTTTTCAAAGATCTTGCAACTGAATTTGTTGAACGGAAGTCACATGACAACAGTTCTCTGACCAATCCGCGTCTAGTAGCCACAAGTTGTCATGCATGCGAGCTAAGTACAGTAGATAGACAAGCAGACTCAGTCATTTCCAGGCAGCGTTTATGACTCACAGTTGAATGCTGTACCGCAGGAAGTTAACTCGACAGCTTCAGCAAGTGATTCGACCGCAAAGTGCCCAATCGCGCCTTCTTGCTTGTCAGCCTTAAGCTTGTGGATCTACCGGTGATTGGTGTACAGAATACCATTGTAGGATCCGGTGTAAGTCTTTGCTGTAAGCGCTTGTCCGCCCTGGTTCACACGAAGCCATTTTCCGTGAGATCGAGACCGCTCGAGCTCTTACGATTTGAATTTGCATTCATGTGACTTCTGGTTTTCATTCTGGCCTAAAAATTGCAAGGGACTCCGCAAACCTCTGTAGACACTCAAAATCGGAAGCAGGATATGGTTTTGCTGACAGCACCCACCCTGTTCTTGCTCTTGGTGTGCGTTGGCTATGGAAGTCAGGGTTTCATCCAGAAAAAAATGTTTGGGGGGGGGGGGGGGGGGGGGGTTAGTGGGAAGTGCCGTGCAAAATGTTTTGAGGTTAATTAATTCCCCGGAAGAGGTGTGGCCTACAGCAGTATCTGAGTCCTAATATGGTATTGCCTATGATGTAATGATATAGTCAATCTCTTCTTTGGGGGGGGGAAGCTAGACTGTTTGGGGGGGGAAGCTTCCCCCTGCCCCCCCCCCCCCCCCCCCCCCCCCCCCCCCCCCCCCAGTAGATGAAACCCTGGAAGTACTGTGCATTACATAATCGGATTACACGTGACTTCAATGTGGCCTGATTAGCAAAGGTCAACCTTGGCCATCCTCCTCTGGTGTACCCTGACTGTAGCTTCATTACACCCACCTGTTATTGTAAGACCTTGGTGTGTGCAGACTATGATGGGATGCAATATGTCCTAGGGCAACCACTGTTCATTAGTTGTGATCAGGTTCTTGTTACATTCCCAGTGCATTGTATCTGAAATTCACCCATCTTGAAATACCTACAATGTAAGAAGAAATCAGGAAAGGTGACCATTCCGTAAATCATGTGACCAGCTACCCAGTGACATCTATAATCACACATACTCACCACACACACTACACACATCACACACATGCACATACACACGCACACACACACACACACACACACACACACACACACACACACACACACACACACACGCATCACACACATGCACACACACACGCACACACACCCCACTTACTCTGTGGGGGTGGGATATAGGCTGGTTGGTGGGAGGGGGGCATAGGCTGGCTGATGGGAGGGGGGCAGGTTGTAGGCCATGCGGACCTTGCCGTTGCTAGTCCTGTTAATTACCTTGTGCATGAAACCAGTGCCTATTGAATATGTGTCTGTCTGCAGCAAACATTGAAGATTTAGCGTAAACCATCAACATAATCTTATTGGGACATTTAAATAATTATTCCACGAAATTTTGTGGGTCTCATTGACTTTTCTTGACTCTTCACTTCTTCCACAGAAGGCGCATGTGACATGAGTTGTTTGGAGACCGAGTACCTGCTGGCCAACCTGAACACCTGTGAGGATGGACCACTGAATGATCGTGAGTGCCACTAGTATGCCCTCCCCAGCATGTAGGACTGGGACTGAGATAGGAATGGCCTGGGATGTGCTAGCATTGTTTCACAATAAAGTTTTCTTATCTGGCTGTGTGGATTGTGCGGTATGTGGGGATTCACAGGCATTCACAGGCACACATAAACTGTGGTTAAAGTGTTCACCGTGCACGCTCACTAATTGGGGTCATTACGATGTGCATGCATGCACAGCAAAGGGTAGAGTGGTCTGTTAGTATGTCTGCCTGCACAGCAAGGGGAGAGTGGTCTGTCAGTGTGTCTGCCTGCACAGCAAGGGGTAGAGTGATTGCTTTTGTCTGTCAGATGTCTGTCTGTCAGTTTATGTGCATGTGGACACAAAATGAGCAGTTAGGGTGAAATAGCAACGTTTGCAGCAATAAAATATTTGGGAGATGCAGCCAGGCCATAACTTTTACTTCATGCGTAATTACTAATTACACACAGGGAGGAAACACTTACGTATGGTGCTTTGATTAGATAATTTGAGCTGTAAAGCCCCCCTAGGTAGTGCACACCATGCATAGCTGTTCTGTGTTTTGTAGTGTTCCGTTCCGTTCCGTGAAATAGTCTCCGCCTTCTTTGTTTCCAACTGTTCCATAAAAGAATGACAGCAGCAAATGAGTGCTTATACCAAGTACCAGCTATGTAAGTCTTCACTACCTTGAGTCTAATCTCTCCACAAGCTGTATGTCACCAGTTGGAACTCGACGAGCCCTACGTACCCTTGTTGCTGGGATCCTTATTTGAATTGGATCCGAGTTGTACACAATCTCATGGGTGAAAGATAACGTATGGCAAATTCTGGCCATAATTCTAACATTGACCATCAAGTCTAGCATATCAGTCTATAGGCCTAGTCGACAATTTGTGGAGGTGTCCATTACATACATGTAGGTGTTGGACTCGGGGGGGGGGGGGGGGGGGGGGGGGGGGGGTCATGCTCCCTCCTCCTATAATGTTGGCCCTGAATTTATTCAACTGCTGCATGCAGAGAAATGTAGCCTCGTTCCCAGGCCCAAGTCTCGGGCCTGGGAACGAGGCTAAGAGAAATGTGTCTGTTGAGCTTGAGCTTCTCTCAGTTGCTTTCCTCGCTGTGCCTGTGCTGACGTGAGTAGCGAATCTGATGATGATAGCCTAATGCCACTGTCTGCCCAAGAAAGGTAACCCTCCAGTTTAGACCCTCACCACTCGCCATCTGCCAGGACCATCTGACACACATACGGCGGATGACAGTACATCTTACTATGCTGTTGTGCCTGTACCTGAATGCAACACTGAATGCAACACTGGGAGGGTTGGATTCATTCATCCTATTGAGCCAAGCATACATTTTTTGGTGCGCTTCGTGTGCCACTGATTGACATCTGTGAACTCCAACGCTGTGCAGCGGTTTCGCCGCCTCTTCTACCTATGACCCCTAATAGTGAAGAACCATTCTTACTCCTATGAATTGGGCTCAAAAATTAATTGTCCTCCAATTGTTTATTATGCTCACAGGTCAATAATATTCATAAGCACATGTGGTCTGTTAGGTAAACTCTTTAACACCTGCCACTTGTCTAAGTACATGTAAGTAGGGAGTCTGTAAACACTGGACTGGAATACTGGAATGACCTTTGAACCCCAAAAGTGATGTAGTTTTCAAGGGAAATTCCCTTGAGCATGCGCATTTTGGCCCACGTGGCAATTATGTAGAAGTTGACGCTATGAACTGTACAGTGGCTATGATTTTTACCGGAGACTCACACTCTGAGTCGTCATCTATGGTGATGGGATTATCTCGGGCTAACCCTGCTACTCCAGATTGAGACGGATTGTCCTCCATACAGTCCATAGCCACCGTACAGTTCATAGCGTCAACTTCTACATAATTGCCACGTGGGCCAAAATGCGAATGCTCAAGGGAATTTCCCTTGAAATTACATCACTTTTGGGGTTCAAAGGTCATTCCAGTCCAGTCCAGTCCTTTCTGCTCACAGTCATCTGTAGTCTATTGAGCTAGACCCAACTTCCGGAAAGCGAGAAAATTGTTGTTAGGCGGCAATAGGTGCATACTTCCTTCCTGTGGGGTTATACGTAGGTACATGCACTGTATGTAAACACCCTCACCCTCAAGCTGGGCTATTCCTTTGTGATCTTTAGTGCTTAAAGGTGAATGATTGTAGGGTGTGTTTGAACAGAAACACAATCAGCATTTAATATGAGACAAGACAAACTCTGTATGCCCTGGTCATCTTTGCATGCAGACCCATAGCCTCGTTCCCAGGCCTCAACACCCAGCTTTTGTAACTTGCAGTACGAAAAGTGGGGAAAAGGTCTGGACGGATTTCTCACATGATGCTTGCCGCGGCTGATGTCACAGATTCTGTTAATACCTGTTCACACATGCCACTCTATTGCGTACAATAAGAACGGAACGGACCGTACCGTAGAACGAATACGGAACGTAAACTTTTTATTGACCGCTACTGTAATACATACGTAGGCCTACATGTAAATATACGAGATCGTGGTCTCGTTCCAAAGCCGTTCAGTTTCAGCCAGGAGTTGCAATGTAATGGCAGCTAGTTCGTAACTGAGCGCTCAATGTTGCCCTCGACGCTCGTCACCGCAGCACTTGAAATTATAGGTTGAAAGTAACGTAAGTTCTTTATTAATTCAACGACCGAACCCAATGAACTACCCATGCATCCGCCACTGGTGTGTGTGCATATACGAATGTGTGGGTGTGTGTGTATGTGAGTACAGTATTTGCGTGTGTGTACATGTGTGTATGTCTGTGCATGTGTTGTGTATGTGTGTGTGTGTGTGTGTGGTGTGTGCATGTGAGTGTGCTGAGTGTGTGTGTGTGTGCTGAGTGTGTGTGAGTGTGCTGAGTATGTGTGAGGGTGCTGAGTGTGTGTAAGTGTGTGCTTGTGTGTTGTGTGTGTGAGGGTGGGGACAAGACTACATGAGTTCACTCACATCATACTGTAGGTCCAGCAAGAACGGACACACACACACACACACACACACACACACACACACACACACACATGTACAGCACATACACTCGCTAACACAACCCACTGTCACTCTCTGCACTTGCTGATATCCCCTCAGGGTGAGCCCAAACCTTTCAACCGAGTGACTGTCATGCAATGGGACAAAAGCCTCTTACGTTTGTGAGGCAGCTGGTGGCGGCCTGTGCTGACCAGACACCCTGCTCCACAATGGTACCTACCCAAGTGATGTCAAATAGAGAGCTAGGGCCATTCTTGAGGACTGTGCAGGGGGGCACAGTGTAGGTAAGGAACCAACTTCAGACGAACACACTAAGGTGTATCCTAGCCTCGTTCCCAGTTCCATGCCCAGCTTTTCGTTGCTTGCAGTACGGTAAAGCGGGGAGGGCCTGGTACATTTCCTCACGTGAGAGCACTAATCCCAACGGAGTCCCAACATAACATTTTTACAGCTTTTGGTTGAAGGCCTAGCGAGGATCACCACTAATTATCAGAAAATTTACTTTTCTTGTAAGGTCAAAAGGTCAAGGTTTAGGATTGTGCGTCTCCCCTAAAGTTTGTTGGATGAAGCCTAGCCTCGTTCCGAGGCCGCGTGGGAGGAGAGAAGACGTCTTCTCTCCTCCCACGCGGCCTGGGAACGAGGCTAGATGAAGCTATACAAGATACCATATGAAAGCTCATTCTTCATGCTTCAAGTTGGTGCAATCGATATTTCGTCGCTTGCACTACGGTAAAGTGGGGAGGGCCTGGTTCATTTCCTCACATGAGTGACGTCAAGGGTAGAAAGACAGTAGAAAGACCTAATGAACATGGGTGTACTGGGTCGAACAGCTAGAAGGACGAAGGTGCCAGGTAACATAACACATGTATCTAGCTAGAAGGAGTTTGGACTGCGGATACGCGGCCAGTTAACTTAGAGAGAGAAGTCTGGGGTTGAATTTAATGTGGCTGTTCGATGGAGACAGATTGGATGAATGAGAAACGAGTACCTCTCGTTGTAGAAAGAGTGAACTGGTAGTTCGATTGGTTGTGGCATGTAGATCGGTATATTAGGAGGAATTCAGCGAGTCTATGAGAGAGACCATCCATCCTTTTTGCTAGCTTTCAGAGCCTGCTTGAAGGTCTGCGTGATTAAAGTGTGGCAGTATTTACTGTTCAGCTAGCATGCATACACTTAGCACTGCTTCTACTGAATGAATGATTGTGCAGTGATTTAATTATGGGTGCACACACAACGATGACCACAACTGATCAGGTGCAGTCAGTGCTCTTACAGCTAAGCCATGGAGATTCCTGGCTAACAAAGACAGTCTATGTTCTGCTGCAATAACGTAGGCCTCAGGTGAATTCTACCTCTGGCTTGGACAGGCCGCTAGCAGCTTGTGGAATTAACATTGTTCGCTCCATGGGTCCAGCGTATGATGACTTCCATCTTGTATCCTTCAACTCCACCTCCAAAGGATTCCTTGGCAAAGGATTCCTTGGAGAGTGAGTAGTGCATAGGACTTCATACATGGCCAGACATGCAGGTTTCCATGGTGCCAGGGAGGCTGGGAGGCTGAGAGGTGGGTAGGGATGTAACATTGCTTGCCGAAAGCTAGGCAGGTGGAACTACGCGTAGAGTACAATTCAATATCACTCCGGGAATTTTATCCTCAGATCAGTAAGAAAGTCATCCACATTCTGAGGCCATGTATGAGCATGGGACCAAAAGATGTACATTATCTGATGTCATATCCTCCTCCTCAGGTGTGGAATCCGTGGCGGCTACATGGATCTGATGGGGATGGACAGTAAGGTCATGGAGCAGCTGTACAAGCTCTGTTCCGCTAGGCTGCTCCACCACTGATGGACAGGTGTCTGGGTATTGTGTGTTATAGGGAAGTGTGTTAGATCAGTTATGCCACAGCTGTACTTCATACCAGCAGGAATAGGCTGTTGGCCAGTTGCTGACCTGTACACAGACTCCATTCTGAATGTGAGATGTCCATGTTCACTACAATTTTCAATACCGTGCAGGTTGTGACAGATGGTGAAAACACCCCAGCCAGGCGACCCCTCCTACAAGGTCTTCAACAAGGTATATAGGTGTATGTCTGACTTGTACTGTGCTGGTGTTGGCAGAGAAGCATGTTTTTGGATAGGTGTATGTACAAATTATCTGGGAATAACAAGTCTCGTGGGCCAGACATTCGCAGGGGGAAATAACGTCTGTAGACAGGCATTGAGGAATTACAAAATAATGTGTTACACAAAATCTGTTTGTCTCATTTGACAAAATTAATACATGTAATATTCTCCAATCTGATTGCATGGTTCCGCCAACTTTCTGGCAACATCCACCAAAAAACCTGTTTATAGTGACCATACAATCTTTTCCCCACCTGCAAAACGTCTGGCCTGCGAGACTTGGGCACACTAAGGGTGCAATTAGCCTCGTTCCCACACACATACTGGAAGTGATCCGCGCTGGGGTTGGTTTGGGTCTGGGGCTGAGAATATCAAAGAACAGAGCTTTACCAACCACTTATCTCCTCTCACAGTACATAGCACACAGACCAAGTGTTGACAACCAAGGAAGCAAAGAACCTAGTTGCACTACGTATAAAGTGATGTTTTTCGTTTTGAATAATGTCTGAATCTGAATTTTACTTTTTCTGTACTGATCATGATGTCATTTATTTTTAGCGACTGCTTACGTCGAAATTACTCTTCATTAAAGCACTATTATGTTGCCTCTCTCACTGATAAAAATTTGTACAAACATTCTTTCAATCATGAACTGCTAGACTAGTCTGAGTCAAAGCTCTCATCTGACTCTTCACTTGAAGTGGACGGTTCGCTGAAGTTACATGCTCCCCTGTAGGAGGCATCGGGGGCCTGTTGATCTGAGGGAAGCTCTGCATCTCCATCCCTATAGACATGATGTGTGGGTACATGGGATGGCATTATAATATAGGTCTTCAGGGGAAGTTCAACAGTGAATTTGAACCCAGGACAGTGATACCGGTATGAGACCACTAGTCAGTTCCACTGGAGGAAGCTATAGGCCAGATCAAATTATTAATCCTAGTAGCTACAGCTTAAAAACAGAGCAAGTGATCAGAAGGGGGGCATATGTAATTATGTGCGAAATTGTGATTTACAATTAACTCCTTACTCTGGATTTAGCCCATCAGCCTTCATCTCCATTGCCAGCTGCAGAGGGTTCACTCCCTGCAGAGAACATACACACATGTACAGCAGGTTCAAAATGTCGAGGAGGTAAGATTTCCAAATTAAGTCTCTTAGCATTTCCTAGGAAGGAGATACAGCCCTTGTCGAGCACCCCATACATTTGGTACTTGTTTCTATTGGCCAAGGTATAGACATGTATGCTGCCTAGGCATGTAAGAGCACCGTACTCAAAGTTGAGGTGGTTCCCCTAGACACAAACAGTGTGCAGGCAGCATCAGTGGAGGCTTATGAAAACTGGATCGTCAAAAACTGCACGACAGAGCAGGTGCATCATGTCAGTGCTAGTCCCAAAGGTTTCAAGACGGGAGGGACGGTACACATGCAGTAATGGACAGCTAGTCACAGTGGATTAACTCACAAGTCGCTTCATCTTGAAATACTTCTGGTATTGTGGGTCATCCTTTGCCTTCCTACCTGAAACAAGAATGTATTCAAACTGGACAAGGGTATACAGGTGATCAGTTCTATACTGAACAGTCATGGGCACACAGATCCCAATCAGATCTCCTTGAATATAGACTGCCATATTTCCGCGATCAAACGCCACGGCTAATATTTATTTCATCACGCAATTTACAGTGGCTACTGTTCGAGGGCAGCCACTAATCAACATGAACAAGGAAGCGAGGAAACGGATTGGAACACCGTGTATGCCAAAGAATCTTGAAGTTTTGCTTCAGCCCGTGTGGTACCATCATAATCATCCCAACAAAACGGTAGGAAACTGCCAAAGCCGCCTCAACCTCAGGAAATGCCTAGACAGCTCTCGGGGAATATGACTAACAATCTGTTTTCATCTCTTCACGCTCACAGTAAAACAGTCACGGTCTTCGAGGGCTAGACAAAGTGCATCGATCATCATTCGATTACTAGCCGCGGCTACTAAACAAAGGTGGCATTTATTTTGTGGGTGGCCACTAGGTGTTTGATCGCGGAAATACGGTACGCTAATATTGATCAATGAGAGACACTTCAGTCTTCCCTTGGTGCAATTTCTCAAGGTTCAACCCTTGAAGGTATATCAAACTACTGTATGCACTAGCCTCATTCGCAGGCCATGTGGCCTGGGAATGAGGCTATGTATGCACTCACTTTTACTTGGTTCTGCTGCTTCTGTTTGGGACAGAGATGAGGAGATGCTGGATAAAGGAGGGAGAATGGGGAGAAAGAATTAATACTGTGACCCCTAGATGTGGCTATTGCCAAGTGTGTGGGTGAGTGCTTGCATCAATAATAACAGCCTAGCTCTGGATTGACACAGCTCGAACTGGCTCGTAACCACCACAATCCAGTCCAAACTGGACCACCAAACTCCATCGAACTGGGTCCGACCCGCAGTTCTCCCGCCCCAAATGTAAACGGAATCGACCCCGTTGCCAACAGCATTGGAACCAGACTGCAAAGGGTCTGATTTCGAGACTGGGGTTGGCTCAGGGTTGGCATTGTGTATCAAACATTTGACTAGCCTCGTGAGGATGCATGTGGTCTGGGCACGTGACTAATCAGGAACTTCGACCCCGAACCACACCTACATGGAGAGCTCGGGCGGTGTAGTGTAAACGCACCTCCCAGATCGATCTGTGTCGAACTGGAGCGAATCCTCCCTTCTCGGTCTGTAGTGTAAACGGGCTGTAAAGCTACTGCTACTGATGGTCATCCTGCGGCTTACAGTGTGCGCAATCTCAAGATTGCATAACACAATTCCGAATTTTGCAACAATCTCAAGACTGTGCACAATGTCTGCAAGAGACGTGTGATATGCATGCTCATTGTTGAACACTTGGCACACCCATGATCCTTCACACACCAAACACAAATACAATATCCCGTGCATCATGTTACAAAGGCTATCCAATTCACCAGCATATTTAACATTATGGTACGCAGTAAGGTCATGTGCACAACAGCAAATTCAATGGTGGATGGATTTGAACACAGGCGTCAACATTTGTGCGAACTGAATTTGCCATTTATCAACAGGAGGTACTACACAAATATAGCCTCATCCCAGGCCGTTCCCACCGCCAGCATTTGATCACTTCCAGTATGAAATACGGCGGGGGAAGGCCTGGGAGATCTGGTCACATGCGATGACGTCAGGTAGACAGATGGTAGACACATGGGGGGCGGTGCCCAATCCTGTTTCGTGCCGATCCGTCCTCGGCATTGTGAACAATCAATCGTCTGCCTTGTGAACACTCTGACATCCAGCCTTTGGACGGACAGTACAAGACAGGATATCGAGATTCTTCGTTGGGCACCACCCTCCGTGTGTCTACCACGTGTCTACCCGATGGCACCACACGTGACCAGATCTCCCAGGCCTTCCCCCGCCATATTTCATACTAGAAGTGATCAAATGTGGCGGTGGGAATGAGGCTAACACAAACATAGTCAAAGACTACATGTAAGAGTACTAGCCCAGAGCTAATTTGATGACAGGAGTCGATTCTAAATACTTTCCATTCCCAGTATTCACAGGATAATCAATGCTAACAGCACCACTGTCAAGCTTGTTATGCATGACCTTACGCCTTACGGTTATAATCACAACCAGCGGGGTTTCTTTTAGGGGAGGGGGGGACATTCGCCCCCCCCCCCCCCTGAATCTTTACTGCCCCCCCTTGAATGATACCCAAAAAGTATTATGTATGCAAAGCTATTCATGCCTCCCCCCTAAGGGCCCTTACCTCGCCGCGCTACGGTTCCGCCCCCCCTCGAACGATTTTCTAAAAGAAACACTGTCAACCAATTTTGCTTGCTTCTCTTACACCAGCTGCTGATTGCATCTGCACATGGGTTTGGTGCTGGACAGCTCCGGCTCCTAGTGCAGAAGTCTGGTGAGCTCTTGCCCCCCCCCCCCCCCCCCCCCCCCCCCCCCCTCGTGGCATTCACATTAGCGTACATGATCTTCAGCGGTCAAGTGAGCTTTCAATCCACATTGTACTGTGTTAACCCAACATACATGTAGCTCACTACTCTGATCTACTATGTCGACGTGGAGGTTATGCGATTTATCCTCCGCGGGAAAGTTTGGCCGAGGCGAAGCCGAGGCTAAACTTTCCCAAGGAGGATAAACCGCATAACCTCCGAGTCGACGTAGTAGATCCGGTTTCTACCACAGACATAACCTCCAAGTCAAGTTAGTAGCTGGATCCGGCTGCTAGACATCTACAACTCTCTGATTCTCAGCACAGTGTGGCGATCCTTTGATGTACCGCGGAGGATAAATCGGTTACCGATTTATCCTCCACGGCATATCAAAGCAATGCCCAAGCACTGTGGTAGAAGAACCAACAGCCCCGAGCAATAAGCTTCTCTGACAAGAGTATTCATACCAGTCTGAGGCCAAGAGTATTCATGCCAGTCTGAGGCCAAGTGCAAAGGTCACATGCATCATTAGTCTAATCCTGCCCCACTTCCATTACTCACAGAAAGACAGAGAGACAGACACACACACTTATAATCTTAATGTATTGATAAGGTACATGTAATTACCTGCAGGTTGGGTGGAGGGATAGGGGCATCGGTGGCAGCTGCACCAGGAGGGGGTGGGGGCTGTGAGGGAGGAGGTGGGCCAGTGGTGCTGGTGGAGGGTGGAGCAGTGGAGGATGCAGGGGGTTCTGTCGCTGCTGTGGTACTTCCAGCAGAGGCTACTGCTGCCGGTGGCTCATAGTGTGTGGTGCACTGCACCCCCTCCAGATCAGGAATGGAGGAGAGCTACAAATGTGTGTGCGAGTGTGTGTGTGGGGGGGGGGGGGGGGGGGGGGAGGAGAGGGGAAGGGGAAGAGGGAGGAGAGGGGAAGGGGAAGAGGGAGGACAGGGGAAGGGGAAGGGGGAGGAGATGGGAGTGGGAGATGAGGAACGGGAAGACGGAAGGGGAGGGAGAGGGGAGTGGGAGATGAGGAAGGGGAGAGAGGGGGAGGAAAAGAGGATAAGGGATATATATGGGGAGGGAAAGGAAAGGGGGGAGGGAAAAGGGAAGGTTAGTTGTTGAAAGGAGCAAGGTGGGGAGAGAACAAAGACTGAAGCACAGAAAGGTGACCTATCACAAATACCATACATTAGTCTCATTCCCAGCCCCAAACCAACCCCAGCGCGGATCGCTTCCAGTATCACGCGCGGGGAAGGAGGGTCTGGTGACTCTTGTCATAATCTCATGTTCTCTGCAGGAATTCGTGTAGAGCCAATAATATTTGAGTGACGTAATTGATTACAATGTCTTTGTTTCACTGCCTACAGGGAGCGGTAAAAGTCTCTGCTATGGTGCTCTACGGGTTGAAATAAATCTACACTGTTTGTAAACTCATCCCTTATATTAAGGGAAAAAAACTGTGTACCCCCCACACAGTTTTTTCCCTTATTATTAAGGGGAAAAACTGTGACACAGAAAAGTGCTACACGGTTTTGCTATTCCTTATATTAAGGGGAAAAACTGTGTACCCCCACACAGAATGTTCTCTTATTATTAAGAGGAAAAACTGTGGACCCTCACACAGTTTTGAAGGGATAAACTATATGCCCACACACAAAATGCTCCCTTATTATTGAGACTGTGTACCCCACACACAGTTTTGAAGGGAGGGGATGTTTCCTTCCCTCCCCTATTAATTATTGCATGAACCACATACCAACCTGTCCCAAAAGAAGTATCACGTCACATATTTCTAAGTGGCACATGATTTCAGGTGTCACAATTAAAGGTGTTTTGCTACAAAGAAGTTTAGGAGAAGCAGACTGAGGAGGCAAACTGAGAGAATATAATTAGTGAGTGGCAGTTCAAGACAGGAGGCAGATCACTGGTAGTGAGATTGAGAGGCAGATGACTTCGTCGGGGATAGTTCAGGTAATTGAATCAGAAAATGTAGTCTTACATAATTATACTGTCATGATGTGCTATATCATTCAGTCATGCAGAACTGTGTGATTACTGCCTAGTACCAGCTCAAGTTCACTGCACTGAGTGTGGGCATGGCTATTGCCTCAGATGTAGTAGTCAGAGACACCTGCACCCTGCCAGAAAAGGTCATACCATTGTGTCCTTGATTAGTGACTCAAGCTTTGAGCAGGAAGAAGAATATGTCACAGCTTCACAGCAGGGTATGTCTGAGATACATGTGTAGATTACTTCCTAGAGGTTTATCTCACAAATTATGATTATGTATATTATCGATAATGGTCATGTATGAGGTGATCGAACACACTTCTTAAATTTCTTTTGCAGAGGAAAGAGACACCCAACTGCTTGGGTTGCTAGTGAAGAACTTTGGCTTGACCACGTTCAAAGATTGGCAACTGGATGCCATCAAGGCAGTCATGAAGGGCAAGAATGCTCTTGTTATTCAGCCTACTGGAAGTGGGAAGAGTCTACACACTATACTGACTATACCATACTTACATTTTGTGGGGGGGATATTTTCCCTTAATAATAAGGGAACATATTGTGTGCGGGTACACAGTTTTTCCCCTTAATAATAATGGAACATATTGTGTGCGGGTACACAGTTTTTCCCCTTAATATAAGGGATGAGTTTCCAAACAGTGTAAAATTCTCCCAAACCGTGCTCTACCAGGGACTTTTGACACCTTGAAGGCGAGCAAGTCTGACGCTGTGGATTGCACTCAGTCTATTGTCATCGTTGTGAGCCCCCTGGTCGCTCTCATGGAGGACCAAGTAGCTTCCTTCAGGAAGAAGCGTATTTCAGCAGTACACGTTCTGAAGGTGATGGCTGCCTTCGCATAGTAGCCAGTGGCACCGACTGAAGACAGAGCGCACATTTGCACCCCACTCCACGCAGAAATTTCATCACTAATAACATTCTTCTCACATGACATTTTAAGATTGCACATTCCAACCGAACACGGAATTATGACAAGAGTCACCAGACCCTCCTTCCCCGCGCGTGATACTGGAAGCGATCCGCGCTGGGGGCTGGGAACGAGACTATACCATACATGTACCTTGGCCTCAAGAATGTTAAGCGATCTTGAGTCTCTGTATTGATGAACAGGTTCAGGAACACCAGTGTGTTCTTGTGGTCCAGAGCAGGGACCTGGGGGACAGCAAACATGTGACAGATAAATATTATTCCTCTAGGTTTCCTGCACACAGTTCTTAATTATACCACACACCAGACCATCTGCATGGTGCAGGTATACTGCACTCTTTCTACTCACTTTCCTGTAGTCCACTCCAGCCCCAACGATCGGGAGCCCGTGCTCATCCACAGCTGTACTGTGCAGTGTGCACATGTGTACGTGTACGTACGTGTGACAAGCCGTTTAGGGAGAGAAGGTTTTCTATATAGCAATAGTTATTAGAATTTAATTAACCGAAAGTAATACTGGTGATGTAATCAGCATATATTTAATGTGACGTCATAGCTCTAGAACAACATGATTTGTAGATCTACTTTCCAGTGTTTGCATCGATATTCCTGCCTGTACAGAGGACCCCTCCTGCTGCTGGAACTGCCACTGCACCTGTCTGGAGTGGCTATGGAGATGGAGATTCCACAGTCAACCTCCGTGTTCCAATTGGAGAATACCTCAAGCTGTTACTGTTGTCAAACAAGCGCCTCTGCTGTTACTGTGCAGAGGCGCTTGCACTGCTCTCCACTCAGTTGAGGAGTTCTTTCCAGGGACGGAAAACATCATAGAAGAGGGGGAGCAAGTATTTATCATGATTGTCAAAACAATGCAGTGTAGTGTACGCTTGCAGCTAGGCACTACAACAGTTCAACAGACTCTGACTTTAATACGACAGGTGAGAATCACAAGACGGCTTCACACGAGTACAACTCAGCGGCACTTCTCAACACGCATGCGTAGACATTACATCACATTACACAGAGCACATTATAATTATCATGCGATAATAGCAGAGACTGTTCCAAGTTCATGACTTACAGCAGTATGCAGAAGACGTATACAGAACAGTGTGAAGTAGCGAGACACAAAGATCATGACTCCTGGTTGCAAATTTCTGCTAAGAAGGGCTATGGAAAGAGGTGCGGCGGTATTGTACTGTTCACAGAAATGGATTGGTGTCGTAGAGTTAATGTTGCTGTAGGTTACTGATCATTATGAACCTGGTTGCATACATAGGTAGCATCTGTAGGAATGACCACCACTTGTGTGTGTGTGTGTATACCCTTCCTTTGTGATTGTTCTATATTACAGTACTTTGTGTCTCACAATATCTTCAGGTCGGTCGTGGCTCACAAGAGAACTGAGACACAAGAGCAATGAAGATCTACATAAATTGTGGCAAGTAGAATGCTATCTGCCAGTGTACATGATTTAGCCTATTCCAGACTGTTCCCATGCACCTCGATTCTCACTTGAAGTATGCAAATACAGAGGGAGAAGTCTCGGGAGGTGACATGGTGATGTAGGGTACTAGACGGAACAAGGGGAGTAATAATTCCTTCAACCCATTCTGGTATCGTGAACAAAGAATGGTATTGATGCTGCCTTGTGAACACTCTAGCTTACAGCCCTCGGGCGGACATTACAAAAGGTGCTTTGAGATCCTTCGTTGGGCACCACCCTTTGTGTGTCTACTCATCACTCTGCATGACCAAATCTCCCCCCTCCGTATTTGCATACTGCAAGTGATCAATCTCCTGTACATGCCTCAACCAGGTGCGTTGTCCCTAGTGACGTGGGAATATAGTGACACAATGTTACAGGGAATTGCGCATGGACACGTTTGTATACTAACTGGGCAGATGCTCACCCTGGTGGTGAAGTTCCCGTTGGCTACCATTGCTACTATCATAGGCAGTACATATACATACACGTGTGTTAATTTGCACAAGCCATAAGTATGAACTGTGTGAATTCAAGATCGCTAAAGTATCCACAAGGCACACAAGGCATTGATTGTTTTGATCAGAATTTGATTACCTGGTCAGCATAACATGAGCAAGGGTTTGAGGAGGAATAGGGGGGTACACAATGTAGCACAAACTTGAGGCTCGAGCCTAAGGCCATTATCTCTTTCACAATTATGTCTCTAAGGACAGTATCCTGGCTATTATCCAAGCTGTTACATGTATCTGGCCTGGTTATTATATCCTTGCAGGTATGTCTTGTTGAAGGAGAGAAATGCATGCTGCTAACATTAAAGCACGATGCTAACCGGGCTGGATTCGTCATGCCAGCACCAGAGAGAATGAGGAGGTACATCCATACAAATGTCTAGCCTCATTCCCAGGCTCCCCCTCTTTTACGTGCATCACCATGCAGGCCGGGTGGAACCTGGGAATGAGGCTAATATATGTCCTCAAGTTCGTTCCTGTGTACCCACTATCTGCCATCAAAGCCAACCCAATACTTTGTGCAATCTTCTGTCTACATGTCCTTGTATAGGCTCTTCCCAGTCTCTCCCACATGCAACATGGCCTGGCAGCGAGGCTACCTGCAGTGCTAACAAGGAGGTATTAGGGCCTGGTAAAATCAGTCACGTACATACTACAATGTAGGTGGACGTATGGAGGAGTGGACTTCTGTATAGCTGTAGGGCAGCTTCTGAACCTGAGAACATTGCCAGATGTTGACCTCTCAGTTGCTTCGTTGTCCGTAGTTGTAATCGGTAGCACGCTTACTTGTGGGAATGTGCCGACATCCAGGTATGTCACTACCAGGCATCCCCTATGTTGGTACATCATGCAACAAATGCTGTCTGAGAAGGTCTGGGTAAGAGGCTAGTAGCATCCTATTCATTGTGTTCCTAGGTAGTGGTGGTGGTAACCTCCTTCCCAGGCCGCATCCTAGGAATGAGACTATGATGGTAGTGGTGATGGCCTGCTGTGCATTCTGTGTAGTTGCCGTAAACGCTTAAATGGCTGAGGGAGGAGGAGGAGGAGGAGGAGGGGATGCAAGCAGTGAGCTCGTTGTTGCAGAAGATCAGAAACACCTGGTAAGAGTGTAACTTGAGCTTTAGACGGTTCACGCTGACTCTATAGTCTCATTCTCAAACTGACCGGAATAAACGATCTTGGAACGAGTCTAGACCAGTATACTGAACTGCATCCTGCAGCAAGGTAGTCTCGCAGGCCAGACTTTACATTCCGCCGAGAGGGGAAGTAAAGTCTGGGAACCTGCCTATTCCATTTCGAAGTGGATATTGGTCCGGCAGGAAGTATGGCAATTGGTTAGGGTATATAGACCCGTTGCAGCTGACATCATCAATTCGAAAATACGGAAATGAACACATACATGGCGGCTATTTAGCGTTTTTGGAGATAGCAGCTTCTATGGCGATCTCGGTAAACACAATCATGCACCAACAATGCTTCTAGTATGTGTTGAATCGGTTGAAATGTGATAGCTACGTAGGCTATTAAAGCTATATAAATGCTTACCAGTGACGCAGGACACGTTTTGATCGATACTGCATATAAAACCAATGTATTTCGGTACACCAAGATGGCAGCTTCCGGATAGTATACGGAAATTCCACGGAAAATGTGACGTACACGTAACTGCAAAGGGTCTATTAGGGCCAGGGCCATGCATGCACGTTTCCGGTACCTATACCTAAAGTACCGTAGATCGGGAAATTTTTGTGTTAAACATATTTCGTGTGTAAAGTTTTCGTTGCGTTAAATTTTCGTAGTTTCAATACCTCGCGAAGGAACGGAGAGCGACAGAGATCTTTTGAGATCGGGGAGTCCATCTGCGGCCTTGAAGAATCGCAGAACTTGAAGGACCGTGAGCGCAGCACAGCCACAGGTGAATTCACTATACTACGTAATTTACACGTGGCTGACCGTAAAAATTATCCGTTGTAAATAAATTTCATGCGTTAAATTTTTGTGTTTGCGGGCAACTACGAAAATATTTTAACAGCGAAAATTTCCCAATCTACGGTATGTACTTCCTGCCAGACCAATGTCCATGTCGATTCCAATTTGGTTCATGGAATTTTAAATTATTGTGTGTCACGTAAATGGAACCAGGGGGGATAGGACAAGATCACATGCACTGTCATTTTGTATACGTAATGCAAAGTCATTCTACTGCTTTTCTCCGTGGAAGAAGGCTGCATTGCGCTTTCAATGCATCCTTAAGAGTAACATCCATGCAAAGACTGTGACCAAACTGGGTATAAGCCGCTACACACTACTACGTGCCTGTACTGAGCAGTTATGTAAGTGACCATGCAGACTCACTGAGAATATCAGTGAATGCAGACTTGTTGACCGCACTCAAGTGTTTAGCATCAGGTAGGAAGTAAATAAAGCGATCGAACCCCATCGAACCCCAGCGATAAGTGCTGTTACTAGTCTGCTAGTTCCGCATACTTCTTGTATATTATTGTGCACTATACCTATGGAATGTTAATTCTACCACGTGTGCACAGACCTTGTCCCCCCCTGGTTTTATGCCGTCGAGTTCAAAACACTAGCAAAGTTCTTCACGGCTTCCTCCAGCTCTTTTCGAAGGGTACAACAGCCTAGTCTCAACAAGCGACATTGATTGCCCGATCAACATTCATGTTCTTGGATAGCTCGCGCGCTGTGGTTTTTCGGAATGCAATTATACGTTACGGCACAAGTTAAATTGAAATAGAACAATGCGCCAGCATTCCGGCGCACTGGAACCAAAATGGAATAGGCAGATTACCAGACGTACTCCCCCCACGAGTGAAAAATCGTCTGGGCACGAGACTAGCAGCAAGGCGTCCTGCAGCAAATAAATTCATAATTTTGTATGAGCCGGTTTAATGCAGTCGCCTGCACTTACAAAAGTCAGTGGTGATTCAGAGTACAGTATGCAAAAAGGGCTGGGGAGGAGTCCGGGAACATGACTACTAGCCACCACCACTGCCCGGCTGCAGCAGGGTATATATTGGAATTGAAGGTCAAAAGTGGAGTCATATGCTGATGCAATTCCGGAGCAATTAGTCACTTCCAGCTCACATTCCAACCTCACCACCACTTTACAGCTGTGTATGTACATAGCTATAGTAACTACCAGTATGTTCATTAACGCACATGCCACGTGGCATCCACACTCAGTCGATCGCTAGCAATGGTGGCCAAAGGGAAGACAAGAAATATTATTATTACAGCGCTCACAACTTCGCCAGCACGGTGAGTTTGTGCATGTAAGCTTCAGTGAATGGGAGCGATCACGACCGTGTGGTCAGAATCTTTTGGGCCTTTCGTGAGAGTTGTACTGGCGACGCTCGAGCAATGGTGGCCGACTGCACGAGAAAAGCGCTCGTATCTCCAGCACCAAGGTGAGTTTCAGCACAAAAATTGTACGCTTGGGTCACTGCATGATAGCGATCACGACGGTATAGGCAGATTCTTTGTAGGCCATTCATAAGGTAGTGTAAGGTTAATTATTTACACGGCATAATCTTTCCCCTACCAGTAGTGTAACGAAGGGCAACTGCAGTCCTGGTAGCCATTGCAACCCCGGTTGTGACTCACAAGCGGTAATTACAGTTCATTCCAATTAGCGCACATGTCATGTGGGGACTGTCATCTTAAATTTGGACCCAGGGCTGTGAAATAGGTTCCCCCCAGGATGCATTCTTCAAAACAACCATGAAATTTTTGGACCTACCTTGAAAAATTAGTTCCACCTACGTGTACATACAATTTAAGTGCTTGCAACTTGACTGTGGTATTCACGCTACTGCAGCATCAGCAACTTTCATGATATGTTTGGATGCTATTGCATGGCGAAATTATTTCAAACCTCCGTAGGTGACTGTGCACTTGTTCTAGGATGGATGGCAACCTAGTTTATGTTACTTGTTGCAAAGGCTCAGGCGCTGTAGTTGTACTGTACAGGACACAGTCGGTAAGCATGAGGCAGAGCTCTGTGCGCTCTTGATCTTTGACCTACTGTACTGTGACGTCATTATGACAACACCGCACTTCACATCTGCAATAGCCAACAGTTGCTTTGCATGGCCCTATACAAAATTAATAATTTCAACTGGGGGTCCATATATGGGGATTCGTAATCTAGTAGTCTGCAATTCGTGCGTTAGCATGGCAGCGAAGGTAAACACACCTACAAAAGTCACATGTTCATGTGTTTTCATTCTTCAATCTGATTGGTTCCGACAGAATCCTGGTGGCAGAAGTCCACAGTTTAACCCCCCCAAATGTTACCAAGCTTTCTTCTCCCTTCCGTGAACGAGAGCCTGGGAACAAGGCTATCATCCCTCGGTTGCAGGTAGCTATCTGCCGAGGGTCATCTCGCGAAGCAACTAGCTAGCATCGTGTGAATTGATTCTGGCCGTAATAGCTATTCATAAGTGTCAGTATAAACGTTTTCGTGTATAAAATTTTCATGGTGTAAGGCAACCACGATAATATTCTTAGAACGAAAATTTCCAGATAATTTATATGGTATGTATTATGCATGACACAGCTTAGGGTGGTTACAGTTCCAGTGTTGGAGAATGCTTTGCGTAGTTCTCTTGAGTGAATACAAGTGCATCAGGTGTTCTTGTGCTTTGTCAGGTGGAGGTGTGTTCTCTATTTCTTCATTCTGGATTTGTGAGCTCATTTGAGCGTCTTTGTGTTTGTGCCTATCACTGGATCTGTGCCAGCTCCAGAGGTCAGCGAATCCATACTGTCTCCACACTCATCTGGTGGTGTAGGCACTAGCTGAGGCACATCACCATTCACTGGACCCTTGTCACTATGTTCATTGCTCATGATCTCTATCAGGTCATCGTATGTTCGAACAGGGTAGCTCAATTTTGGAGTCAATGACAGTTCTCCATATATCCTTAATCCTTGTGTGTTCGGCAAAGATGGTAGTATCCCTGCAGTGAGAAATTTTGGGCCCTTCTGGATGTTCATCTGGATCGTCTGTACCATCACAGTTGATTAGTCTAGCATTCTTTCCAGTTCCTTCCTTTCTCCACCAGACTCCAGGGCCCGGGAGAAGGAAGTCTCTGCAACTCTCTAGGTGGGCCTCATAGCTGCTCTGCCTTGCCTTGAGTTCGAATTCGAATGTGGGAGGGTTTTTTTTCAGCTGTAGCAATTCTGGACTCACTTGTGTGTGAGGTTGGCTTTCCATTTTCTTTCTCTTTGTGCAGGTAGGCTTCACGACATCTTCCAGTGCCTGATGTGCTTGGCCATCCAGGTAATGTGGGCTTTGGAGCTGGTTGATCGTATGGCCTTTTATGTCATGTAATGGCTCCACTGGTAGAATGGTGTAGCTGATGAGGTTTAGATCGCCAAGCACCATTTCTGGGGCATTTGAAAGCAGTGCAGGCACTCGCACAGAGCCTTGCAGTATATCTCAGTGAGCTGGTTCTCAAACTCAGGTTTTGTCGTACCCATAACTGGCACATTCCGAGCATTAAGCTTAAGCTCTGTCTGTAAATCGAGGGAACTCAGCTCCACCAATGGCTTCACGGCATCGGGTGTGCTACCATACATACCTGCCAAAACAAGTGTCTGCCAATCAGTGCATGACAGAAGGCTTTAGGCACCCACATATCACACATTTGCGTTTGCCACCGTCCGCTTGCACCCAGCCTCAAACTGCTTTGTTGGTGTATCAGCAGTGAAGAACCTCAGACGGTCAGTGATGACTATGCCCGTTGAGGTGTCGATGGGTACAGTGTATTCGCTCACAGACTTTGTAATGAAACGCATCTGATCTGCATCAGAGCTGCAGGACACACCAATCATTGTCACTGCAGGTTCTTCAACTGTTGTCTGAACGTCAAGGGTTTTCATCTTGTATTCCTAGGAAAACTGCTTGATCATAGATAAGCTGAGTGGTAAATAAAATGTAGCCACGGCCCATAAGTGAAGAGTGGTCATGCCATTCTACAATATGTGTCACATATGCTACGTGCTTGGTGCATATTTCCAGCACTTCACACTGTTTCCGCTTCACTTCTGCTGGTGAACATATCAGAATGATGCCAGTGTTTGGGACATATGATGCTATAGCCTGAGAGATGGTGGTATTGGGTCCCACATTTTCCTTGATTTTGTTGGCTGTGTTAACATAATCTGTAAGCACCTCCCTCTTAGCCTTTTTGTAGGCGGCAATGCCTCTGTTGCTATCAACTGCTCGGTTGAAGGGTGAAAAAGTGGTACTCGCATTTTGGAAAAGTGGTTCCGTTCTGGTGCTTTAGCCAGATCTGAAGTGTAGTTGTGTAGGCAACCCTGGCAATTTTGCAGGGTGTGTTGCATTTTGTCTTGTTTACTGAGCCAGCCATGTACATGTAGTCCAGCTTTGCTGAGGCAGGATAGTATCCGGAAATGTATGGTGATCCGTATCGCTATTACGGCAATGAAGTACGATCGTGCTGAGCACAGGAAAGTGGCCCGTTATGCTATACAATTCGCGCGTCTACCCAGCCACAGTCTGCCCGATCACCTCCGGTAGGATTTGTCTTTGCGGTAGTCTAGACAAAAGATATTTGCTAGTTTGTGGGTTTGTGGTCATATTTTGGTTGTACAAAAACTAGCTGTTACAGCATTAGCCAGTTTTCATGAACCATTTTACACTAACAAACGAGCAGTAGAAAAGTGTTAGACACCTATATCAATTTTCACATTGTACAGCATAATGGCAAAAAATGGGGCCACCAAGACAGCTTTTAGAATGTAAACAGGAAGTAACACCTCCATTTGGTGACGTCATTATCATGTTCATTGTGTACACCGAGCATTCCAAATGTACCACTTTCACCTTCAAACCTATGTAAGCAAAGCAGTGCAAGTTATCATACAATCATCTGAAAACAATTTTACCATCCGAGTAGTGTTATAATACTTTTGTGATACACGTAAATATATTCTCCCTTCCCTATCACTCTTCCCCTCCTCCTGTTCTTTGTGCACTCTCCACCCTATACATCGCAAGTACTCAGCTGCTGGCATTGTGATGTCTTGCGGATGGTTCTGCGTCTTTCTGGAGTAAGGAGAGGGGTGTGAGAAATTGGAGACGGTGGTTTAATAGAATGTAGGCATGTATTTCTGGAGAATTTGATGCACGAATTCCATGGCACTGGCACTTGATTATCCCTCCCCCCATCTCCGGTGATACGTAACCTCCATGTGGTTTTCATGATTAACCATTCCTACGAGGGACTGAAGTACAGAGCCGCCACCTCCCCTACTCTCTTCAACAGGTGAGAGAGGACTGCAGTGTGTGTAATCAAATCCTGCTCTGTCCAGAGAATCTCATTATTTGTCCGCTTTGGCACTTCGTAAACTGTCCTGTCCTTCGTGAGTAGTTCATGGTAGTGTTGCTGAACACATTTAGAAGCCTGTTTGTGACCGACTTCTAGAAGCACTGTCCGTACGTATTGTTGCAGCTCTAGTGATATTGATTGGGATCCCTCCTGGGTGCATGGGCATCTGAATCTGATGTAATGTGAGTCAGGTGGTTGTTATGTCCCGCTGCAGGTGTGAGCTGAACTGCTTTGGGGACTGGTCCACCGGTGCCCTCTACCAAGTGGGATACGAGGTCACCAGCAAGGTGGACCAGGACAAGTCAGACGTGAGTGGACGAGTGGTATATAACCCATACTGTTGGGTATCTACCCTCTTTTCCTCCCTTCCTCTCTCCCTCCCCCTCCCTCTCCCATCCCTCCCTCTGTCCCTCCCTCCCCCCTCCCTCCCTCCCTCCCTCCCTGGCTCCCTCCCTCCCCTCCCCTCCCCTCCTCCCTCCCTCCCTGCCTCCCTCCTTCCCCGCCTCCCTCCCTCCCCTCCTTCTTCCAAGAGTATATCCTTCTGAATACTTGCTGGTGGTATACCGAGGCCTGGCCTGGAAGGAATGGCTTCGTTGTGTACTGTAGGATAAGGAAAGTCAAATGACCATGATTTGGATCACATTGTGTGTAGTAGTATTTTTCTCTCATGTTACAGTGTAATGAATGCATGTATGGCTGCAGTGCCTATCTTGAATACATGCATGTATACTCTTGGCACGTGTACATTACACACACACACACTCACTTACACACTCACCTCACACATGCACCACACTCGCCTCACACACCAAACTCACTTCACACACCACTCGCCTCACACACCACACTCACCTCACACACCACTCACCTCACACATGCACACTCACCTCACACACTACACGCTCACTGACAGTTGAAGCTCTATAATGAGAAGCGAAGTGACTTGGAGGAACAGCATCTCCACCTGAATGTGGGTCTGCAGAAAAAATCCGAGACCAGGTAGAAGAGCTCCAGGCGTCCCTCTCCATCAAGAAGAACGAACTTGAACGGAAGAATACTCTTGCTAACTTAAAGCTGGTGAGAGTATGGAAGGAAGGAGGGGAGGAGGGAGGGAGGGAAGGAGGGAAGGAAGGGGGCATAGGAGGGAGGGAGGGAATATATCATGGGTGGGTGGAGGAATGGAGCAATGTATAGCCTCATTCCCAGGCCTTCTCACTCCAGCGTTTGTTGCTTGCGTGAGGGAAGGCCTGGTGATACCTGTCATGTGCTGTGACATACGTGGACGTTGGGTGGACAGGAGTGGCACATTCCCAGTTACCGTCTGCTGTATATAGCTTTCCTAACTGTTGACTTCTGCACAGCCATGGCTGTGGGGCTCTCTGAACATGAGAAACATCTCCAGGACTGCCCAATGTTAAGCACTCAGTTGCTGTTCACCACTCTAGTCCGTTGTCGGTGAAAGACGACTTTGAGGTTTAACCTGGAATGTGCCACTCCCGTTCACCCAATGTCTATAATATACATCACTGGACATGATGAGTTTTACCAGTCCTTCTCCCGCGTTAGTACTCCAAGCGACAAATGCTGGAGTGAGGAGGCCTGGGAACGAGGCTACAAAATGTAGTCTGATTCCAAACATGTTGAATCTGTGTCACGTCCACGCTTAACATCACAATGCCATACTCCTGGTCATCCCTATCTGTTTTCCCTTGTTTCAGCGCAGCTTGAACAAAATATAGCCTGAGAGCCATCCTGGGAATGGCCTCATACGACTGCTAATCACAAGGTTGATGGTTTGAATCCCACCTTGCCATAGGAGCTTTCCTAAGAGTCTACTCACTAAAAGCTGTTCTTCAGGTGTGTTCACCTGAAATAGGTCACACAGGTCGAAGGTCAAACGACTGTAACAAAGTGTGAATTTCAGTAGTCCAATTCAGACTTTGCGCAATGTAAACATGTAGTTGCCCTTTTGACCTTTAGGGTTGGTTTAGCCTTGCATCACACATCTCAAGTTCTGGAGTACCTCAAGTCCCTTGTCAAGATCCCCTCACTCTTCTCAGTGAGTAGTTGAACGTTACCTTCTGGAGGGAATCGGCTTCTTCTGAAGACAGACTTGAGGAAAGTGTGTTTAATTCGGTTCAGAAAGTTGAAGCATAATGGCTGGCTTAGCTGGCACTCGCTTTAGCATGGAAGAACCAAATGCACGTTTTCGTAACTACAACCCCCCCCCCCCCCCCCCCCCCCCCCCCCCAAGCTCCCTCCTCCCTCTTCCTAGTTCGCTCGGCTTTCCTAGCTTCCTCCTTCCTGTTCCCTAGGACACCCACTAGCTTCCTTCCCTAGGACCCGCCCATCTTCCTCCTCCCGGGCAGCTCGTTGAGGAAGAACTCTCCAAGGTGGTGCATATAGTGATACAGCACACATGCTGCACACAATCACGTCATGCATTCATGCACGCACATTCTTACGCACACATAAATTTAATATGCAAATGTGACACACTCCTCACTCCGAAGCACACACTCTTCCCTCCCACATACACACTCGTCCCCCACACAAACACTCCTCCCTCCACACACACACTCCTCCCTCCACACAAACACTCCTCCCTCCCACACACACACTCCTCCCTCCACACAAACACTCCTCCCTCCCACACACACACTCCTCCCTCCACACAGACACTCCTCCCTCCCACACACATACTCCTCCCTCCCACACACACACACACACACTCCTCCCTCCACACATACTGCCAGCACAACACAACCAGTGGCAGCCTCCAGGGTGATGGCTCAACCCAACAGCGAGAAGCTGAAGGCCTCATCTCAAGCAGCTAGGTTGGTGCTGCCTGTAACCATGATGTTATTTATTCATTATGAGTGCACTACTCTTGATGACATCACTCCTTAGTAACACATTAACTTCTGTGGAGAGTTATAATGGTATCCAGCACAAATGCTGTTAACTTCAAAGTGAATTGCGATCCTAAAAATAATGATAACGATCTGAAGCAAGAGTTTAGATACGATGGTAGATTTTAAACTGCACTAGTTTGGATGTTAAACGAACTGGATTTGAATGTAAACTTTCATTTTGTTTTCTCCAGTTTCTGAGGTAACTAGGAATGTGGTGGTGTCTGCACAGTCGGGTTCTGAGCTGCAGAAGATCAGTGGTGAGTAGCAATGAGGAGGCAGCTGGTTGCTTGGTGCATCCTCCTATATGTAGCGACAGTAGTCGTAGGCAATACTCGTAACTAATCATCTGATTGGTCTGAAAGTAATGTTATCATTATTTTGCAGTTTCAGTGTTTTAACGGTGAACATTATCCCACCCCTCCTTCTGTCCCCTCCCTCCTTCACCTCCATCCTGTCCTCATCCTCTCCCTTCCTCCTCCACCATCCTTCCCTTCCTTCCCCCTTCCTTCCCCTCCTCCTCCTCTCACTCCTTCCAATTATTCCTCTCCTCCCTCCCCCCATCCTTCCCTCTCCTCCCTTCCTCCTCCCCTCCCCCCTTCCCTTCCTCTCCTCTCTCCCTCCTTCACTCCCTCCCTTCACTCTACAGAGTCAAAATTTAATATGGACTTCACAAAGCTCTCTCTGACGGAGGCCAAGTCCATATGCTTACACACACCCCAGAACTGTAACTACCCACAAGTATGTGGTGGACAAAAAGTTCAAAAACTTCTGATCTCATTGTCAACTGTTCTAGTGTTTGTGGGTATGGTAATTTATGATGTACACTGAACATACCATCTGTAAAACCATCACTTGTTCAAGCAATTTTTCCAGTGCCAAACTAATATTATTCTACACAGCAAACTTGTTCAAAGCTCCCTTCCAGCAGCTGCCTCTCCCCCTTCTCCGACAGTTCCATAATGGGTGCATGCCTTACAACTTATAGTCTGCTCCTACAAACTTCACAGGACATGTACAACCAGGGTGGAAATGTATAATCAGCGTTCAGGTAAGGACTTCCCTCTCTCTTATTAGAAGTTACTAGTCTCCTCCCTCCACCTGTCTCTCCCTCTCCTTTTTCATGTCCCCGACCATCCCTTGATCTCCCCTTCCTTCTCCTTCCCCTCATTTCTGTGTTAACTCCCTCCTCACTTGTATGGCAGAGTTCAAGCTCATATCGGCCTCTGCCCTCACTCAGTTCATGCCCCCCTCACTTAAGTCAAGCAGTGCCTCCTAAGAAGAGATGAAGGGGAAGTAATAGGAAGGATAAACATCCTGTTCATTCCAGGCCCAGAACAAAGTAGCTAAAATCATTCAAAGGTGGGTAGGGTTGTGGGTTGGTATGCATATGTGTGTATTTGTCATAGAGAGATCGTGCATGAGGAACTCTATGTAGCCGGACTAATTTCCTCTTAGACGAATTAATTTTCACCTATCTTGGATACCCTCTCATAGTAGCACCCAAGTCTCACCATAGACCATACATACACTATTCAAGGAACAGCTAACTGAGTGAAGAGTGTACTGATCAACTGCTTTCTGAGTGCAAAAGTAACCTTGCCATGCAGCTGCATTAATCCTGGTTGAAGCTTACATTGGTTGCATTAGAGGTTGGGCTGCTTCCACCCACTCTAATGCCACACGAGACCTCGTGATCAATTTTACTGCATTAGGCTTGACAGAAGAATTAGCACATGACATTGTGCACTCAGAAAAGATCCATGCAAGTAAGTCTGTGCATCTCCTCAGTCATTCACCCATACAAAGTCGCTTTGCTCCCTTGTTCAACAGTTGGTGCTCTCATAGCCAATGTTTCAAGCAAAGTGGCGTCACTCTCTCGCCCAAGTGGCTGCTCAGATGGCATAATGTAGTTCACACAACCTGATTTGGCAAGCAGGAGAGAATGTAGGAATTCATTGCCCTCCAAGCTTATAATTGCAATTTAATTATTATGCACTTGTTCTCTAAACATGACTTTTCGCAAGTTATTGTTTCTGTACATCTGTTGAGGGAGGCTTGAATGTTTGGTTGGAAAAACCCTGCCGGCAATGCATGTATACCACATCACGGTGTTTGCCTGAACTCACTTCAAATTCGGTTACATGTACCAGAGGCTGCTTGTGATGAAATGATTCTAGCTGCAGTAGTTGCCCTGGCCATCAGGGAACATCGTGAGCATGTTGAATGAGATTCTGCTGGATGATCGTGTTTGGCAAAATCTAAGCTGTGAATGAGTGAATGCTGTACTGGTGGGCAATAGAAGTGGCTGGGACAACAACACTCCTACACATTGCTGTGGGTGGGCAGACTTAATAGGGTCTTTCATACACTGGATGTTGTTCTCAGGTAAAAATTTCTGGAGAAAACTCGCAGATCTTGTGAATCGTTAATGTTCTACCTTTGATCCTTTCCAACAGTGCTAGTGAAACATTCTGATGGGATGTGCGTGCCTGGTGGGTATGAGAGGTGACGGAGGTCTACTGCCGTACACTACTTCAAGAATATTATACCCATACTGATCTATATTGAGGGTTCCGAACTTGAGCAATAATTATTGTATTGCTCTCTGTCTTCTCTATTGCTATGGCAACGTTGTCTGGGTACTCATCCTTCCTCTCGAATCGTGAGAACCCTCCAACTGCTCTGAGAGATGCAGAGCCTGTTTCCTGGCAGCTAGGAACAAGGTGACTGCATGGACCTGGTGCAGCACTTCTTACACAAATCATGTTCTTCGATGATTTGTAAGACGGCAATCCAAGCTGAATGCAAGCTTTCATCCAGTAGGTGTCTTGGGCATGCACCCACAGTTTCCCTCCACGACTTACTCACCGCCAGACAGCGGACCGCATCCTCGCTTTCCAGGTACGAGAGAACACTGAGCACCATTTCCGGTGGGAGTCTTGCAAGGAGGGTCGTGGAAGGCGGGGACGAAGTACTTACACAAATAGCTATATCTGCCATTGCATAGATCAACGTACACAAGACAGCTGGCGGTATGGCGGTATGGTACGAATCACTGGTTAGGCCTATGGTAGCTAGATACGTACATGCTTGAGCGGATACAGTTCGTGGATGTCTCGAGGGAGTTCGAAGCCACAGCAGTGGATGCCTACAGCCAGGTAGATGACTGAGTAGGATGGAAAAATTCATGTTGGCATATCTGCACAGAGCGCATGTAGTGTGTGGTGTGTGGAGCTGAATTTGTGGCTCCAGTGGTGGGCGGGGCTGGATTTGTGGCTACAGTGGTGGGCGGGGCTGAATTGTAACTGCATAGTCACGTGATTCCAGTGCCGGCGGTACATACATCATTGGTGCCGAGCATGAATTGTCGAACCGGTCTCACTGCTGCTGTTAGCCGGATGCAGAACAAATGTGAGAAGTAGGTACATCTGGACAAATATCATGAAGCATGTAATCAGTGCTTTCACTGACTTTGTAGTTAGAAATTCAGGGCCTTGATGGTCAAAAGTTACATCGCACACATGACACAGCTGAGACTGTATCTTTACTAAGCACTGATCCTGCAGTCTTGAACTAGGCCTAGTACAAGGGGGTGTTGCTTCCATAGATGACGTCATCATAGCTAATTAGGCCAGTTGTCAAGAAACTTTGATATGCTGTTTGGCCATATTCGTATAATGATGTAGCTATCCCCTGGAACATTATTTTCGGACGATTAAGAACCCCTTGGACGTATCAACTGTCAACTGGCATATGAAAGTACCCCCTTGGGCATTGCTTTAGGATGATTAAGAACCCCTTGTACTTATCAACTGGCACACGAGGTTACCCCCTGGGACATTACTTTAGGAGAATTAAGAACCCCTTGGACATATCAATTGGCATACCAAAGTACCCCCTGGGACGTTTGCTTTTCCCGAGTACCCCTTGGGACATAATTAACAGTCCTCTGCAGGGGGTGTATGGCTATTTAATGGAATAGCCCATTATCCTTTAATTGCATCTTCACCACATGACATATGATAACATGCTTGCCAAAACCAGTAAGCCATAATAATCTTAGTATAATCACATCAATATGAAGCACAAGTGTGACATCAATGACTTGTGACCATGAGCTGAAAGTCATGAACCATAGGAAAAGCCAGCATATGTAAGTCATGCATGTGAATGTGTGCATACCTTCAGTCCGTTCTTTGGTTTCTTTGGTTTCACTAGGCCGGGGTAATTGGAACCAAGCTAAGGAGAGGGAGAGACAACTACATCATAACATGAATTAACAAGCATAACAATTATATTATTTTATGTTATAGATAACGAGGGGCAACCGCACTTTTGGTAGCCGTTGCAACCCTGGTTCCGACTTGCCGTAGCGCAAGCTAAAGTATCGCTGTTCATTCCAATTAACGCACATGCCACCACATGCCATGTGGCAACCACGCTCAGTCGATCACTAGCAATGGAGGCCAAAGGGAAGACACGAATTATTACAGCACTCACAACTTCGCCAGCACGGTGAATTACGGCACGTAAGCATCAGTGAACGACAGCGATCACGACCGTGTGGTCAGAATCTTTGTGGGCCTTTCGTGAGAGCTGTACTGGCGACGAAAGTCGAAGAGTGCACTCGAGCAATGGCGGCCGACGGCGAGACAAAAGTGCTTGTATCTCCAACACCAAAGTAAGTTTCAGTACCAAAATTGTACGCTTGGGTCACTGAATGTTAGCGATCACGACGGTGTAGGCAGATTCTTTGTTGGCCATTCCTAAGCTAGTCAGAGGTTATATTATACATTACATTATGCAGCACAATTTTTCCCCTACCAGGAGTGTAATAAGCATGGTAGTCGGTGTTGTATGGTTATACAGTACCAAACCCAAGGGGTGCAGCCCTGAGGGTGTGGGGCTGTATGTGCCATACGGCAAAAGTGCTCGTGCAATGTTTGTTGCGGAGTATAGTATGGCGAGTGGAGGGAAGAAGAGACATCACCTATTTGGGAGTTCAATTTGACAAGGTGAGGCAAACACGAGAACTTACATTATCAGATCCGTTATCGGTATCGGCAGATATCTGTTGTAATATTATCGGATTATTGGTAAATGGCCAGCCATCAAGAGGCGCTGCCACCACACTTCAGCAAGGTACATGTATACGGATTTCATACACCTCTAACCATTTGCTCTCCTCCACACGACCACAAGTACTGCTCGAGTGACTCAACTCAACTAAACGTACAGTGTACGTATCTCTCTGCGTGTGGCAATAACATCGGGGACAATATTTTAATGGGGAGCTACATGTATGGTCCAACCCCCTGGTCCCTAACTTAACTAACAATTATTCTAGAAGATGCCCACCAAGGGGCATTTATTACACTCCTGGTAGGGGAAAAATTGTGCCGCGTAATGTAGTGTAAAATTATTATAACCTTTGACTACCGTAGGAATGGCCTGCAAAGAATCTAACTAGACCATCGTGATCGCTATCATGCAGTGACCCAACCATATAATTTTTGTGCTGAAACTCACCTTGGTGCTGGAGATATGAGCACTTTTGTCGTGCCGTCGGCCGCCATTGCTTAATTGCTCTCTTCGACGTTGGTTGCCAGTACAGTCATACGAAGGGCCCACAAAGATTCTGACCACACAGCCGTAATCGCTGTTGTTCACTGACACTTACATGCCCAAACTCGATCACCGTGTTGGAAAGGTTGTAAGTGCTGTTATAATTTCGTGTCTTCCCTATGGTCGCCATTGCTAGCGATCGACAGAGCTTGGTTGCCACGTGGCATGTGCGTTAATTGGAACCAACTGCGATACTTAGCTTGAGCTACGGCGAGTCACAGCCGGCGGCTACCAGGAGTGCAGTTGCCCCTCGAATGAAAGGGGGAGGGCGTTTATTCAAAGGGGGTGGATTAGCAGGAGACATGCAAATCAAAATAATTAAGAGAGATGGTACATACATCAAGGGGAGGTCACGTCCATAGATTCTGCAGTCACAGCTGCGACCGCGGGTCAAAACTTTGACCGCTCTTTTGCGCGGCTTGACCGTTGACCGCGCTGATTTTCGAGGCTTTGACTGTTGACCGTGCTGATTTTCAGGCTTTGACCGTTGACTTTGCGATAGTATACGGAAAAATGCGTAGCGACTCCATCCCTTCCGGCTGAATTCCTTAGTATACGGATTGACCGTACGCGGTCGCAGCTGTGACTGCGGTGCTTATTGGCGTGACTGCCCCTTGATACATTGTTATATATGTCTTCACTCACTTGATTTTCAAAGGCATCACTTTGGAAGTTGAAGGTTAAATCTTGATGAAATTGTTGGTGACATCAATTGCTTCGACAGTCACTGATACAAGAAGGAGAACTGCAACAACAATTAGAACCAATAGATCATTGCAGCATGTGGGCATGTGGACAGAAAATCGGTGATTTGATTAAGTAATACAGGTGTCAACCTAGTCTGAGGACTAGGTTTGTTTACGTCACCATAAATCCCAGACACCAGTACTACACAGTACAGTGTAGCCTCGTTCCCAGGACGCAGCCTGGGAACGAGGCTAAGTACAGTGTAGCTCAATTGTGAATGCACCACCAGGTAACTACACAGTAGACAGCAGGACTGTCACAAAAAAATTGGACCTAGGTAAAAATTGGCCCGGGGGTCCAATTATTGCCGCCAAAGGTGGCCCCCCCGGGTCAACTTGGAATGCAATAAACGGTCCGTGCGTACCAAAAGTGGACCCACCTGTAGCATATTTATTATTATTATTATTGCTTTACAGCAGAGTGCATGTTGTGACGGCGGTGAGAGTGGTACACAAAAGAGACTGAAAGTTAGCTGAGAATGAGAACTGCTGTAGGTCAGCTAAAAGATTCTTAGCTGCCTTAAACTTAATACATACACATACTTATTCGTTAGGTTAAGGGACGACTTTACAAGGATTGAACAAAGAACACTAGTAAACATAATATCATATGGGTTCATGAGATTGTGACGTGGGTATTAGTGCTGAGCGAGAAGGACACCTTCAGATTGGTAGTGGTCTTGTCAGGTGGAAGTTTGTGGTAACTGGCATGTGACGTTAGTAGTAGTCAATAGTTGCTATAGTGAGGTGAATACTGTCCTGGGAACAGTTGAACATTTAGAACAGGGACATGAATAGTGGAAGGAGCAGGTGGATTCGGGGTTGAAGTTGGCGAGAAAATGGTTCCAAAGAGTAACTTTGAGACGATGCTTTATTAGCTTGTAGCTAAGAGTCAAGTCTATAGCTGGGAGTGAATTCCATAGAGATGGTAATCTATTGAAATAAAACTGTTTGTCTCTTGAGTGTTTTGATAGAGGTTGGACTAGCTTCATATGCGATCCAGACCTGGTTTGGTTCGTGTTGAAGGAGACAAAATTGACAATATTAAATGAGCTGTTAGCGTCAGATTTCAAAGATTTGATGAAGAAGCAGATGTCGTGTAGTTCGAACAACATCGATAGAGGCAGTAGGTGCAGCTTTGTCAACCTTGCTTTGTAGTCAGAAGTATAGTCGTTTAGAATGTATTTTGTTGCACGGCGTTGAATTGATTCTATTAAATTGATGTCTTTGATCAGAACCGGTCTCCAGATTTGTGAGCCATATAACAGTTGGGATCTCACAAGAGATATGTAGAGTCGTTTCTTTGTACTGATACTATTTGTAGCACAGAAAGTGCGGCGAAGCAGCCCCAACTTCTTGTAGGCTTTAGAGGATATGAGGTGCAGGTGATCTGTCCACTTAAGGTCAGATGCTATTACAATGCCCAGGTCTTTGTGAGAGTTGCAAGGTGCAATTGACCGACCATTTATGTAGTAGGAGGAGTCAGCTGTAGACGTAGACAGAGGGTTAGAGCGTTTGGTATTGATGGATAAGAGATGGAGCTTAGTTTCATTGAATGCCAACAGCCACTTTTTGCTCCAAGAGGAAACCCCATCCAGGTCAGATTGCAGCAGGAGACTATCAGAAGGTGAGGATATGCGAGAGAGGCATTTGGTGTCGTCCGCAAAAAGGAATAACTTAGTGAAGAGGCTACTGGATGGGAACGTGCGAAAGGGACATCTACAATTAGTGTTGCGTGCAGAAATCGAGATGGAAGTGTCAGATCAGTCCGTAAGCGACGGCGGAGAGGTTGAAGGCGGTGGAGATCTCGTCTAAGAGGCGTACATCTACCTCACAGAGCGCCGCTATCCACATGGCTGTGCCGACTTTCGGAAGCGGAGTATACGAAAGAAGGCTGGAAAGTTTGTTGTGCGCGACGGAGAACTGTTCTTCAAGAAGAAGAGGAAAGGCAAGGTATGAACCATTTAGGTCTGGGAGCACTCAAGCATTGACTGTGTGATAGCTATAAATTATTTGTCAGTCAGGCATTCTAATTAGAGATCATCATTTCCTGTAGGTGATAGAGCTGCGATACATCCAGAGCTGTGAAGAGCAGTTGAAGATACTTCGTGCTTGTCACACTGATCCAACTGCTGGACACATGGGCATCAAGCGTACCATCACCCGCATATCAGAGCGTACTGCAAGCGACGAAAAGCTGGGCGATGGCCTGGGAACGAGGCTACTTCCACCTCTCATCCACAGTATCTGGGATCTACAAGGTGTGCACTACTTAGATGGGCTTTTACACCTTGTATGTGAATACTAGTAACAGATGGGCTTTCACAGCTTGTAGTGCCTAATCAAATCGGATGAGCTTTCACAGCTTGTAGGTGCCTAATCAAGTGCTTCCTCCTCCTGGTATGATATTTGAGTAGCTAGGGAGTTGCCTAGGGAGTTGCTGTGGTAACAAGTAATCTAAGTATGTATACACATCACTGGTGTACACCTTCTGCACGTGCAAGTGAAATTCGTTGATTTAAAATTTACGGTAATTGCAAGATCCAAGCAAACAAGCAAACGCACAAACATACACACACACAGCGCAATGAAGTCACACTAGTGTGGGACTCGCTCAGGCTCGCCCCAATAATTATGTGAAGCCACATTTGTAAATGTGATGCCTACATTTATTATGTGAAGAAATGTGAGGGCACATTAATTATATAAATGTGAGGCCTATAATTATGTGAAGCATCACTGTAGACATGAAGGTGCTTCACCACAACACTTGAACATCATGATTAATTTTGTCGTGTGTGTGGGCCCAGATGTAGTGCCATCTTGCACTGACACCATTTTAGAACACTGACATCAGTAGTGTCTAATATCACAGATTCTACTGTTAGTGGTATACAGTTTTGCACACCATACACACACACACCTCACACACTCCACAGCGCCTCCTCCTGGGTGCCGAAGTTGCCTGCTCAAAGATGTAACTCTCCCCACATGCTACTCTCATCACTAACCGCTACCATCACTCACACCACACCACACACATTCACCCCACTTCAGGTTGACAGCTACGACCAACAAGGTGGCTCAGATGAGGACCTGGTGTTAGCGACACCCGCCATGAGGCCCCTCATCAAGCTGGCTGGGGTCACCCTTGAAAAATGGTCTGCACAAAAGTGTCACCCTGCCACAGACACGTTATCAAATGTGCGTGCTATGTCATTTGCTGCAGGCGTGCCACAAGGAGGGCAACTCGTGAGTCCAAGCCAAAGAAACCAAAGCACACAATGGTATGAGTCACATCAAAGTGTACGGGAGGGGGAGACGGTGTAGCTGAACAATCTAGCCTTGTCCTTTTCCAGTGGAATGGTGTGGTGAAGGATGTGAAGGAAATGGTAAGTGCACTGCTATCCTTTCCAAGAACAAGATATTGGAATCATGATACGTCAATTGTAGCTGCACGTGCACTCCGTTTTGATTCTACCCAAAATTTGTTACTCTGCAGATATCACGCTGTGATGCTTGACAGAGGATGAATAAGAAGATCACTTCCACAATGCCAGAGCTCCATCCTATACCGGTGAAGTCCACATGGTACCACATTGGAATCGACTTCGTTGGGCCCATCACCCCACCGTCATGCAATGGAAATCGTTATATCCTGACGTTAAGTGACTACTTCTCTAAGTGGGTTGAAGCAGTTGCTCTACCATCGAAATGTGCACAAGGGGTAGCTGAATCTCTTTTCAAGGTACGTCTTGTAAATGTAATTGTCTATGGCTGTGCTGTTTTGCACGCTGTTACTTGTACTTCAAGAATGATACTGTGTTTCTGCAGATCTTCATGCGCATGGGATTGCCACAAGTGTTGACAACGGATCAAGGGACGGAGTTCCGCAACCATCTGAACGAAGAGCTGATGAAGAGTCTCGGGATAAAGCACCGACTGACCACTGCATACCACCCGCAGGTAACATACACACAACAGTATTGACTAGCTATATAGTTTACAGCAATTGGGCTAGCTACATACTTCCTTGGGATCAAGTATCGGCTAACCACTGCAGCATAGAAAGGGGTCAATGATTACTGCTGGAGTACAAATTAATAATTGGGTTTGTATTACACCAATTTTTTGCACAGGCTAATGGTCTTGATGAAAGGTACAACCAAACCATGCAAAATATTCTGGTGAAGTACGCAACAGACAAAAGGGAAGAGTGGGACGAGTACTTGGATACTTGTGTATATGCGTACAATACATCAGTCCAGGAGTCCACACACTTCTCGCCCTTTGAAGTAATGTTTGGACGCAAACCAACCATGCCAATCGACATTGACATGGCAACTAACCCCCCTGAAGATCGGCTCCAGAATTGCATAGAAGCCGGAGAGCTTTCTGCATCGCAAGTTGAGGCAATGGCATCCCAGCGACAGGAAGTTCTTCAGCAAGTGAAAGCTAACATCAAGCAAGCTCAGGAGAAGCAGAAGGAGTATTATGATCGAAAACACGCCAACCCAGCTGCTTACAAGGTTGGTGCGAAGGTGCTCAAGAAGGACTTCCGCCGTAAGAAGCGTAAAGGGGGCAAGATGGACACGAGATTTGTCGGGCCATACATCATCACAAACAACGTTGGTAAAGGTCTGTATTCCCTCAAGTTGGTGGAAAACCCCACAGTGGTTGTTGAGCGAGTTAATGGGGCTCATCTTAAGCCATACCAAACCCCTCCTCAGAGTCCCACAAGTAGCTTCACAAGTGAGGAGGGAGATTCCCTCTCAGCCAACCGCAACCAGAGCTGTGAAAATGAGGAGGGAGCTTCTCATAATGATTCAATTCCACCACTACCACCTGCAATGCCTCCCCTTAGCTCACTGAAGCGACCGTTGGAGCCCAAGTCTTCATCCCAAGACTTCAAGCCCCCATCCAAAAAGCCCCACACCTCTCCAACAGAAGATGACACTCTAGACGACCACCCAGAGTTGAATACGACATACACTAAGTGCCCTGACCAACCGCCGAAACATTCTTCACCTACACAACAAACAACAAGCAGCTAGGCTTTCTAAGTGGAATTGTATCACTTGTTCATAGACTGTAAACTGTACTATTGATTACTATATTCAGCACTATACTATTGGATAATGTTTTAATCTTCATAGACTGTAAATATCATGACTGTAAACTGTATATTGGATAATGTTAATCTTGGGTCCACTTTTTGGCAGCCAAGACTGCCTCCCCACCCCCCCCCCCCCCCCCCCCCCCCCCCCAGTCCACTTTTGGCAACCAAAAGTGGCCCACCAGGTCCACTTTTGGTTGCCAAAAGTGGACTGGGGGGGGGGGGGCTCTTTTTGACACAGGGGGTCCACTTTTGGCAGCCAAAAGTGGACCTGGTGGGCCACTTTTGGTTGCCAAAAATGGACCCGGGGGGCCAGTTTTGACTAGGTCCACTTTTAGCATGACAGGACCCTCGTGGAGATCAATACTATAATATTATGCTGATGGAATGTTTCTTACACAAGTCACACTACACAATTTTACACACCGTAGAGTGCACTCTCGTGTCACCAGGTTGTGCAAAGGGTCTGGGACACCTCTTCCCCTATTACTGACTTTCAAGCCAACATGTAGTGGCTAGCTACATCCGGGGTGGCTAGCTACATCCGGGCTGGCCAGCTACATCCGGGGTGGCTAGCTACATCCGGAGTGGCTAGCTACATCCGGGGTGGCTAGCTACATCCAGGGTGGCTAGCTGGATGGCTAGCTACAGCCGGGAAGGCTAGCCGACTCAATATCCACCAAATCCAGCGGCAACCACTGTCCTGGTAGCACAACTCACTGGTAGGACATACGCACAAGACAGAAATCATCCTCAAGTTCTGGAGTCAATGCTAGCTACGTAGATGCAAAATATATGTACCAGGCTGTGGTTTCTTTGGCTGTGGCTTGGGATGCTCCTCGTCCCGTCTGTGACCAGGACCTGCCTTCCTGAACCGCCAGTCAGCCACTTAAACTTCTTCATTCCGGAGCAGTGTAATTATTTCAATTTTCCCCAGTCTTCCACTAATTTAGATAACATTGTTTATTGGTGCGCGATTTGTAGATTTTTTTTTTGCTGCAGAGTAATGAGCGCGGTTCCTCGGCCAAAGGCATCATCGCAGCGATCCCGGAAAGCTGGTAGTGGTCTTAGTGCGGGGCCACAGGGGACCCACAGCTCACGGCCGCCTTCCAAAGGTTCCGGGAGGACGAAGAGACCGCATCAGACCAAGCCCTCCAATGATGTCCTCAGGGCTAAGGAGGTGAAATACAGGTGGGGTCCCCGAAGTCTCACCATTGATAATAGCCACAGTTCCATGTCTGCTATAGTCGCATGTCTTCGGAAAGGGTGTTAGCGACACTCCATACCATGAATGAATGTAAGAAGGATAGTCTCGTTCACGTCTCCGAAGGGGGGGGGGGGCTGGGAACGAGACTAGAAGAAGTAAGGGGTCTCAGGTTGGTCATACAGTAGTTTGTCTCATAAGGATTGGTTTCCACGATGTAAATCAGGAGCGTACTGTAGAGAAAACAATTTCAACTGTTGCAGTATTGAAGTTGGTCTGTATCAGCCCCACCCACTTCTGAGTGGTATGTCCATTGCTCTGTGTAAGCCCTGCCCACTTCCAAGTGATACCATCTGAAATTGCCCCCACCCATTTATGGACCCCCCCCCCCCCCCCTCCTGACGGCTGAACGCAGAGCTGGAGGCCAAAACTTCTGAGCTGGTAAAAGAAGCTGAACAACTTATGGTATGCAGATGGCAACATAGTTACACAAAATTTAATGATGAATACAAACCTGTAAACATGAACAGATGGACACACAGACAGATAGATAGATAGATAGATAGATAGATAGATATAAACATAGATATGGTTCAGAGCGGTTTCACCATCTTTGAATGAGAATGGTTAACAGTATATATACCTGTGCCGTACCATTACTGCACAAGTGTGTTAAACATACCTTCTCCATATTCCATCCCACCCAGAGAGACAATCTATCCATTTTGTCGGACTTAGATTCTCCCTCGTCAGGCGATGTCTCTGGAGAGTTGGCCAGGTGAGATGTGGCACCATCCCAGTCTCCCAGCTGCCGTCATGAAGCTGTGGTGCATTAGCAGTATGTGAGCTAGTCACATGCAAAGCAGCCTGGGTACAAGCTAGGCTTCCTGGTGCAAAATTGGTGGATGGGAGCAAAGAACATGTGCCACTGACAGCAGCTGTTACCAACGGCTCCCCCCCCCCCCCCCCCCAGAAATGAAAGTTTTATTGATCTTTGAGGTTGTGTATCGAGAATGCATGTTTCTTATGGTTGTGTAGACCCAAAACGACATCAGTACCAGCAGTACAGAGGAATTCGCCAGGACCCCCCACAAGACCTCTTACCTCCTCTCACCATCCCTCCACCTCATCACCCCCGCACTCCTCCACACCATCCCACCAGCACCCGTCCACACCATCCCACCAACGTCCATCACAAAGGTACATTGGCAGATGCAGTTGCTCACATTAAGCAAATGCTGTTCTAGTGCTGGATTTCAACCACATTGAGGTACCATATTAGTTAGTCTCGGCCCCAGACCCAAACCAACCCTGGAAGCGATCCGCTCTGGGGTTGGTTTGGGTCTGGGACCGAGGCTACATATTAGTGCTAAGAACATTTTGGTTTAGTTTTCACGTTCTCCTAAAAGGACTTAGTTAGTTAGCTAAATCTATAGGTGGTGTATCATGGTGACATTTTATCTAAAAGGGCAAGGTACATGTAATGTGTTCAGTCAGGAGCCCATGACAATCAGGTTTAAATGTTCAAGCCGAAGATATCGTTCTTGCAGTTCTCACCCTCTCCCTCAAGATCTGATTCTCGTTCCTCTTTCTCCTCCAGCTTTAATAGCTCCGGCCCCTCTCCAGCACCCGCAAGTGGCCCCCATCCGTGTTGATATTGATCGCACCGTGCAGAGGTTAGAGAGGGAGGTTGTTACACCAGGAGATGAGGGACAAGAGGAGGATGAGTTTGGTTACCATGGTGATGATATTCTACCCACTGCTGCAGAGGGGATGGGACCAGGTAAATACATGCTTTTATAGCTGTATTTTTGGACCTTGTGTACTTATTTCTCGGCCTCCCTCCTTCCCTGCCTCCCTCCTTCCCTCCCAATCTCTCCCTCCCTCCCTCCCTCCCTCTCTCCCTCCCTCCCTCCCTCCCTCCCTCCCTCCCTCCCTCCCTCCCTCCCTCCCTCCCTCCCTCCCTCCCTCCCTCAGAGGCAACCGTTAGGTTTCTGAAGGCCAAGCTAAGAGTGATGCAAGTGGAGATGGACAGACTGCCAGGAAAAATTATAGTAACAAGGTAACATGCTCACTCCAGCTTATGATCAGGCCACTCCCACCTCCAGCTCATGATTAGCCTCGTCCCAGGCCACTCCCACCTCCAGCTCATGATTAGCCTCATCTCAGGCCACTCCCACCTCCAGCTTATGATTAGCCTCGTCCCAGGCCACTCCCACCTCCAGCTCATGATTAGCCTCATCTCAGGCCACTCCCACCTCCAGCTCATGATTAGCCTCGTCCCAGGCCACTCCCACCTCCAGCTCATGATTAGCCTCGTCTCAGGCCACTCCCACCTCCAGCTCACGATCAGCCTCTTCTCAGGCCACTCCCACCTCCAGCTTATGATTAGCCTCGTCCCAGGCCACTCCCACCTCCAGCTCATGATTAGCCTCGTCTTAGGCCACTCCCACCTCCAGCTCACGATTAGCCTCATCCCAGGCCACTCCCACCTCCAGCTCATGATTAGCCTCGTCTCAGGCTACTCCCACCTCCAGCTCACGATTAGCCTCATCCCAGGCCACTGGTCTTGGCTGCTTGAAGTATGCAAATACGGAGGGGCAACGCTTGTTAGATCTGTAGGTAGACACACAGCGGCCAGTGTGTTTGTAATCTTAGAGGTCAGCTTGGTAAATCTCAGTAATCTACAGATGTGTTTTTAAGCAGATCAACGCCAGTGCAGCAAAGCTGAAGGAACTTGCAGAACAAAATTCAAAGCTGCGAAGGAGCCATCACACAATCCAGGTTGGTTTGCATGCCATAGCCTCATTCCCAGGCCCACACCGTTTTTGGTTGCACGGAACTGAAAATGGTGGGAACGAGGCTAGTATTCCCACAGCCAACAGCTAGTGACACACAGCTACAGTACAGCCAAGAATTTAGATGTTTTGAAATGTGCATGCTAACACATTTTGCTAGAACCCGTGACTGATCATTGGAGATTCCCCCCCCCCCCCCCCCCCCCCACACACACACACACACACATCGCTCCAAACACAGACAGACAAGTACAGGCAAGTAGCAGAGAGTCTGAAGAACAAGTGTGAAGGGCTGGAGGCTCAGCTCGTGGCACTGAGGAAGGTAGGAAGCAGGGAGCTCAAGGGAAAGGTGGACGGTACGGAGGGAGAAATCTTTAGTGCATAGGTGTGTATGACTCCTCGACTCCTCGCCATCTCTCGAACCCCCTCCTCTGTTTCTCCCTCTTCCCCCCCCCCCCCCCCCCCCCCCTTGCTCCCTCATCTCAGGAGGTCGGTGGTATGAAGGCTACTCAGAAGAAGGCGGCGAGCAGTCACAATGCAGTGGAGGTCAGGTTGAACCGAGCATTGTAGGAGGCTGAGCAGTACAAGACACAGCTGCAGAGAGCCAGGACAGAGTCAAAGGTATGGTGGGCATAGAGGCAAGATGTTGTAGGTATCTTGGACATGTAACCTGAAGTCGTCTGTACTAGCCTCATTCCCAGGCACAAGAGCCTGGAAATGAGGCTAACACCGACCACGTACATATAATATCATTCATGAGAACACCTGCCCATTAGTAATAGGTAAACCGGTACCTGCCACTTGTCACTAAGTAAACATGGAAGACAATAGCCCTGGACCTGAAGCAGTTCTAGCTGTAGACTAAAAGTGCCAACTAAGTCAGACCTTTCCTTTATTATGCTCTTAGCCCTTTAGGGCCCATAGTGCCAAATGTTGTCATAATAATTATCAAAACTGTTTCAAGAAGCAAAAAAGGCAGGACTTTTATTATGCATATTTCTGGCAAATTCAGTCACTGGTTGGTAAGAGCTCATCAGTTATGTAGCTCTGTAGCATATCAGGAGCAATCACATCCTGTGGATGTCATACCATTCACTCAGGAGGATGGAACATGAAGAGGGGAAAGAGGATGAGCCTGACTACCAACCAGGCGAATGCCCAGGAAGATCCAGGCCAGCATCACATACACTCCAGATCTCAAATGAATGGCCGTCAGGTTCATGAGTGGATATTCTGATCTGTAATAAATGAGTGACTCAAGTGAAGTTTTTCAGCCCGCATATAATTATGCACTGCAATTCTACCGGTAATCGCTCTATGCAGGACTATGGTACGTAATACAATCAGAGTTGACCAATAGATTTGTGCATTGTATATATAGGAATGCTGCTTTGTGTGAATACTATTTGACCAATAGATTTGTGCATTGTATAGGAATGCTGAATGGGTCATTCCATGTCAAATCAACACAAAAAAATCCTGACCTCTTCCGATTTTGACGAAACTTGGTGAGCCTGTTAGTTCTATTAAGAAACCACTGCACATCAAATTTCAGCTTCTGAAGTGTTATAGCTTTTCAACTGCAACAAATTTAATTTTGGCCTCAGGTGCCCTTTTTGTCTCGGCACCGAAGTGCCGAGACACAGTGCTGGATGCGTAGGTACGTACGTGGTACGTGGTACGTACGTCGCTTTTCGCAATGCGCCCGCGCAAGTGCTGCATGCATGCTCTACACCCTTAATAGGTTGTCAAACGTATTTATAACGTGCAACTAGATCTTCAAATATGATTATGGGTTTGCATGGCTGCTCATGAATCCTCTTACCAAGACTGTTGCTACGTAGCTCTAATACTTAATTCAGGACAATGAATACTCACCCATCCAGTGTGCTGCACTCAGCCATCCCAAGTGCATACTAAAGCTCACTCAGCTCTAGCTAGCTAGCTATAGGCCTATAGATAAGTGCTGAAAGAATTGGCCAAGGTGTTGACTAAACATCAAGCCCAGACACGACCATACTGCTTTCACCCTTTGTCCTGACCCACCCCTTGCTCACACAGAACCTCCAAGGATATTGACGCTCACTTAAGCTGAAAGTCTCATAGCTAACAGATTTTGCAGTCATAATAAAGGGTTAAGCAGCTGCCATGTCCTCTGCATGATTCTAGCTGATACCAAGTCGTGCCGAGACACATCAAGTCTTTTAAAGACTCACTTGTTAGACCACGTGCCATGACTGAAATACCCATATCTTCAGATGTGATCAACGTAGAGAGTTGCAACAAGGATTTTCTTGAAGCTCTTGAAAGGCTCTTTCATTTGGCGTATAATAATTTGACGTTTGATCTAATTAAAGTTCAAAGGTTATGTAATCGGACCTTTGACCTTGGTTCTGGAAAAACGGAAGTTTTGATTTTTTTCAAACTTTTTGTACAAAAACCTTGAACCTAAATGTGTTTATTCACCAAGTTTTAATTTGGGACTACAATGGGAACAGCAGCTATAGACCAAAATGTAGTAGCATGTACGAAATATGTGCACATAGCATACACAGATAATGGGTCTAAAACCCATCATGTTTACTAACCTGCCTAGTTTTATTAATTTCTGAACCAACTTAAGCTCTTCAGTTGCAGCTCAGCTTGCTTGCTGTCTGTGTCAGTGTGTATGTGCAACCTTTTCGTAGCATTGCTTTATTTATAAGTAACTGGCTTCACTTGCTTCAGCCACATTCACCTACATGAGCACTCCTGTTGTGCAGAGGTCTGACAGTCTATGACACCTCCGTTCATGTTAACGTAGTGCAGCACAAGACAGTTCCCTCTTCACGGACATGCTTGTCTCAATCACTACATCTGCGTGAGTCCAGTGTAGCTCCTTACTCTGACTTGTTTATCACTAGCCACCTGAACATGCTCATTCAGCTATCACTAGCCACCTGAACATGCACATTCAGCTACACTCATGCTTGAAACCTTAAGGTGTCAGGATAAGTTACTAATGTAGGGCTTATAGTCAGGCTCTCACCAACAAGCAAGGTTCGCGCACTATGAGATATACCATAGGATGCTGTGGAGATCAGCTGCACAAATACTATAGGGCACATGCACTATGCGAGGTCATCATACAATCCAGTTGCAAGCATTTATTTTTGATGAAAAACCTTGCAGATGGTAATTGCAGTATTTAGCTAAGTCTTTTTCTCTCAACCTAATGATGATCATGGCCTATAATCTTGAGTACATTACTTGTATGTAGTACGTATAAGTATCAAATCCCAATTTACACAAGGGTTCTTGCACAGGGTTGAAAAGAGCATATTAAAGACCGATGCACTCAGTAAGGCTGCTGCTAGTCTGTATTCCTCAGTTAGGTGGTGAGCATAATCAGACCACTTCCAGCTGTATGCCATCTTCCCATCTACCTCTAGTACAACTTAAGCTAACTGTTTTGGGGCTTTCAGAAGCCGGTTGAAAATATAACTTCAGTCTGCTGTCATTGAAAACAACAGGAAATAATGCAGTGGTGATTTTTGCAATCACTGCTGCAGCAGACAAATGCAAGTACTGTATAATCATGCTTGATGCCAGCCAGACCCTCCTCCGTGTGCATGTGTCGCCTTATCAACTATACATATTCAAAGTGAAAACCAAGGTCAAAGGTCAGATTTCAACATATCATTAAGGTAAACATGTCAGATTAAAACAGGACATTGCAACTACTTTAAGGAAGTGTCTCTGTACAGATCACATTAGGTAGTTTGAGTTATGCATGGCATGTGGTGTAAAAATAGGCAATTACGTTCACCTGTAGTTGTAGACTGAGGAAGTAGAATTTTAGTGTCTCTCAATTAACCAAGGTTTTGTAATCTGACCTTTGACCTTGGTTCTGGAAAAACAAGTTTTGATTTTATTCCAACTTTATTTACAAAGACCTTGAACCTACATGTGTTTATTCACCAAGTTTTAATTTGGGACAACAATGGGAACAGCATGCAGCTATTGACCAATACATGTATGTAGTAGCACGAATACAAAAACGTATACATTATACTACATTTTGGTCTATAGCTGCTGTTCCCATTGTAGTCCCAAATTAAAACTTGGTGAATAAACACATTTAGGTTCAAGGTCTTTGTAAAAAAAGTTTGAAAAAAATCAAAACTTCCGTTTTTCCAGAACCAAAGGTCAAAGGTCAGATTACATAACCTTTGAACTTTAATTAGATCGAACGTCAAATTATTATACGCCAAATGAAAGAGCCTTTCAAGAGCTTCAAGAAAATCCTTCTTGCAACTCTCTACGTTGATTACATCAGAAGATATGGGTATTTCAGTCATGGCACGCGGTCTAAAATGGGCACCTGAAGCCAAAATTAAATTTGTTGCAGTTGAAAAGCTATAGCAGTTCAGAAGCTGAAAGTTGGTGTGCAGTGGTTTCTTAATAGAACTAACAGGCTCACCAAGTTTCATCAAAATCGGATGAGGTCAGGATTTTTTTGTGTTGACTTGACATGGAATGACCCGAATATTATTATCGAACACAATTATAATTTTATGTGTTCTGATACTCGTCATTCATGTACAAGTATGTTTCTGACGTGGCCGTGTGGAAACCATCAAGACTAAAAACGTTTGTGTGGCTTACTGAATGTAGTGGTGGCCTATTTGAGTGTCAATGGCCTTTGCAACATCTGTCTTGCATACACAGGAAGTATATAGTAGAATGCAGGATGTGATGGCTGGATGAGTGAGGAATGCAAGCTTTTGGCCAACAATTGAGAGAATGAGGTATATCAGGTTTTGCCAATCAGGTCACAATACAATGTCAGGCAGTTCTTTTATTACTAGCTATAGCCTTATATCTAGGCATCTGAAATATGCAGCTAGCCTAAATGAAATACAGATGACCCTTTAGTACTGGAGATGCTTCAATGGTATAATTACCCCGCGCGCGCATGCGCGAAGCGGGGTTAAGCAATCGGTTTTGTCCGTCTGTCCGGCGTCTGTCAGGCGAAAAAAATTGAAATCTACTCTCATAAACCATCGAAATGGAGTCAAACAATAGCAAATAGCAAAAAACTGCTCTATGTGTACCTGACTGAAGTCAAGGCGCTCCATTTCGCTGTATTTCGGCTATTTCCTACTTTTCATAACTATTCATAACATTGGCTCCACCTCTTCGTGACTTGAAGAACAGGACACGCAGTGCATTTGGAAACTTCATGCTTCGAGATGACCGCTAGGAAACAGTGCTTTCTCACGATCTATGTACTTCACAGACATCATGGCTATTGTTTCGGCTGTTTTTCCAGCTATTTCCTTATTATTCGTAACATTTGGCCCCACCTCTCCAGCTTCACAATATAGTATATACGGTATAAGCGGTCACTCCCACACCTTGGATATGGCCATACACGAACACAGTATATGCGATAGCCCTGTTCGATGCGCATCGGCAGAGATGTCACGTCGATTGTAGCTGCACTGCATGCATCCTGGCCTGACATTCAGCGCGGGGTATGTGTTCTATGAACACCTCTAGTTATAATAGGAAACTGGTCTGCGTAAGTACAATCATGGACCATGCTAGCCTTGTTCCCAGTCCCATGTGGCCTGGGAACGAGGCTAGGACCATGCAGCCTGTGAAGGCTCATGCAGTCCTTAAATTTCTCACTACTGATTATTACAGTCTTCTTGCCAAAGGAAAGAGTTCAATGCAACCAGATTGTATGGACAATCCAAGCATGCACACTTTAACTGATAAGCTGTCTACAGACAACAATGCCATGTGATGTCACATCCAGCTATGTCCGGACGTCCTAAGACAAAAGTGGCTGTCATTGTTCCTGTTTCTTGATGATGAAGTTTCTCTTCCACGCCGGCATAGAGTCCAAATTGGCGTTCCTTTCCATTTCCTCTTTTGCCTCAGCTGCCTTCTTCTCTTCCAATAGCTTATCACAGGGACGCTAAACGGCAAAATGAATGAAAAAGGAAGGCAGTGACCTAAATTCGGTTGAGCCATACATGTATGTTGGGAGTCATGAGATATGCACGTCATTCAAAGCCTGAGAGTCACTGACAGGAGTATCCTTGACTACCATCACAAATGGCTGAATGATTGTCTCATCAACATGGCAGAGCAAATGCTGAATAATAATTATTAGCATACAATGGGAGTCTGTAAACATTGGACTGGACTGGACTGGACTGGAATACTGGAATGACCTTTGAACCCCAAAAGTGATGTAATTTCAAGGGAAATTCCCTTGAGCATGCGCATTTTGGCCCACGTGGCAATTATGTAGAAGTTGACGCTATGAACTGTACGGTGGCTATGGACTGTATGGAGGACAATCCGTCTCAATCTGGCGTACAATGTAGCAGGGTCATAATCCCATCACCATAGATGACGACTCAGAGTGTGAGTCTCCGGTAAAAATCATAGCCACCGTACAGTCCAGTCCAGTGTTTACAGACTCCCGCATACAATAACAGGGTTAAACTTGCCACAGCCAAGATGTCAATTGGCATCTGCCATTTATGATTAGCTAGGTATGGGTGCTAGTCACGCAAATGGCTGCAAAAACACCATTCAAACCATTAATTTGTTTTTCCCTACAGATGAGCCAGAGAGAAAGAATCAGTCTTCTTCCTCCCGTGCGATGACAATACAAGCAGCCTGATCGCTGTAGAACCATTATATCACCCATTCTTATAATTATCACTCATCACCTCCATCATCCTGCCAGCACAAATTGTCCAACATATAAAACAAGAGATTTAAAGCATGACTGTGTGTCTCTGTATCTGTGAATACTGGAAGCGGACGCAATTGCACTGAAGCAGATGCAGCTGGGGAGCAGCAGCTCAGGTGGACACAATCAGGGAGTGGTGGTGGGAGTTCAACATTCCACTGCACAGAGCTGCCTAGTCTCGTTCTCGTTCTTGTATAGCGCACGTGATACTAAAAGCGATCCGTGCTGGGGTTGGTTGGGTCTGGGACCGAGACTAAGAGCTGCCCAGCACTGGATTGCTCTCATAGGCGAATGAACGGGTTGTAGCTGAGCGAGCAAAGCGAGTGAATTATTATGCAATGTTTGGTGATTGTTGCATTCAGGTTACAACCTTGTTACTTAAATTGGCTGTTACCATACAACCATATGTAGTCACGTTGTCACAACCAGACTGAACTCCAAGCTTGCCTCAACCTGGGTACAAGGTACGTAGCCTTGTTCCCAGACTTCCATGCTCAACTTTTGTCTCCAGCTTTGCATTGCTTGCAGTACGGTAAAGCGCCACTTGCAGTATGGTAAGCGCTTTACCGTACTGCAAGCGACGAAAAGCTGGGCGATGGCCTGGGAACGAGGCTACTTCTACCTCTCATCCAGAGTATCTGGGATCTACAAGGTGTGCACTACTTAGATGGGCTTTTACACCTTGTATGTGAATACTAGTAACAGATGGGCTTTCACAGCTTGTAGTGCCTAATCAAATCGGATGGGCTTTCACAGCTTGTAGGTGCCTAATCAAGTGCTTCCTCCTCCTGGTATGATATTTGAGTAGCTAGGGAGTTGCCTAGGGAGTTGCTGTGGTAACAAGTAATCTAAGTATGTATACACATCACTGGTGTACACCTTCTGCACGTGCAAGTGAAATTCGTTGATTTAAAATTTACGGTAATTGCAAGATCCAAGCAAACAAGCAAACGCACAAACATACACACACACAGCGCAATGAAGTCACACTAGTGTGGGACTCGCTCAGGCTCGCCCCAATAATTATGTGAAGCCACATTTGTAAATGTGATGCCTACATTTATTATGTGAAGAAATGTGAGGGCACATTAATGTGAGGCCTATAATTATGTGAAGCATCACTGTAGACATGAAGGTGCTTCACCACAACACTTGAACATCATGATTAATTTTGTCATGTGTGTGGGCCCAGATGTAGTGCCATCTTGCACTGACACCATTTTAGAACACTGACATCAGTAGTGTTTAATATCACAGATTCTACTGTTAGTGGTATACAGTTTTGCACACCATACAAACACACACCTCACACACTCCACAGCGCCTCCTCCTGGGTGCCGAAGTTGCCTGCTCAAAGATGTTGCGAACCAGTGGAGTTATGGTTGCCTGGAAAAGGACAAGGCTAGATTGTTCAGCTACACCGTCTCCCCCTCCCGTACACTTTGATGTGACTCATACCATTGTGTGCTTTGGTTTCTTTGGCTTGGACTCACGAGTTGCCCTCCTTGTGGCACGCCTGCAGCAAATGACATAGCACGCACATTTGATAACGTGTCTGTGGCAGGGTGACACTTTTGTGCAGACCATTTTTCAAGGGTGACCCCAGCCAGCTTGATGAGGGGCCTCATGGCGGGTGTCGCTAACACCAGGTCCTCATCTGAGCCACCTTGTTGGTCGTAGCTCTCAACCTGAAGTGGGGTGAATGTGTGTGGTGTGGTGTGAGTGATGGTAGCGGTTAGTGATGATAGTAGCATGTGGGGAGAGTTATGGCTGCGGGGGGGGGGGGGGGGGGGGGGGAGAGCATGTGGGGAGAGTGATGTTTCCTTCACCTTCTGATGAACACCAAATCCCCATTCAGCATTGTACAGCCACCCCAAAATCTATACTGCAGATAATAGTGCACAGACGTGGTCTAGCATGCAACTGACCAGGAGGTCCTTGCATGAGGTCTGAGTCGTCCTCAGCGTCATCCTCCTCACACTCATCTGCCACCTGTACTGCCATGTTGGGGCACCTGGAGGGAGTTGTGTGTGTGAGTTTGTGAACCTGATGGACTTGCGCGGAAATGCCAAAGTTGAAAATGAGAAGTGACACTCGTACGGCCATGCAAAATTAATGTGATGGGAGGTGAACGGTAGAACACACATAGCATTATGCCGTATCTCCTGTGGACACAGGCCTGCTTGGATCAGCCTTTCCCCCCAAACTTCCTTATATCCTGGCAGCACACACACTTGCAACAGTCAGGCAGATGGCAGGCCTGGAGGAAAGTAACACTCAACAGTATCCCCACATGCACACCATACACACACACACCTCACACACTCCACAGCGCCTCCTGGAATAAATTGTCCTATACCCCTTGGAAAAAAAGACTAATTTTACTCCCACACTAGTGAAGCCAGTCTGCATGTTGCTATCTACCAGTGAGGTGGTCTACTTGTATCATGCACTTCGAATGGGAGGGTGCTGGCCGTCGGTGGGATGGATTCACATGTCAATCCCACAGCTGCTGTCCACACATCATTCGGACCGATGGCTGGAAATATGTCCATAGCTCGATGGCAGTGCCTGTTGGTGAGACAGCATAATGGACTGTTGAAGTTGGCTACTTGCAGTTATCAGGTGGGCATTATTGGGGCGAGCCTGAGCGAGCCCCACACTAGCGTGACTTCATTGCGCAGAGCGTGTGTATGCTTGCTTGCTTGCTTGCTTGCTTGGATCTTGCAAATACCGTAAATTTTAAATCAGCGAATTTCCCTTACACGCGCACAATAATATTCAAATTCAACAACGAGCTCTATGCACCTCGGATGCAAGGAATCGTGAACCGTCCAGCTACCTGTTCGACGGACGATAGCGACAACAAAGACGGAGAGACCATGCACTCGTGGACATTGGCTAGAGCACCATGAACATTCTGCCTCCTCGGTGGCGACACTGACAAAGGCAGAGACTGCGGCTCAGAGTCGTGGACCTACCGTCAGGCGCCATGGCCGGTGATGTTGGTGCTAGACTGCTTCAGCTACAAACGCTAACCTGACTCACAGTTGCTGTGATGTACACGAGTGTATGTTTAGTGCCATAATTTACGCACACAACTCCCTCCAGGTGCCCCAACATGGCAGTACAGGTGGCAGCTCATTGCCCTGTCACAATGCAGTCATGTGAATGCAAGTGCTCCATGCATGTCCTGCGGCACCCGCATGCACTTCACTCAGGCTCGCCCCCCAATGTCCTGCATTCCACTAGTATATTATTATGTGTATGACTGTAGATGAACAATACAGTAACTCTTGTACGTCCATGGCCACATATACTAGTATATACTTTACTCTTCCATTGGTATTCTTCTGTGCTATGAAGGGTGGGCCCATTTCCCATTGTAGCCCCTCCCATTTGTGGTGGGGGCTATACATTAGAGCAGTGACCTTAGTCATTTCTGAGAACCAGTTAATTATTGGTTAACCTGTCACACCCATTTAATAAAGTGCTGAGATGGACTTCTTAGCAGTACTATTGACTGAAATACCTTCTGAAGGTAGGAAACATGGGTACAGCGATCTCCGAAACCAAGTTGATGGCTAAATGGGCAGCATCAAAGCGTACACAAGTTTCAGCAACAGTTTGCATCAACTGCTCCCTCTGCTTGAAAATGACCTAAAACTCAATTTTAAGGCCCTCTACTAAACTGAAAACTTGAACCCTCTCCAAGGCCCCACCCATACTCTGACCCCATCATCAATACACACACAACACAGGCCAAAAACTACGTATGGAGGCTACAGCCCAAAACTCACTGCCGCCCTCAAAAACAGAGGTTGGCTTTCAAAAAAAATTCCACGCACACCAACTAAAACCAACTAAAGCCAAGGGCAGTTCCAAAAGGTCAACCTACCCCCTGCAAAACTAGGTATGCTTTTCCACGTTCACCTCTCGGTTGCATCTACTCCCTCTCACCAGCCCAGTCCAGCTACCAAACCAGCCAAATTCGCCGTAACACGAAAATGGGCGGGGCCTGTAATGCCGAAAGGTCAACTCTCTAGAGTACCTTGGCCAGGGAGCTGTCGGAGGCTGTTCACTTTCCAGGCTGTTCTTTGGCCACTTCAGCAGCCCCACAAACATTCCTCCTCACTCCACCTTGCTATTCACACTCACACTTGCTCATGCAGCCAAGTGCCTGTTTGTATGAGTGTATGTGTGTTGTTCTTCCACCCAGCGCTATACGACCCTGCCTCCCCTCCAGTGTATGAGTGCATGGTGACATCATATCATTGTGGCCATGACGATGATGTCATCTTATGCCGTGCTATTTGTAAGAACTGTTGATTTGGGATGCAGCCAAACTGGATGTGCATACCATGCGAGCATATTATGATTGAGCATATGCACATCAAGTTTGGCTTACAAACTCATGAATACTGGGAAGGAATGAGCCATCCCATGTGGTGTGTGCATGAGAGCTTGCTTATTGCTAAACAAACATTGGTAGACAGGAGTGTCTGTGTGGACAGAGTTCTGAACATGTTACACAGCAATCTATATACATGTTCACGGGCAGGGGATGAGTACACATGCGGTGTGGTGAATACCGTGGTAACATCCTAACCACCATACAGTCTTCTGCTTCTCCTGGAGGGTGTGAATGGTACCACTGTGCTCGGTAAGCTGGAGTGGAAATGGCAATTGGAGGGAAACCACCCGGGCCTGTATTGAGCATAATTATTTTACAGCTGTAGCTGGCATACTGTAAAACCTGGAATTCTGCCGGGAGTACATGAAATTACCTAGCTGCTGGAGACGGCAGAATGTACACGAATAAGTGTATGTACATACGTGCAGTGGATCTGTAAGGACACAACAGCTGGTAGCCAGCTAGCTATGGGTTGCACTGCGGCCATCTCTATTCAAAGCACACTGTATACAATGCATGAAGCCTGGGAAAGAGGCTGTTTGGACCTCGGACAAGTGCCTCTTGAGTCTGACCTCTGCAAGACACTGCACCATATATGGCATCTGCGGTATGATTCTGATTCTGTTCTATGGTCGAACTACTAGAGATGATGTACGTGAAGATTCAAGATAGAGAGATACTAGATTAGTCCAGCTATCATTGCTTATACTGTCAATTCCCACTGTGCAACCCGCTAGCTGACACTGTCGATCTGTACGGCTGTGTTGTCGCCGATCGGCTGAAGTACTTCAGGTATGTACACATGCTAACGTACATACATTCTAGGCTGCTGTCTTGAAAACTGGCTCCAGTAGCTAGCTAAGGTAATTTCATGTACTTCCAGACTTCCGGCCGGAATTCCGGAATTCCAGGTTTTACAGTATGCCACACTCAGTGTAGTGTAATTAATTCATGGTATCTCAAATGATGAGACTAGGGACACCTGTGGTAGCAGTCAGTGAGGAAGTGCAGTCAATTGTTACTTCAGTAGGTGTATTAATTCTTGCAGATGAGGATGATCTTTGAGATGTCACGTCAGCAGTGGCTGACCTCGCTGGGAGGTGACAGGACCTCGGCGTGACCGTCTCCCTGGGGATTTTCTGGGGTGATCTGAATGCCATCATCTCAGCCATGTAGTGCCCTCTCTCCCAGCGACTGCCTTAGGAAGGTGCTCGCTCACCTTGTGGCTGAGGCAGAACTACAAGGTACGTATGGATCTGGATAGCCTCGTACCCAGGCCCCGCCGATCCAGCTAGCCATGCTAGTTCCAGACCAGCTTCATACTAGCCAGGACTCCAGCTGCTTGTTTATTCTGAGCTACATTGTAGCTAGGCCACTGTTGGATTTTGTGATTAGAAGTTGAAGCCCAGAGCTCCTTCCTTACTAGGAGGTTAAGTTGAAGGAGCATCAATCCTCCTATCTCACCCAGTGGACTCAGCACCTGCAGACAGACGAACAAGGATGCTTGCGACTGGGTGCAAGGACACAATGTTGTGTGAATCAGAATGAATTTCAAATTCCTGATTATACCAGAACGTCATAACGTGCACAGCATACCCATGCAGTGGAATGCTGTGGCAGATAGTCCTGGACATTTGCATGTCTGTTCTCTGCATCTCCAGGTGGAGAGATTTAGGAAGCCGACATGAAGGAGACTGACTGGCGGAGGCTGTGGAAGACCATATAGGGGGTAACAACCTTGCTCTGGCCCAGACAATAGCAAGAGAGCATCCCCCGGTGGGTTACCATAACAACCCCACCCTACTCCATTTCCACTAGCCCTGCAGACCGGATCAACTGACTTATATGGGCAGATGAACATAGCGGGTGGGTGGGGCATTTCCGGTCATGAGGGAGACCCCGCGGACCACGCCCATTACACATGTGCCTATATACAGGCCATGCCGGGTGGGGCTCATAGGAGTGGGGCTACATGCTGCTAAAGTTACGGCTCTGGAGCTAGGGCCATTCTCTATGGTTCAAAACTTGAACTCATCCTCTTTCTGCAATGCAAGCATATGCTGCATGTGCACATGCGGGGTAGCAGTGCAGCTGGCTAGCCCCTCGTAGTGACATTAGTGATGGATATAGATGGTGATGTCCCACCTGCGCTGCTTGCTGCTCTATCAACTTAAGCTGCCCCTTCAGAAGTGGCTGTTCATGCTATACTACTCACACTTACTAATGGTGGGTGTGGCCTGTAGGCATGTGTGTAATGGGCATGGTTCGCGGGGTCATTCTCGTGACCGGAAATGCCCTGCCCATCCGCGCTGCGATCGTCTGTCCGTATGAGTGAGTTGATCCCCCAGACCATGTAGAAGATATGAGCATGGAGGTCCAAGCATTAGCTACACACACTCTCTTAGATGACACCATGCACCCTTGGTCGCCTTTGCCTCCCAATTCCCCCCCATCCCCCCCCCCCCCCCCCCCCCCCCCACCCACCCACTACCACCATTGGTTAGTCCACACTCTCACGACCAACCCTATGCATTACTATGCCCCTGTAATTACCCTGTGTGCATGGGTAAAATGTCTGTCAGTGCCTGTCCGGTTTGTCTGTCAGTGCCTGTCCAAGCAGTTTGAGCAATGAAGGCCTTGTTGAAAGCTTAGTTCAGAACAGAAGTGTCAGATTAATATTTTTAAAATTGGCAGTAGGCCATAATAAAAAGTAGTGCACGGGATACGTGCTCTGCTGAGCACCTCTAGTCTTATCTAGGATTACTTCATTTCTTTCCTGCAGCCCAGGTAGCTCGACCCACCCTTCCTCACTAAATTACGTCGTCCCTCACAGGTGGAACAGGATTGGGTGGTGGGTGACACATAATCCAGTATTCCGCTTAGCCTCATTCCCGAGCCCCTAGCTGGCCAGCTTTTTGGCTCATACTGTAGTGTGCAACAACATTGGCTGGAAAGGGGCCCGGACCGGGTACGTGTTTGCAACAAAATGCTTGGGGAAGGGCTTGGGAAGTTGGGAATGAGGCTAATGGCCTGAAGTTTCCCACTATGGTTTGTGGTTAGTGGGGTTTTGTATGTACTGTAGTGTCCTGTTAATACCCCCCCCCCCCCCCCCCCCCCCCCCCCCAACCCCTATTTTGCATACTACATCCAGTCCAAAGAGGGGAAGGGGGCGTATTTCGACTATGCAATTATTCTTGATTATACGCCCCCTCAAAAGTTTCGCTACGTTTATGACACTGCCAAGGTTCATGTTCACAGTTATAAAAGTACAAACGATCGCCAGTACTGTTCGTGGTCATTATGCGTGGTCTCCCTGCATCGGCGAGAAGAGCTGCACTTCCAACTCGAGGGCCGTAACATTCACGATGACTTCGCTGTAGCCATCCTCAAGAACAGCAATACTGTCAGTCATGAACCATGGAACATTTCCTGGTATTTCCTATGGAAGAGTGGCAGCGAGATGACTTGTACCGTTGGCGTCAACGGTGACTACTCGATCTGAGAGACGATCTGCGCATGTGTAGGTTAGATATTCCAAAACGAGTCAAACTACCCTGTGCAGGAACTGGGGCGAAAAAGAGGGGGAGGGCGTATTTTCGAAGGGGGCGTATTAGCGGGACACTACGATATGTCTAGTGTGGGTGTGTATACATGTAGTTGGATATTCCAAATTGAGCACTCCTAGCAGCACAATAGATTTTAGAGCATGTTCTGTCTGTAAGGACTTCAGTCTGTAAGCACATAATGTAGAGTATGTATCAAGCGCCCACCACGTATGAAGCGCCCACCCCCTCTTCATGCGAATGTTACTGCACATGGTTCAAAAGCAGTGTAGTAAGGGCCCACCCATCACATAAGTCTTGAGCAGCATTCTTAACCTTTGGTTAAGGTTGTGAATTCAAAAAGGCCAATTTAACAGTGAAGTATGAACTACGGCATGCTTTCTCCGTCGAGCATTTCGACTTCTCAAAGACGAGCGATCAATTTCCTTATTCCATCACTGTCCTCAATGTTTCCTCTACCAGCTAGTGCAATTTCCCATAGTTGATGGGTTAATTTGAAGCGACTTTTCACAATGAAACATAGCAAGCATCGTTGAATATGAATAGGTACCATGCATGTGTGTCAATAGCCAGACCACTTGCTACCATGCAGTTGAAGGTATTACCGTAGTTGCATGTTAGTATGCAGATCACTTATTGGCGTATAATTATATAGCCGCACGCTGTTAGGTGCAGGTTTGAAACTCTTCACGCTCTTCACGGCGACAATAGTATATGATTGAAAATGGCAGACTTTCTGAAAGAAGGGTAGAAAAAGCGCACTTCCGTATATTTGAGGAAGGACATTCCATGGAATTAATTAAGCACTTCTCGTGTTAGGTGCATACTTCCTTCCTGTAGATCACCACATGCACAACAAAAGGCTTAACTGCACCCTGATGTTATCCCCTGATCGCTTCCATTCCAGGCAGCAAGTGAAGCTAGCTGGTGGGCAGAGAATAGGGCTACCTTCTGGACTGGGGATGAGACTAGGAATATATGAGACTACCTGGCGGTGTGGCCTTGAGACCGCCATGGTACTGCACCCTGGTCAAGTACCTGAATGGGAAGCAGCTGTCGGGGAAGAGCTTGAAACCTAGTAGACTGCAAACTGGCGTTGAACTCCACAGCCTATTTGAGGTTTAATAGTCGTGATTCTCAACTTTGCCCCCTCCCAACTTTGGCGATAGTCTTCGAGATAGTCAAGGAAGTAGCTACTCACACACCTTTTTTCCCCATGATATTATTTTGTGTTATAAAACACAAGGGAACATGAATAGCAATAATTATGCTAGTGATACATGAACCTCAAAATGATATTATTGTAAGGAACATAAACATTCTGATTAAATTAATAAAAATTATTAGGTAAAGTATACCATTCTGTGATTACACTTGGGACTAATACATGTAGCTATTACTCGTGAGGAATCTTCCTGACGGAGCAATGGAAAGGACAGAGCATTTTCGATATCCCATCTGGTCCCGATGCTTTGCTGGTGTCAATAGCAAGGATTAAGCCCACTAATTCTGTGCAAAGGATAGTCTCAGGTGGTGTAGTTGAGAGGTTAACCACGAAATGCTGATAGCCGGCTTCAATCAAGGGGGAATAGAAGTTCTGAGTGGTGCAAACTCATTCTTAATAATCTATTTTATCATGCATTGGTCATGTGATTGGGATGAGAAATTTTGATGGCTAAGATTGGGTCTCATGGCCAATGTTGTGCTGACTGAGTAAGATGGTTGGAGCGAATATTTTGATTCGTAACACTGAGAAAGTACTCTAGCATTTGAGGAGATCCATCTCATTGCATCCGAGCCTTCCTTCAGGCATGGATATTATTGCCGAGCGCCTTAGCGCGAGGCAACTAATCGTGCTGTGTAGTCACATCGCGTCTGTATATATAACAAGTAATAAAAAACATTAAAAATGTAGCAGGATGTAGGGATACCAGAACGGCAAAAAGTAAGGAAACAAGAGGGATGATCGAACATAACAGTGAAGTATACAATCACCCCTACAGAGATCTTCTTCCATATAATTATACATGTACAATGAAAAAAGATATGTAGGGGTGATTGTATACTTCACTGTTATGTTCGATCATCCCTCTTGTTTCCTTACTTTTTGCCGTTCTGGTATCCCTACATCCTGCCACATTTTTAATGTTTTTTATTACTTGTTTATGTAAATTTTTTTGGCAGCAGGCGCATGTTTGAGCTGAAGTTTGCTGCAGAAGTCAGTGACCTCACAGGCACCTGGGCCAGCGCCCTCACAGGCACCTGGGCAGTAGGGTATAAATATTACTCAGGTATTACACTTCCAGCATTGGCTGAAGAATCAGGCCCGGGCATCTCAAGTCAACTGTTCCCTAGATGGATGACAAAGCCACTGAGTTCTCCCTGTCTGAAGACCATGCATGGCATAGGCAGTTTATAGTAGGGACATTCATACGGGTGTTGAGAGTTGAGATAGGCATTCACCCTGCTCACAGAATACAGTATAGGTAGCAATATAAGATTAGCTAAATCATGCGTACAGGGGCTAACCTCAGTCTTATAGAGAGTGCCTCGTTTGACAACACATCGCTTCCCCCACTATTTCTAATTCAGCGATCTTGAGTAATAATTACGTATCGTTGCTAAGTGATCGTGCGCATGCGTACAAAAGTGAAAATGGCGTGACAAACGAAGCCATAGTTATTGAGTGGGCAGCTGCAGCCGCCTGGTGAAGACTTGGAGGTAGCGGAAAAGCGATGGGACGTTGCACTGCTCGGGTGAAAATGCTGCTGTTTCGTCCGAAAACCATCGTGACAGATTGAGGCAACGTTGAGCTAAGTTGTCTGAAGAAAGAAGAAGAAGAAGAAGAAAGAAAGAAAAACAATTTGCCCGTTTTGTGAGTACCTGGTGAGTACTTTCGCGACGGTTTTTCGCGATGCGAGGAGTCTTGTTGGTCATGAAAACACTCGAAGATGAACGGTATGTGGTTATAAAGGCTTATAAGTGTACCGTTTCTGAGATTTGGAGAGATTTTTTTGTATTGGCATGTATTGCGTGTACGTCGTATCCCTACATATAGACTCTACCGAGTCTATGATTATATCAGAGAACGCGGTAGCGTTCTCTATTTAGGGATGGCTAAGGAAATTTCGAAATACCATACTGATGCACCAGCAGCAAAACGGCCAAAGAAGCTATACTACCCCCCAAACCAAGCATGCAGACAGAATGATACTGCCTAGCAGTTCACAAAAACACTCGCAAACGTACCTGAGAGTACGCGGGAGTCGAGAAATAAGTCGCCGAAAATTCCGATTTCGTCATCTTCTTTCTTCTTTCTTCTTCTTTCTCATTGACTAGCATAGCTGGCTAACAAAAGCATTTCCTGAGCTAGTTCACTCACAGAACAACATCGCTTTCGTCGTAGTAGCTCCTTTCGTCCCTTTTGACTACATACTAGCAGGAACGGCACTTCTGACTAGCTACGATTCCGTGAATTGCTAGCACGAAGCCATTTTGATGCAACCAGAGGTCACGCGTGCCAAAAGCGCATGCGCAGTTCACATCAAACGCACATTGCTTTCTTTTTTGGCTGGTGATGGTTGCATTTCGGGCACTTGCTGATCAGCTGAATCCTTGTGAATCCATCATCTGGTGCATCACTACCGTTGCAAGGAATTTCTGCCAACCTGTTCTTGCCAAGTTCTATCGTGACTATGCCATCATGGAGGCGTGGCTTTCTTCTCATGACGTACTACAGTGACCATGCAGAACTGTGAGTGAGGCTACAGTTTTGGCGTTTGAACTTCGAAGTGTTTGCTGAATCTGTCTAATCCGTCGTCTGGTGGCACACTCCTAGGAGCTATCATCTATGAACGTATCCTAGTGGTACCTACCAGTTTGGTATCAGTAAGCATTTTTGTGATCGCTAGTGAGAAACTCGGTTTGAGGTGAAGGGAGGTATACTGAGTTCAGTATTCATCTATCTATCTATCTTGTCATTCTTTATCTGTATATACTCTACCCAAGAGCAATATGATCACTTTTGGTATAGTTATATAAAAGAAATAATGGATCATTACTTCCTGGTGAATCACAACATAAGGAAGGAGCAATTGTGCTGCCCCGAGCAGTAGGATCCTCAACCACATCCATCAAGGCAGCTCTCCTTTGCACGGTGATAACCTAGCTAGAGATTGTTCAATCAACCATCTCTGATACATTACCCCTATCGTTAGAAACTTACACATTCCATGCGCTCAAAAAACCTATCAGGCTAGAGTTTTGGAATACTCATATTATTAGTGGAAATAGAATGAAGCATCAAAGCCTGCTCAGTACCCAGCAGAAGGTTCACATCCATCAAGGCAATTAATAAAATCTGACATCAGGAAAGTTACGCATTCCATGCGCTCAACAAACCTCACAAACTAGAAACAAAAATTTTCTTACAAAAATTACAGATGATTTAGTGATGGCCACCCCGATCGACTCCCGAAAAAGCAGACAAACAAGGAATGCCATTAACCAGCCTCAGTCCCATCCCAACCCTAAATTCTACATTTTTCAATGGGATGGGACTGAGGCTGGTTAATGGCATTCCTTGTTTGTCTGCTTTTTCGGGAGTCGATCGGGGTGGCCATCACTAAATCATTTGTAATTTTTGTAAGAAAATTTTTTGTTTCTAGTATATATATATATCCGTCACACTTTATGCGTGGGGCCCGGGCAGGGGGCGGTTGCATCGCTGCTCTGTGGTCCCGATAGTCACGTGCATAATTATACTGCGCGTGCGAAATGCAGAGTTGAGAAAGAGGCGATCTATACAGGGAAAAGGGACACTGCCTCAGAAGACACTAATAGTGAAGTTAGTTGTTGTTGAATTACAACTCACTTTTCTCAGTGTCGATATGCCCCGCAAGAAGGGAACGACATCTTCTACATCCAAGGTGTGCTGCGCCGTGTGCTTGGACGACGTGAAAGCGGACGACATGGCGACGTGTATCGAATGCAAGAAGATGGCTCACCGATACTGTGCTGGCGTGCCCATGGACGAGTTTAAGTCGACTGCTGGTACCTATACCTGCCTTTCTTGCCTCAAAAAGCTGCATGAGACCAAGATGGTGGACATGTGGGACTGTATTACCGCCCTGAGGACTGAAGTAGCAGAGTTGCGAACAGCGTTGACAGAAGCACTAGCCCAAAGAGCTCAAAAAGCAAGTGAATCGTTGCGAGATGCTGGAGCTATGCAAAATAGCTCGGAAACTTGGTCCACAGTTGTTTCCCGTGGCAGCAAAAGAAAGGCCACGGTGTCTAAACGTCCTCGTAGGAACTCGCCACCCGCGGTCTCGGAGCCTCAGTCTGGAGCTCAGGCTGACCGGAGCACCGACAAAGTGCAAAGGCCGAAAAAGGTGGTGGAAGGAAAGAGGAAAGTGTGGGGAACGCTTCGAGCTACCACTGCCATTGCCGTACGGAACACCATTAGAGCAATCACCAACATTGATGGCCTGGATGTTAAGCGCAAATACCATGTCCAGAAAACCAGAGAGGTCTCAATGGGCCCAAAACCTCAGTTGTCAAAGTGGTGGTTTATTATCTCTGGCGAGGAGCCAGTCCTTCAGTTACTGATGGAGAAGTGGAATGCAGTCAGCTACCAAACAAACTGGACTCTTGAGCCTGTTCTTACTTTCTGTGACGCTGAGATTGCTACTACTGGTCAATCAGATGGTGATGGACAGGTGCTTGATCAACACAATGCCCAAGCACATCCTCTTGAAACAGCTGCAGCAATTGCAACAATGTCTGAAGAAGCACTGCAACAGCACGTTCTTGACAATGACCCTTCAAATTCCACAGATGCCACTGTGACAATTAGTCCCCCTTTGGGCGTCAGCCCTCCACTGAGTCCCACCATTGGGACTCAGTGAGAGGGACTTTATCTCAGTGCAGTGAGAACTGCACATCTACGATGGAGGGTGAAAACTCTCAACAGACTAATTCACAGTTAGACTCTGTAACAATCCTATATTATAATGCTAGGAGTTTAATCCCAAAGATTGATGAGCTAAGTGTTTTATGTGCATCACAAAATCCGGGTATTGTCTGTGTTGTGGAGACCTGGCTTGGTCCAAATGTGGCAGACTCGGAACTCTCTAGCTATACAAAACTATCAAGTCATTCGTCTTGATCGTAATCGTCATGGTGGTGGTGTGTTGATATATGTGCATAACTGTCTGTCATACAAAGTAGTTTTAAAAGGTCCTGACATGCTGGAGTTTTTGGTCTTAACTGTTTCAAATTATTTTTGTAAATTATGTGTTGGTCTTTTCTATCGTCCACCCAGTTCCCCTGTCAGTGTCCTTGAAAATTTTTGTACAGTCTTAGAAAGATTAGATCCATCCTATTTTTCTAATTTTGTACTACTAGGAGATTTTAACATTGATTTTTATAATCCCAATAACCCCCAGCATTGTAAACTAACAGAAATTATGCACACCTTCTCCCTTATGCAGGCTGTTGGAGAGGCAACCCACACCACACCCACTGGTAAAGAGACTCTGATTGATTGGGCACTGGTATCTCAGGTGACACAACTGAAGCAGTGCTCGATCGTCCCACCTTTGGCAAACTCCGACCACTCTGGTCTGTTTGTGAGCTTAAAATGGAGATCTGTCATGATAACAAAAGAGCTATATGGAAATACGCACAAGCTGATTTTACCAAGGCTTGTAGGTTAATTGACGATACAAACTGGGATGCCCTGCTTGGTGATGACATCAATGATTCTCTGCACAACTGGCAAACAAAATTCATGGAGATAATCGAGGAATGCATTCCAAAGAAGGTCCTACCCAAGAGAAGAAACCTGCCGTGGATGACAACTAAACTGACCAGAGGTATGAGGAAAAGGAATAGTCTCTACAAGCGTGCCAGGAAAAGTGGTAATCCCGTCATTTACCAAAAATACAAGCAAGTCAGGAACAACGTTGTACAGGAACTACGAAGAGCCAAAAAACGCTACTTCAGGAAACTCGATCCATCCAACCCTAAGCAGTTCTGGAAAACAATGAAGTTGATGACAAAGTCCACAAGCTCCATTCCAGCACTGGAAAGAAACAATGTTACTGCGATCAAGAACTCTGACAAGGCTACAATGCTTAATCAGTACTTTTCTGAGTGTTTTAACAAGGCCCAACCACCCTTGTCGAGTGGTGACAGCATCAACAATGAAGGAATGAACGAGTGCCCTGAGGACTTCTTGTGCACAGAAGGGGAAGTGTTTGACATGTTAGCTTCCCTGGATGTTAGCAAGGCTAATGGTCCAGATGGCATCTCTGCCAAGATGTTAAAGGGAACGGCCCATAGTATCACCCCATCACTGACGAAGTTGTTTAATATTTCCATATCAACTGGATTATTCCCAGAGGCGTGGAAGGTCTCCTCAGTTGTTCCCATCCCGAAAGCCAATGATCGTGCAAGCCCTACAAACTACAGACCAATCTCACTGTTATCTGTCATCAGCAAAATGCTTGAACGACATTTTCACCATCTGATCTCCAGCTATCTCTCCGAAAACCACCCCCTTGCAAACATACAGTGGGGATTCCAGTCGGGAAAAAGTACCATCACTGCGCTGATAGCAACTACTTACAATTGGTTCACACAGCTGGAAGCAGGCAGGGACATTGGTTCAGTTTTCTTTGACCTGAGGAAAGCTTTTGATTCCGTTCCGCACAGACAACTGATTGACAAGCTCCAACAGCTTAATGTAAGCCCACTCATTCTGAGATGGGTATGTAGCTACCTAACAGCCAGGTGCCAGAAGGTAGTGATTGGTGGTGAAGACTCAGAAACAATTCCAGTGATTTCAGGGGTACCCCAGGGTTCAGTCCTGGGACCACTTCTCTTCCTAATCTATATCGATGATGTTGCAAGAGTCCCCCTCTCTGAAGGAACTAGCTTAGTTCTATACGCTGATGACATGCTACTTTACAGAGCTATTGACGGACCTGAAGACTTCGCAACACTACAACGAGACATTAATGCAGTCAACAACTGGGTTTCAAATAACTATTTACAGTTTCCAAATGCAAGTTCATGCATATTTCCCGCAAAAGACAGTTTCACCATCCGATACCAGATCTCCTCCTCGATGGTCAGAGTCTTGAAAGAGTCACCTCCTTCAAATACCTCGGAATTCTCCTTACTTCTGATCTGAAATGGTCATGCCATATAGAATCCATCTGCAGCAAAGCACGAAAAATATTAGGACTTATCTACCGCAGATTTTGTGAACATGCAGAACCATCAGCTCTCCTTCAACTCTATATGTCATTGGTGAGATCTCACCTGGAGTATGGCTGTCATATCTGCTCACTGTACGTAAGGCCTGGGTCGAAATAGGCCAGCCCGCACCAACGCGCGCCACCAATATTGCAGCGCGCGGCGTACTCAGCGCATGACTGTCATGTGACCGTTGAACAAACGAGTGTTGTGTGTTGTCTCGCGGGCCAGACTCTCACACGGGCAGGACAGAGCTCTGACGGTAGGCAGACGTTCGAGTCAACTCCGAACAGATGGTAAGTCATAGTATGCTATCTTGGGAGCGAATTTAATGGCATAGCAGGACTATTAAACACTTACCATGTGACGTGTTGAGTGTAGCTAGCTACTAGTCTCGGTACCGAGACTATGTATATGTAGCTACGTACTACGTTCAGCAAGCTTTGTGTGTAACCTCACTCACTGCATGCAAGTCTTGGCCTGAGATGAATGTAGGAGTGCTGTGTTGGTGTCACACTACAATTATCTCTCCCTTTGCAGCTGTATGCCCAAAGAATAATCAAGTCTCCTGTCACACTGCCTTATAACTGTATTATAATCATGCTATTACGATTGTACATTATGTGCATTGCTTGTTGCGATCAATGTAGTGTCTTATATCGAGTACCATGCAGCTGCCTGATCTTAAGTGGTGTAGACTCCGCCCACAATAACTATTTTGAGGGTGTGCCCAGCAGTTTTCACGTGACTGTCATTTGATAATGGCCGCATAGAGACAGTGGTAGAGCGTACCGATTATACGCAAAACTTCCCGAGTAGCTAGTGAGTTTCTTTGTACCTTGAAGGTCTTAGCTTGTGTAGCTCTATTAGTCTACCGCGTAGATTTCTCGTTCATGGATGCTGAAGTTCGTTATTGACGGTTGAAGTTCTACCTGGGGTGGCCAACTCACGCCTGGCTGGCTTGGTTAGGTATGTTCCTGAGCGAGCTAGGCTAATCTACGCGTCCAAAAGATAGAACCAAGTGAGTCTTTCAATATGCAACCTTAAAAGTTAGAGTTCGTGATGTGTACGTTTTGCGTATCTTGGGCCAAAAACTTGGCTGGGTGTGGCTCAACTTGTGGCGTCCTCCTTGCTCACGTGAGCGCTATCCCAGAGAAATTATATAATTTTCATGAAGACTAGACATACTTCTACCCATAAAATATGTTTGGTTTTGATACAGTCTAACTTATTAGAGAAATTGCTAAAAGAATATAGCAAATCACTTTTCACCAGAAATTGGCCTGACCCAGGACTTACATACAGTGAGTGGGACCCACACCTACAGAAAGATAAAGTGATGCTTGAAAATGTGCAGAAGTTTGGACTCAGAATATGTGCCAGACAGTGGGACTTGGGCTATAACGAGCTATTGTCCAACTTTCATGCCCCCACTTTACAAGACCGTAGGCTTTACCATAAGTTATGTAACATATATAAAATTGTAAATAATCTTATTTCCTTTCCCCCTTCCATTTTTGTACCCCGCCATAGTAGTCACCATGCCAACACCTATGTTCAGCCATTTGCCCACTCAAATGCATTTCTTAACTCTTATGTTCCAAGTACTGTATCTTCATGGAATTCACTGTCAAGTAATATCACAAACCAGCCCACACTCTCCACATTTAAATCACACTTAAGTACTTATTTATTGTAATCAGGGTGCATTCACTATTAGCCTGTGCTACTGTTGTACCCTTTGCACTTGTCGGCATAAACTTTAATAGAAAAAAAAGAGAGTAAGGCAAAGGAGAGAGAGTCTGACAGATTGACGAAGAAGCGATGTATACAACTTACAAGGAGAGTTCAAGTAAGACAAAACGTTTAGTCTAGGCCATAGTACGTACATATAGAGTGTCGAAGGGTGTAGAACCTCTCTAACGTCTTCGTATTCTTCCCGGCAACGCTTAGCCATCTTCAACCTTCGCGGCAACTTCGGACAACTTCGAACAACTAAACTTCGCACACTGAACTGACCTTCGCACCTTCGTTTTTCTTCCACAGGAAACCACGCCTACTATTACAGATCGTGAGCTTGCGCGAGGCACAGACACTGCGCATGCGTATTCCTAGTTAGTCCATGCTTCAGTGTAGCTAGGTATTTGGCTTGAGCAGAAATTCGACAGTTTTCCAGAACTGTTTGCTTCCTTGGCTGACCTACACGGACCTAAAGAACCGATAATAGCACATGAATGCTCAAATAGCAGTTGCTTTGTAGACCGACGCAGCAATTCTCTGCATGGCATGGACTCTCTGACTCCGTCATGCATGTAGAACTGTGCCCGGTCAGCATTTTTAAATTTACTCACGACGCATAACTTTCCGTTATTGTGCAGAGTAGATTTACGGTATGTATAACGCTGGTGAAGATGCATGCTAGCTATAGCTGAACCTAGCCTAGTACAGTACATACTACTTGAGCTGCATGGACTGGTGATGGCTGAGCGCATGCGACCGCCTCCCCCGAAGTCATACGTCCCCTTCACACTCCTGCATGGGAATTCCCCGGCCTTCCCACCGAGACCCAGTGTGGAAAGTAAGACATTATGACTATGATTTTGGTTATTAAAAGCGAGCACAGTCTCGTTCTCAGATCCCCTGAGGGGGGTCTGAGAACGAGGCCCAGTCTATAGTCTCATAATTTCCCCCGACTTCCTCTAGTGGGGGAAATCAGAGTGGAGGAGACAAATCGGCACCAGACTGTTAAATCACCTTCCTACTTTGGACGTTGTCATTTATAAGCCTTCGCCGTGCACCTTTGGGTGTCAGGTGTATAGACTAGCAACATCCCTTGTGAGGGTGATAACTAATACATACATGATTAGCCTCGTTCCCAGGCGCTCGGTAATTTAGGAGCAGAGAGCTTGGTATCCCCTATAATTCATCGAGATACACAAGGTGAAACTAACACGGAGTTATATTCAGGAAAACATATGACTGCATCATTATGCGGAGCCACAGTTTCCAAGTCTGTGGATGGCGATAAGCCGCTTCTATCTTTCTGAAGTGGATGTGAGGCACGATACAAGAGAAGACCCGATAGAAATTCTACTTGGCCATATGTAGCCATACGAACACATTCTTGCCATTACTGTATTGCTGTCAGTTGTTCGTCCTTCAGCACCATTGCTGACTCCAACCTTACCGAGGGTGTACAACACGGCTTGGTTGAACAGAGCTGCGTCTTGTAGATACATAGATCTACTACGTCGACGCAGAGGTTATGCGATTTATCCTCCGCAGGAAAGTTTGGCCGAGGCAAAGCCGAGGCTAAACTTTCCCAAGGAAGATAAACCGCATAACCTCCGAGTCGACGTAGTAGATCCGGCTTCTACCACAGACATAACCTCCAAGTCAAGTTAGTAGCTTGATCCGGCTGCTAGACAGCTATAACTCTCTGATTCTCAGCACAACGTGGCAATCCTTTGATGTACCGTGGAGGATAGATCGCATAACCTCCGCTATGACATCATAGCGGAGGTTATGCGATTTATCCTCCACGGTACATCAAAGGAACGCCCACGCACTGTGGTAGAAATGTACAAATGACTCCTGTGTTTCAGTAATATACGGTCATGCAGCATGGACTTGTATAGCAGTAGTTTCCAAGTTCCCTGCAAAAACCTGGGAGCCGCACATGCGCAAACAGTGGATACCAGGTGCTCTTCTCATTATTACCGAGCGCTTGGGAATGAGGCTAATACATGCTATACGGAACCAGACGTGGTCTAGTCACTTCAATAGAGCTCACACAGGTCCTTGGAAATTGTATGGTGATGGTGAATTTGTATGTCAGTAATGAAGTACCGTATACCGGGAAATTTTGGCGACCGTTTTAATTTGGCGATTTGGCGATTTGGAAGCCAATCGCCAAATTAAAAAATCGCCAATTATTAATGGCTGGCCGGCGAGATCGACTGTCAGCGCGCGGGGGAAGCAAGTTCAGCTTTGAGATTGCAGGACCCAACGTATACTACCTGCTGACTGAGAGAGGGGTCTGCGGAGAAGCGCCTACTACTTCACAGAGAATTCAAAGCGTAGACAGACTACAGACACATGGACAGCTGAACATGGCCGACTGTGTACCGTCCTCTGCTAGTACCTGTCCTAGGTCGTGCTGCTCGTGCATCACTGCCACCACGTACGCATCAATGGCATTGCTGACCTCCCGGATAGCTGTTCGCCGATCGTGGGCCTCCAGATGCTGCTGAAAGCGTGATGGCCACGACACTGCTCTTCGTTTCGTACGTCTTCGTCCTGCTTCCCGATTCTCACGTCGCGCTCGCGGCGCGCATAGTGTGACGTCATACTTTTCCGTCGCGATCGCCAAATTTTAAAATCGCCAAATTTTATACCGAGCCATTTCAGGCCATTTCGCCAAATTTAATGGCCGCCAAAATTTCCCAGTATACGGTATCAGAGAATGTGGTAGCTTTGTCTATTTAGGGATGGCCAAGGAAGTGTCAAATAATTATAAGTACTTTTCTTGGAACAAGAACCTTTCTGGAATGTATGAAAGTGCTTCTGGGTGGGAACTAGAAACCTGCAGCCATTTTAGTCACATGCCATGGGTGGGCAGATTGACCTAATGTGATATCATCAGTGATTATAGACCAGTTACAACTGCACCACTTGTTGCAACTATACCACTTTTTGCCCGTGGCATTTCCTTAATTGTGCTGTCATCTTGGTGTACCATTGGCCTCTATGCTGCAGTATCGATCAAAATGTGCCCTGCATTACTTGAAAGTTGCTTGAAAGTGTTTATTTAGTGGGGGGTGCACACTGAAAACTTTTTCCCTGAAGCCTTTTATAGCTAACGTTGCATACATGTATCTGAAACGTGAGACTTTCAGCTTTATGATGTGACTTCCGGCAATGTCCTTGGGAGGTTCTGCATCAGCAGGAAGGGCGGCACAAGGGGAGGTGGGTGGGTGCATCCCGAAGCATGCAAACAGCATGGCCATGTCTGGGCTCCATGGTAGAAAGTTCTTGGTTGGCACTGGGAGTCATTTCCATAGTAAATGGGCTTAGAAAGTAGCCGTCTTGCCTTGCAGGGCCTCCGTTTCCAGCATTCATGCCCCCGTTTTTCAGCTACACTGTACAGCAGGTTGCCATTTCGCGGGACTTGATTGCAAGTTCATTAATTGATGGGTGTTGTTAAGTCGCGTATATCCTTTTTATAGCTAGCTGAAATTACCTGTGTGGGCACTTTGGTTGGAGCCCAGCAAGTCCATGGAACAGAAATTAGTAATTAAATGTTGTAGTGACTGAAAATGACCTCCAGAAAAACTTTGGCCCTAAAGAATTAAGGACATTTTTAGGAATGCCAATAAGCCCAACAATTGCATAAGGTCTAAATGACATCTATGGACGTCATTGAGGCTCATAGGGCTAATTAGGGTAGTTATGGTGATTAAATGTCTGTCTTGCAGAAGCAAGCATCTCACCCTCAGGCAGGGTGTCGTTTACTATAGTGCCATTGGCATGTGTTGATTGGTGTTAGGTCTTCTCAACCAATTATGTCCCAACGAACGAGCGCTTGGGAATGAGGCTAATACATGCTATACCAGGAACCACGGGGCCACAGTTACCAAATTGCCAGATGCGATCCCCCTTTTTGCCTTGACCTGTGAACCAACAACCAACCATGATGTCATAATGACGTGTGCGTAGTATACGGAGGTATACGGTCAAAGAAATAAGGTACAGAGGTGCACGAGTAACGGACACGTGCAATGAAGGTTGACGAGCTCGCGAGCGGGTTGACGATCCGAGACCGTGGAAGAAGCGTGTCCTCCTACCAAGAAGCTCTGCAGTTGTGGGGCAGATCTCTCATCAATATTATATCACGTCAGAAAACACTTGGCTGGGTCGAATCACTGGAAGGTACAGGCAGCGAGTGGGCTGCGGGCGCCCACGTCCACCAAGAGGACGCCTATGGTGCAGCGCCCGTGCGCAGAGCTGAAATTGATGTAGCGAGAGGGCCTAGGGGGGATAGGGAGGCGGTTTTGACGGCATAAAAGGCTAGAATCCTTGCAAGTACCAAATTGCCACTCTGAGTACTTTTTTGCCTGAGGGGAGAGAAACACCAGACGTGGTCTAGTCACTTCAATAGAGCTCACACAGGTCCTCCCAAGCAGTGTTGCCCACATACGACACATGGGATCCACTAGTCTCGTTTCCAGACCCTCATATGAGAGACTAGGGACCCACATGTTTAGTTTCCTTGTTGCAGTACATGCGTCCTTAGGAGTCAAGGAACTCAAAGCACGATGGTGATGGTTGCAATAGTTAAAAGTCATGCCCATGGTAGTATTTAAGTAGCATTAAGTGCGGTCGCTTTTACACACGTCTCTTTGTTGCTCACTTTGGCCTCTTTTTCCTGTGTCTGTAGCTGAGGAGCCGGTGTATACTCTACCTATCCCTCCTCGTCCCCGTGCACACCCCAATACCTCTCCCCTTCCACCCCGTTCCACCCCTGCAGATGTAAGTGGTAGACGCTGTACTAGACCAAACTATATAAGACTCATTGCTATATAAGCCTGCTTACACATACTAAACTGGATTACTGCTAACTGGATTAGAAGTGTCCACACGTGCAACCTTTGAGCCAGTTTAGCTCATAATCTTCTCTTACAACCTTGCACTTCAGTGGCTGTCTGATTTCACTTCCACGTGAATAATATTCAAATTCAATGAACCCTCGATGCAAGTGAACAGTCTACCTGTTGAACGGACGATGGTCGCAACAAAGACGGAGGCCACCCATGAACCTACACCTACCTATTCATTGGCTAGAGCAGTAAGCGAACCATGAACATTCTGCCTCCTCGGTGGTGACAAGAAAGACGGAGACAGCTCATCGATCTACCGCTGTTGCCGGTGACGTACCTGAGCAGGAGTGTATGTTTAGTGTCATAATTTCTGTGGCCTACTATGCTCACTAGGCTGGACTACTTGTCATGAATACTGACAACTTCAATGTGCACATTATCCACTTAGAAACCGCTCCAGCTACATGCGCCTCCAGCTACATGCGCCTCCTTCGAAACTGATCCAGGTCAACCCACATCCTGATGTGGGTTACGTAAACCGGTTCCATCCAGATTAGAGCGTTTACACGGATCTGGTTACGGATCCTGAACCGCTTTAAATGCCTGGTATAAGCAACAGGGCTTGTTATTCCCCACATGGCAGCTATAGCATGACAGCTATTGTTGAACACATGCACAATAAGTATGGACAATCATGCAAGCACCTCAAAAGTAGTGCATCAGATTATTGCAGTGAAAATGTATACTGCATGCAGATACTGTACACTATATATAATATGTAAAGGGACTTGGACATATTGATAGTGCATGTGCTGCTATTTATAGCTACATTATGTAACTTGGTGTATTTAGGGGTTTCCTTTTGTTGTTGTATGCGCCCGCATTGCGACGTTATCTCCCCTCCGACACTTCCACCCCCTGTTTCAGTTTCCACCTCCTCTGCCTCACAAGACCACCCCCACCGAGTCGCCCAGCCATCTCCAATGTGAGACCAAAGCCCACGATGGACAGACGCCCTCCCCCAAGCTGCAAGCCGCCACCACCTCCCCAAGCAGACGGGGATACCTTAACTCTAGGAGGAGCATCTATGACAACAAAGAGGCATTCCCCACCTCCCAAGCCAACTCTTGCTCCTCAGGGTAGACCTCCTCAGGCTGGAAGTCAGACAGGAACAGTCGACGCCAGCTAGACCCAATAGACCGGCCAACACCATCACAAGCAGGTACAAACGTACGCACATGTAGCCAAGCATTCTGTAGCATGTGTGTAGCTTGGGTGCTGTGAGGAGTGAGTGTGCAGTCTGAAGTGTGGAGTGTATGCAGTTGTTGTTCAAATGGGGAAATGATTTGGGGGAAAGATTAACTTGACTCGTGTGCTGGTTGAGAAAATTAAATTTGGGAAACAGTATTAATTTTGGGGTGAGGAAGTAGATCGCCATTGCAGCCTCTTTTACACACATAACTGCAGAGATAATGTCTGCTATTGCCACTGCCATGGGAAAGTGGTATATTACTCAGGTAATGTATGTTACACAATTTCATTCCTAATGCTATGTGCACGGCACTGCTAGTAATCCTCATTCCGAGGCCACCATCAGCTGTATTAGTGACTTGTAGTAACAGAAGGTACACAAGTAATAAAAAACATTAAAAATGTAGCAGGATGTAGGGATACCAGAACGGCAAAAAGTAAGGAAACAAGAGGGATGATCGAACATAACAGTGAAGTATACAATCACCCCTACACACACACCACAACACACACACACCACAACACACACACACACACACACGCACACACACACACACACACACACAAACACACACACACCACAACACACGTGGTTATGCTTTCAAAACCCTGAGCTGATACAACGACCTGGACAGTTTTACCTCGAAGCATCAGATTCTTTTAGTTGAACAATACGCGAAACTTTGCGTTTTCATTCTGAAAAATGTTCCATTTGTCGATTGAGTCATGCTCACATGAGGAATGATACCAGGCCCTCTCCCGTATTTCTGCCCCCCATTTTGTACACTACATCCAGCCCAAAGTGGGGAGGGGGCGTATTTTCTAATATGCAATTAGTCTCGAGTATACGCCCTCTAAAACGTTTTGCTATGTATACAAACTATTATGCTGCATACCAGCATTTTTGCACCTGCGGTCATGCCCCTATTACTGGAGGCTGTCGAAGGCGCGGGTATTTAAGTTTGGGGGGCGGGGCCCGCCGTTGTCTTGCATGCTTGTGAGGTCGTGAGTGGGCTGCGTCTTTACTCGTGTGTGCGTTAAGAGTACAACGACTTGTGTGATTGTTGTCGCTTCTATAGTCACAGTTGACGCAGTGTTTGTCAACTCGTTCATGTTCAAAGATACAAAAGTACAAATGATCGCTTCGTTTGTAAGAGCAGCTCTCAGCTGAAAGTTCCCATTCCAGGTTGTAAACAGTCTCCGTGTAAGTCCGCAAGCAGCGAACATGGACCCTACAGGCAGCGATACAAATACTCCAGTTATGGGCGCAATGACGAATTCAACTGCCAGCTCCACCCCAACGACGAGCTCCGTAGCGTCGAGCGTGTCCGTACTCCCCTCCACATCTTCAAGCGAAGTTTCTGGTGAGTAAAACTGAGCAGCAGCCAGTTGCACGAACAGTAAGCGCTGCCTTCTGTTTGCATTCCCAATGTTTATGTAGCTATAGGTCTATGGGTGCAGCCGCAGCATGGCTGAGCGCGGGGAACAGCCATTAATAGTCTTTGTTGGGCTATGTGCTTCCCCATTATTATTTGCAATGGCTGGAACGCGCGCTCTAAAGCTGAGTTGCAACCATGGCCAAGCAGCTTGCTCGGTAGCTAGCTGCGCTGCTAGCGCAGCAGCTGCTAGTCGAGTGTGCATACCAGAAACGTGCGCCGCCGACAGACGCGCGCAGTGCACTAGTGCTAGTGCCCTGATACGTATGTACCCATGTTTCCTACCTTAATAGTTGCATAACAGCTTGATGGTACATGGTGCTAGCATGTAAGGTAGCAATTGCAAGGCCTGTGCTTATTGGCAAGCTGTACATGGCAAGCATGCCAGGGCAAAGCAGCGGCATTGGCGCTATTATCTATGGCAAGCGTGCCAGGGCTAAGCAGTGGCATCAGCGCTATTATCTAGCTGTGGCAAGCGGCCAGCTGTTACAACAGAACTGCGCTACTCCGCTCGATGCACGCAGTGTTCGACACACCTATAGCAAGGGGGATGTTTTACTAACCTAACATCCGCGCCAAGCTGTACCACGTCAAGCAGTGACCAATTGCTGACAGGCGGGCCGGTGCCAGCTAGCTTTAGCTACAACAATGCCAAGTGATGCCAATGGCGTCACACGTAAATGTGCGTGAGTGCAAGCTGCATTCCATCATAATTATACTCCATTGAGATTTATTATACACTTGCAGGTACAACATCACACTTGACCCCATCTGCTCCAACAATGGGTATTATGCCATCTGCTAGTGTAATGCCTCCCATTGCCATTATCAGCACTCCAAATCCCATCCCAGCCTCCCTTGTCAGCGACCTGCTCACAATAGCCGCAGCCGTGGCTGGCACGTCACCCATCCTGGCTAACACTGCGAGTACTGGAACGGTACTTTCAGCGGTACCTACTGCTAGTCCCAGTGCCTGTTGGCATCTTTATGGGGGATGGGCTGATCCGACTACCACAACACCTGCTAAAGAGGATTCAGGAAATGGAATTCATGATCATTGACATTGCGGAATTTATGCCAGAAACCTGGTTGTCTGATTGACTGACAACGCTCACAACAGCTGTTGTGGAATGCTGACAGCAGCCAGGAAGTGCAAATCCCCAGTAGTAGATATTCTACTCTGGCTTCAGTGCTATGCAGCACTGGTGGCAGCTTTGGCACTCCAACACCCACAAAAAAATTCATGGCTTATCAGTCGATCATTATCAAGTGCCACCACGATTTTGAAAGCCTGGGGTGGGTGTATTACGATCGGGCTTTCCGCAGACAGGCAGCCTTGTCAAAGGACCTCAATTTTTCACGGATAAATCCAACCCTATATAGCCTGTGCTTTGCTGGAAAGGCGAAGAAGTGCATCCACTGCCTCAGCAACAACCACAACTCCACCCAATGCCCAGAAACTCAGAGCGTGTGGCCCCCGTAATGCACATTCGTTCCACCGGCTACCAGCCCCGTCCCAGGTCCATCAGCTACGGCATCTGAGCTATGCAGGCTGTTTAATGCGAAGGGAGAGTCCAAGTGCCGCTATAAGAGGTGCAGGTACCTCCATGCATGCGCACGGTGCAAGGGTGACCACCCTCAATCCGCATCCCCAAGCACGCTTGGTCGCAAGCAGCAATACAAAGAGGCCCCGGGCCCAAAGTTCTCAAGGCTGTACTGAGAAGTGGGTCAAGACCATAGGGACATGAACGAGTGATATACAACGAGTCAGGATAATTGTGTAACATGAGATAGCCGGGTTTATGTATCATCAGTGCTCATATTTGAAGTTGATATGCATTATCATGCCACCTATGAGGGATTTGTCATACTTGATTTAAACAAAAATTATACAGGGTGAGTAGTGAACGTACGTAACACAGACAGATAAATACATTGGTATTATTTACATCCACCACTTCATGGCCAAGCGGCCAGGGGGCATAATTAGTTTGAATATATAAATATAGGAGCTAGCATGGTAGATCATTTGCTTTGTCCATTGAGTCCTCTCAATGTGGCTAGGGGGTAATTGCCCCTTATCCGGAATGGTATGCAGCAAGAATAATCTACTATGTTACTCCCCCCCCCCCCCCCCCCCCCCCCCCCCCCAACCCACATTTATATTGGTCTACAGGTCACTATCAATACATGGCAGATCTATCAATACTAGTCTTGAGAAATGCACCTCCCTAAAATCTAGTCAGTCGGATCCGCGACTACATGTATCAGTCATCTCCACACCTTTGAAGGTTGAGCAGTGGTCACGCCTGCTGAGCAAGCACCCAGATCAGCAGTTTCGTGCATATCGGGTTAATTGAAGGTATATCAGAGGGCTTCCGTATCGGATTTGACCACTCACAAAAACTCCGCTCAGCGAAGAGGAATATGAGATCAGCAACAGAGCACCCAGACATAGTGCAGAAATACCTGTGTGAGGAGATGCAAGAAGGCAGGGTAGCTGGTCCTTTTCAGCCAGGGGAGGTCACTGGGCTGCACATAAGCAGGTTTGGGGTCATCCCAAAACGTCATCAGACAGGGAAGTGGCGTTTGATCATAGACCTATCACACCCGGAAGGCAATAGCGTGAATGACGGGATCCCACCAGATCTGTGCTCATTGTCATATAGCAAGGTTGATCAAGTTGTGCAGGGCGTTCTGGAGCTGGGTAAAGGGGCAGAGATGGCAAAGATTGACATAAAAAGTGCCTACCGCATCGTGCCAGTGCACCCCCAGGATAGGCCGGCATTATGTTGATACAGCGCTCCCATTCGGCCTGCGGTCAGCCCAAAAGGTGTTCACTGCCTTGGCAGATGCTCTAGAGTGGATTTTGACAACAAACGGCATCCGCTTTGTGTGGCACTACTTGGATGACTACGTAACTTAGGGAGTCCATCATCAGGGGAGTGTGCATTCAATCTCGACCTCATGGTCCACCTTTGCCAGTGCTTGGGCATCCCTTTGGCAGTGGACAAGCAAGTTGGTCCCACTACTTGCATAATCTACCTGGGGATAGAGGTCGACTCCATAGCAGTGGTACTTCGCTTGCCCCGAGATAAGCTCATCCGTATTCAGGAGCGATGCCCTAGCTACACGCACGACCTGATCACCACATTCGCCTCAATCAAGGCTTGAGGTCTGACCTGGCCTGGTGGAATCTATTCCTCCCTCAATTGAATGGAGTAGCCATGAAGCACACAACAGATCAGCAGATCCCAGAGGAGACCGCTACAACTGATGCTTCAGGATCATGGGGCTATGGGGCATACTGGGGTTCGGAGTGGTTTCAACTCACGTGGGACGATCGCTGCAGGAGCGACAACATTGCAACAAAAGAGCTGATCCCCATTGTTGTAGCAGCAGCAATCTGGGGCAAGAAATGGCAAGGAAATTTGTACAAGCCAGATCAGATAATCAGGCAGTGGTGGCCACCATCAACAGTCGGGCCAGCAGAGATCCATCCATTATGCACCTTTTGCGTTGCCTATTTTTCATCGAGGCCAGGTTTGACATAGTGCTGTCAGCAGCATACCTGCCAGGCAGGCAAAATGAGCTAGCTGATCACATATCGGGCAATAATATCTCCCCTCCTCTCCTCCTGGCATATAACATGCAGAGCGGGCCACTACACGTCCCAACACCCCTAAAAGAGCTACTTGTGGGGACAAAGCCAGACTGGACCTCAGCTGCTTGGACAGAGATGTTCAATTCTACTTTGATCGTACCTCAGGTATCAAGAGATTTGTTAACTTCTGCATAGCACACCATGTAACATCGCCATTGCCTGTATCACAATCTTTGCTGTGTTTCTATAATATTTCACCTTTTTGGCCAAGAGTGGTTTAGCCTACAGGACCATTAAATCTTACCTATCAGCAGTGAGGTACTTGCACGTGGCAAACGACCTAGTGGACCCAAACATCTGTTCCTATGCCAAAATGAAAATGGTGGATACGGAAGGTACAAGCCACATCATCTCATCAGAAACCCCGCCTCCCAGTCACACCCACGATACTTAACCGAATAAGGGCACTATGGTCTCCCAAAGCACACGACTACGACACTATCATGCTGTGGGTGGCAAGCCAGCTGCCTATGTTTCTTCGGATTTTTCAGAATGGGGGAAATTACAATCCCCTCAGACACAGCGTACGACCAAGCTCGCCACTTATCTTATGCAGATATTGCAGTTGATCGGGTTAGCTCTCCAACATTGCTAACATTGCCAAGATGCCATCTGAAGCAATCAAAAACAGATCAATTCCATCAAGGAATAGACATTTACGTGGGAAGGACTAACAATCAGCTGTGCCCAGCGGCTGCCACGATGGCCTACCTTGCAGCAAGGGGAGCTTCTCCAGGCCCACTCTTCATTTTTAAAGATGGTCGACTCCTATCGAGGGATAGGTTTGTGGATCAAGTTACACAGGCGATCGGAGCTCTCGGACTGAACAGTCAGAACTATGCCGGTCACAGCTTTCGGATTGGGGCCGCAACAACAGCAGCGGAGTGCAGAGTCGAAGATTCAGTAATCAAAGCATTGGGACGCTGGAAGAGTTCTGCGTTCCAAGTTTATATACGCACACCAAGGGATAGACTCGCCTCCATCTCCCAGCTGTTGTCCTCCCACTCATGAACAGGCATTGCGGTCATGTCCGGCATAACTCATAGATGCAGTCACATAATTGTATTTCTGTATCACACACCCCTGAATACAATTATGACAGTTATTGTTATTCTTGGAGGGTAGAAGACTGTGTTTTCTCCTTGGACCAGAGGAAAAAGGAAGCTCCTTCCAACCTCTGACCCTCCAAGTTCTAATAGGCTAGGACAGAAAAATCAATAGGGGGCAGCAGGAAATTAATGAATGCATTTATGCATAGATAAACTTAGCTCGGATACTGTAGGCAGCCAAAACAGCAGTGACAGTGGTCATCAACATTTCCTGCTGCCCCGTGAGCAAGGCTCAGCATATCCTCCATTCCAAAAGATAGCAGATAGCGCATATCAGAAGTTCTCACAGTTAGTTAAAGTGACATAAAATTTGGATTGATTGATTGATTGATTGATTGATTGATTATCGTATGTAAGTGATGTAAGTCATACTGCATTGAGTGACCTAAGCCTAGGCCTGGGAATGAGGCTAGATAGCTGTGCCAAATTATGGTCAGTAGTAAATGAATGTGAACCCATCCAAGTGTCATAGAAACAAAGATTTTTGCACTGCATGTTAGTATATAACTTGTCAATACATGCAGGAAGATCTTCCGGACTATGACACTACTGCTGCTACTACTGCTGTCACTGAGATCAGGTATGTCGGGGTAAGATACACAGAAAAACATACAGTGGGTTGGGAAAGGCTAGGAATAGTATCCTGCTCTCCTTTCCTAGTCGCAAGCACCGCACATGCACACGCACACACACACACACACATGTAAGGAACTGAATTGTCATTAGACATTCCTGTTTATTCATGAGTTGTATACTCACGTGATCTACCACGAGGAGAATCAGAAATTTTTGTGATCTGATCGGAGTGAAGCATGAGAGTAGAAAATAGATAGCTAGAGCAATAGTTTGAGTTTATTACATGGTGCCGAAACCCGGGAATTAGTCAGATGCTCTAGCTACTTCAGTGTAGAGACTTGAGTTGACAGCCTAGCCACAGATAGCTGATAAGCTACGACTTTGTTGAAATGGCCGAAGCGCTGTTAAAGAAGAAGAGAGTTCGAGCTGGCCATAGGGCCTCTGCCACTAAGATTCTTCATCATGTTGACGCGACTCTCACTGCGGACACCCCTGACGCCTCGAGGCTAGCGCTTCACAAAATGAGCCTCGGCGAGAAATTGGAAACATTGAAGACGTTGGACAACGAGATAATTGACCTCATCGAGGATGAAACTGCCTTAGGAGAGGAGATTGAACAGGCTGACGCCTTCAAAGAGACCATCTACGCTGCCATGATCAGGATCGAGAAATTCCCCATCGCTAGCGCTCCGCCCGCCGAGCGGCGTAGCCACGCCCCTGGAGAAACTGACCCACGTGAGCGCCCAGAGATAGCAATTTCCCGATCCCGTGCAAGACTGCCGAAGTTGACCCTACGCTCGTTCAACGGCGACATAACCAAGTGGACAAGCTTCTGGGATTCATTTGAGTCCGCGATCCACATCAACAGAGATCTATCTGACATTGACAGATTCAATTATCTGAATTCACTGCTGGAGCGCACAGCCCGAGATGCTGTTTCAGGTCTGACGTTGACATCTGCCAACTACCACGAAGCCATCAGTATCCTGAAGAAGAGATTTGGCAGCAAACAGCAAATAATCAGCAAGCATATGGACATCCTTCTCAATGTTGATCCAGTGACCTCCTCGCATGCCGTTAAGGCACTGCGTCAGCTCTATGACCTCGTTGAATCGCACATTCGCAGTCTGAAGTCACTTGGAGTTGCCCCTGAAAACTACGGGAGCCTTCTCTCACCAGTGCTGCTGAACAAGTTGCCGACAGACTTGAGACTGATTGTCAGCAGAGAAATATCGGAAGAAGACTGGAACTTAGACTCGCTGTTGAAGGTCATGGAACGGGAAATCGAGGCCCGAGAGCGTGTCGGGACGAGTCGTTCACAACCACCTCGAATGTCAGAGAGAGACTCACCGACCGCCACAACGTTAGTGACTGGAGCTACATGTACGTCGAACAGCCCCTTGTGCTGCTATTGTCAGCAGGCTCACTCGTCAAACAACTGCAAGGCTGTAACTCGTGTGGAAGAACGCAAACAGATTCTGATGAAGAATGGTCGATGCTTCACTTGCCTGAGAAAGGGCCACGTCAGCCGTGCCTGTCGTTCCTCCAACAAGTGTTACAAGTGCAGCGGTCGACACCACAGCAGCATTTGCACGAAAGGCCAAGGAGCCCCCAACAATCAGCGTCCGATTGCATCATCTGTCAGTGCTACCTCACAACAGCAATCCAATGAGCCAGCCTCACCTACGCCCCGTTTTGGCCTCAACCCGAGTGCGCCGACTTTCACTACCCCGACCAGTACTGCCCTCTTAACCGAGGCCAATGGGACAGTTCTACTGCAGACTGCCATCGCAGACATATACGGCCCGCACAACCCACAAGCTACGCTGAAGGTACGAATGGTTCTCGATAGTGGGAGTCAACGTTCCTACATAACGACTCGAGCCAGGAAGGCACTTGGTCTTACCTCGGAGAGTGAGTGTCATCTAGCGATTGCAGCGTTTGGCAATAGAAGAGGTGCCTCCCAATTGTGTGGAGTTGTTCGAGTTGGAGTGAAGACGAGGGATGGTCCTGACATGGAGCTGACGCTATTCACGGTACCGCACATTTGTGATCCGCTGTCTGCCCAGCCAATTTCTCTGTGTGCCGAGACCTGCAGTCATCTATTACAGCTCGACCTAGCTGACACTTCTGATGGTGAGACCCTGATGGAAATAGATGTCTTGATTGGTTCTGATTACTACTGGCAGCTCACCACCGGGAAGGTCCTCCGTGGTGACAGTGGTCCAGTTGCCATACACACACGACTGGGATGGGTGCTGTCAGGCCCCACAACTCTAACTGGACATCCGATGCCCGCAGTCAGCCTCATTGCCACTCATACATTGAGAATCGACTCAGAACCTTGCAACACAGGAAGGTTGGATGAGACGCTGCGCTCCTTTTGGGAGTTGGAGTCATTGGGAATCTGTGAGCCCGACAAGTCAGTCCTTGACGATTTCGATAGCAGCATCCAATTCAAGGAGGGAAGATACGAGGTCTCATTGCCCTGGAAGGAATCCCATGGACCACTACCGACCAATTATGAATTGAGCTTGAAGAGACTGCATGGCCTGCTACATCGACTTCGACATCACCCGGAAATCCTCAAAGAGTACGATGCAATCATTCAGGAACAGAGAGGAAAGGGCATAGTGCAAGTTGTTGAGAATTCCGGCGACGAGAGTGACAAGAAGCTGCACTACCTACCACACCACGCAGTGATCCGGAGTGACAAAGAAACAACAAAAGTCAGGGTCGTCTATGACGCGTCTGCAAGATCGAGTGGGTCATCGCTGAACGATTGCCTGTATACAGGCCCAAAGTTCAACCAGAAAATTCTCGACATCTTACTGAGGTTTCGCTCCCACCGAATTGCCCTCACAGCAGACATAGAGAAAGCGTTCTTAATGATCTCAATGGCTGAGAAAGACAGAGATGTACTACGCTTTCTGTGGTTCGAGAATGTCTCCCTTGACCAACCCAAGGTCATCATCCTGAGATTTACCCGAGTGGCGTTCGGTGTCTCCTCCAGTCCATTTCTGTTGAATGCCACAATTAAACATCATGTGGGAAGATTTGCTTCCTCCCACCCCAGACTAGTCAAGGAGCTTCTGCAGTCGATCTACGTGGATGATGTGGCCTTCGGAGCAGTTGACGAAGAGAGTGCCTACGAGTTGTATAGTGACTCCAAGGAGATGCTGAAAAGTGGATCGTTCAATTTGCGGAAGTTTGCCACCAACTCCCCAACTTTGCAGGAGAAAATCAACAAGGCTGAAGGGCTGAGTAGTGAAGAGCATCCAGCTGAACAGTGTGGCGACCTTGATGAGACCTATGCCAAGTCAACCCTGGGGGGTGCGCAACCAGTTCGAGCAGGTGAACAGAAGATTCTAGGAGTGTGCTGGAACGTCCATTCAGACCGATTCATCTTCAATTTGAGTGACATTGCCAGGCCAACCACTGACTTGGAGCCAACCAAAAGGAACGTTGTCAGTCTTGTTGGAAGATTCTATGACCCGTTGGGAATTGTCGCTCCTGTCACCATTCGCTTCAAGATGTTGATCCAAGAGATCTGTGAGTCGAAAATTGACTGGGACCAGCCGCTCAATGGAGTCCTACTCAAGAGATGGCAAGTGCTCGTTGGTGATCTGAAGCAAGCTCAACCAATCTCAATCCCACGAAGTTACTTCAATGATGTGAATGAGAAAGTGAAATCCAGTCGACTCTACGGATTCTGCGACGCTTCCAACAGAGCCTATGCGGCAGTGGTGTACTTGGCCGTAGAGACAGCCTGTGGGATCAGCGTGAATCTTGTTGTGTCCAAGACCCGTGTAGCACCGATCCAACGTCAGACGATTCCGAGACTCGAGCTGTTATCAGCCGTCCTCCTGGCCAGACTTATATCCAACACCATGGATACTCTCTCCTCTCAGATGACGCTGAACCCGTCAAGATGCTACACAGATTCACAAGTGGCTCTGTTTTGGATATGCGGACTAAGGAGAGAATGGAAGCCGTTCGTACAAAACCGGGTAAACGAGATCCGTAGGCTGACACAAGTGGATTGCTGGAGCCATTGCCCTGGGAAGCAAAACCCTGCGGACTTACCGTCGAGAGGTCTGACCCCACTTGAGTTGTCTGTCAATGTGCTGTGGAGACATGGTCCTGAATGGTTGAGCGACGGCAAAGTTGTTGAAGGCCATCACCTCGATGATATGCCTGAGGATTGTGTGACCGAAATGAAAGCTGCAGATCAACGCCTTGCTCATAGCCTACTGATGTCAACCTCACCCACTGGTTTGGGACAGATCATGGATTGTGAAAGGTTTGGTACCCTATCTCGCCTGCTGAAGGTGACCACCTATGTTGTCAAATTCGTGAGGATGCTCAAGAAGAAAGTCCGGATCACAGACGAGAATTCAGCACAGTTGTCTGATTCTGCTGAAGCAGAGAGGTTGTGGATAATCGAAGCACAAACACCACTGACACAAGACAGGTCCTTTGATGCCTGGGAGAAGCAATTTGGTCTTTTCCTGGATCCAAGTGGTGTATGGAGATGTAGAGGAAGACTCACACATGCAGAACTACCTTACTCCACCAAACATCCGATGCTACTCAGCAAGAATCACTTCCTGACCACTCTGATAGTGAAGAACGCCCATGAGAGAGTACAGCACAATGGGGTAAAGGAAACCCTTACAGAAGTCAGGTCCAAATACTGGGTCATAAGGGGAAGGAGCCTGGTGAAGTCGATACTTGGTCACCGTGTTTTGTGCCGGCGCTTCGAAGGAAAGCCATTCTCTGCACCGTTGCCACCACCTCTTCCAAGCTTTCGAGTGAAGGAAGCACCCCCTTTCACTTACACTGCCATTGACTTCGCAGGTCCGTTACACGTGAAGACGCATGGTGTGACTAAGTCTGAGAAGATGTGGATATGTCTCTATACGTGTTGCAACACACGAGCAGTCCACTTGGACGTCGTACCTGATATGTCCACCACAACATTCATCCGAAGCCTGAAAAGGTTTTGTGCAAGAAGAGGGTTACCATGTACCTTCATCTCTGACAATGCAAAGACTTTTAAGTCCGCGGCAAGAGTGATTGCCAAAATCATCACTCACCCAGATGTCAGACAACACCTCTTCAACATTTCAGTGGAGTGGCACTTCAATTTGGAGAAAGCACCTTGGTGGGGAGGGATTTTTGAGAGACTGATCCGCTCTACCAAGCGGTGCCTGAGAAAAATGATTGGTCAGGCCAAATTTAACCATGATGAGCTGATTACTGCGGTTACTGAAGTCGAAGCGATAATCAACTCCCGTCCCCTCACATATGTAGCTGCTGATGACTTGGAGGAGCCACTGACACCATCACACCTACTGGTTGGACGTCGTCTGCTGAGTCTACCAGAGAATCTGTGTTACCAAGAACCACTTGACGATGAAGACTTTGAGATTGCACCAGATCACCTCAACAAGAGAGTCAAGCACCTCAATAATGTTTTGAACCATTTCTGGAGGCGATGGAAGCACGAGTATCTTGCTGAATTGCGAGAAGCCCATCGTTACAGTCGAGGCAGTTTGATTGCAACCCCTATAGCAATTGGAGACGTGGTGTTGGTGCACGATGAAGGCCTACCCAGGGGCTTTTGGAAGCTAGCAAGAGTGCGACAAGTCATCACTGGGCGAGATGGACTGATCAGAGGGGCCGTGCTGAGTCTGCCCGCAAAGAATGGACAGACCACGACCTTACGACGCCCCCTACAGTTGCTCTATCCTCTAGAGATCAGCAGTCAATGTGACGATGTGAAGGACAACCCCGAGAATTCAGTGAAGGAAATTGTTGCTCATCGAGATGAGGAAGAACCAACACTGAGGCGGTCGCAAAGAAAAGCAGCTGCTCAAGCATGCAAGCGAATCAAAGCTTGTCTCACAGAACTCGATGAAACTTGATACCATTTACCCATACATCTGTTGACCACTTATGCCATGGTCAACGGGGGGAGTGTAAGGAACTGAATTGTCATTAGACATTCCTGTTTATTCATGAGTTGTATACTCACGTGATCTACCACGAGGAGAATCAGAAATTTTTGTGATCTGATCGGAGTGAAGCATGAGAGTAGAAAATAGATAGCTAGAGCAATAGTTTGAGTTTATTACAACACACACACACACACACACACACACACACACACACACACACACACACACACACACACACACACACACACACACACACACACACACACACACACACACACACACACACACACACACACACACACACACACACACACACACACACACACACACACACACACACCACAACACACGTGGTTCAAAACCCTGAGCTGATAGAACGACCTGGACAGTTTTACCTCGAAGCATCAGATTCTCTCATTATTACTCTTATTACTGCAAGCGGCAAAAAGCTGGGCAGGGCCTAAGTCTGAAGCAGAAGAAATACCCCCCCCCCCCCCCCCCCCATTTTGTACAGCCCAAAGTGGGGACTGAGCGTATTTTCTAGTCTCAAGTATGCGCCCTCTAAAACGTTTTGCTATGTACACAAACTATTATGACACCGCCAAGGTTCATGTTCAAAGATACAAAAGTACAAAATTAATGATCGCCAGTGCTGTTCGTGGACATCATGCATGGTCTCTCTACATGGGCCATAACATTCACGACAACTTCACTGTAGCCATCCTCCAGAACAGCAATAAAGTCACAACCACGTACGGGACATTTCCTGTTATTTCCTGCAGAAGAGAGGCAGCGAGATGACTTGTATCGTCGACGTCAATGGTGACTACTCTTGAGAGACGATCTGAAGTAGCGGTAGCGCATGCACACGTGTAATTTAGATGTTTCAGAAGACGCTCACCAGGGGGCATTGTAACGAGTCAAACTACCCTGTGCAAGAACGAAAGGGAGGGGGGTGTAGTTTCGAAGGGGGTGTATTAGAGGGACACTACGGTACATGTTCACACAGCACAAAATACATCCATGTGCATACACATGCACACAATGACACAGCAGGAGCACAGGAGCCGCCAAAGGCGGCTAAGGAGCGTCAAACTAGTACAGACATGTTGTAGTCCCTCACACCTTATGGTCATACCTTATATGGAAGACCTTTGCGGTACCGCTCTTGGCCTTACTTGACCTTTGAACCCAGTAGGTCAACCAGACTGGACTAGCTAACCCTTGTTCGAATTAATGGATACAACATTGCTACTTAGTGAAGTGACACTGTCTGTAAGGTACATAGGACATGGATGTGATGAGACCTTTGTTGTGATTGACTCAGTTATATCCATTGAGTGTTCTTACCGCCCGTGCAGACTGGAGATGTAATGAAATTGGTCGCAAGAGTTAATCCAGAGTGGGTGAGAGGTGAGATGAATTTGCAGGTCTGGCATATTGTCTGCCAGACGTTGTTCCCCCCTTGCCAGCAGCAAAAGAAACTCCTAAGGTAATGGACATCCTTTTCTTATGATCTCCACTGGACTGGTGTACAGTAATCCCTTGTAATCTATAGTAATTTCCAGTAATCTTTTTAGTATTTTCCAGTAATCGTTAGTAATCTATAGTAATTTCCAGTAATCTCCAGTTTTCTCTAGTAATCTGGTCATCTCCAGTAACAAATTAACCAGGAGAGATATCCATGACTACCACATCAGCTATACAACAAAAGGACCTGGCCCTTCCAGGTCTGATACACCTCATCTGTATTTTCATGAGTCAATAAGTAGATACCGGTTTGCAGTGCGTTGCGGGGTTTAAGTGTGCAAGGGCAATATATGGTCGAGGGCGAGATAATGCACAAGCCGAAGGTGAGTGCATTTTCCGCCTGAGACCATTGCCCGAGTGCACTAGCTAATTAGCCCCGTAATGTACAAAAACTGGTGAAGTATTTTGTGTCATTCACTAACGTACCCGAAACAGCCATTGGTCTTTGAAAAATGTGCTTTATCTAGATAATGCACATAAAAATGTGCATTATACGATTTTTGGTCCATCACGTGATCGATTCGGAGGCGTCTGATTCGTTGAGGGTTGCACGATTTATTCACCTCATGAATATCAAAGAAAGTGTAGACTGCTTGTCCAAATTCAGGTCAGTGGATTTACATACCTGTGGCATAGCCATCAGTATGTGAATCTGTAAACCCTGTGTAATGATTGTCAATGGTTGGACTTCTCACGGCAGGAGAACTTTTATGGCAACATTTCGATCAGCCTGTGCTGATCTTCCTCAGGTTAATACAGAAAATGCACGAGACAGGCATTATAATACGTACACAGCTCACCGATTACAATTACAAGCAGCTGTTCAAAGGGGGAAATAGGAAACACTTATATAGAAAGGAAAAACGAAAAGTGAAACAATGAGAGAGAATGTTGAAATTCCAGGGTAGTTAGTGTATAACGTACACCATTCCAGATAGGACTGACAATGAGACCCTGGTCCTGATTGAAGTTAGGAAACTTCCAGATGTACAAGGCTTCTTTCACTCTTGTTTTGTACAAGTTCATATCCCGATCTATCACCACACTCTCTTTCCAATCAATTCGGTGGTCATCCTCTATGCTGTGCTGTGCCACACCCAACCTTTTTACCTCTCCATTCCGGCAATTTCTCTGGTGTTCGGTAACCTAGGCAACTAAAGTAGGCATTCATTAGGTTTTTCATTGCTATAGCATGGTTTGTCATTACGTCTTATTTTTTCAATCGGACTTAGCGAGCAAAGTTATGGGCGCTTGAACATTCTTGATACGCAAGGTTTTCGACCGTACACGGTACTTATAATGAACAAAAAAGTTCCAAATGCGTAGGACTTCCGGTTTGCGACGCCATCAAACAATAGCGAGCAAGTATGCGTTCAATAATCTTGAGTTGTGAACGGGAAGTCCTACGCGTTCAGTTGTTACGCGTGTTAGAAGTAGCGCAAGCGATCAATATTAATTTTGCTTAGGAGCCATTGAACTTTGAACCCACGTAACGTAAATTCAAAGCAGAGAGGGCATTTCCTCACGTGAGTGATGTCAAGGGTAGAAAGACGTAGAAAGACCTAAATGAACGTGGGCGTACTGGGTCTCAGAACCGATTACATTATGCTCACGCGAAGAAATGTACCAGACCATCCCCGCTTTACCATACTGCAAGGAACGAGGCTACATTCCACTAGTGATGTGATTGCTACATAGTAACTGGCAGTACTGGATATGTCTATTGAATAAAATTGCGAGCTTATTCTTCTGGGTAATAGTTTGACCAGAAGGAAACACGATCATGTTGGACGAATATGGCCAAAGGTCTACATGAAGCAAAAAACCCAATCATGATGCAGCCAATGAAACAAACATAAGGTTGATGTATTCCACACTTTCGTAACTCACACTGACGACAACTGAAGCGTTTTGCATTATAATATGTAGCCAATAGTTTTACAACAGACAACAGTTTATGGTCTCTTTTCGAAGTGTCCCTGCTGCAACCTGCATGGGTATAGAACAGGGACTCTCTGCACCCAGAGTGGGGCCAGCTGATGAGTCCTCCCACTTTAAAATGAATGGACGAAAAGCTACTCTTGTAGCTTCCTGGCTGCATGCAGTCTGCATTGAACACATAGTTATTTAATTCCCCCATTTTTTTTTTTTGGGGGGGGGGGGGGGGGGACAAGCAGCTTAATTGAATTAAAGTTCTTCCTTTAATTTCCCCTCCACTGCAAATTACACTCCTGGTAGGGGATTGTGCAGTGTAAAGTAATAAGCAAAAAATGTCACAGCTCGCAGGAGAGATTCTGAAGATACCATTGTGATCGCTATCATGCAGTGACACAAACACGTAATAATTGTGCTGAACTCACCTTGGTGCATGATGGAGACACAAGTCCAACTTGGCAACTACTGCAAATATTTGTGCATCTTCTTGTTGAAGGCTCAGTCTACTGGCAGAGGGAGGAGCTAAGTGACACATCATGGTGGGATTTTGGGTAGGTTACGGGCCCCACCATGAACATGGGGCCTCCTCAGATGTTCCCATCTTTGACATAAACGACGTCGAATTAAGCATGACATTGTTAAGTGAATTGGCCTTCCTTCTTGATCTTCTCCATGCAAGATACAATGATGCTTAGGCACTTTTCTATGGAGCAATGACATGCATTGACTCATGCAGCAGATGCATGAATGCACTGCATGCGAAAGAGAACGAAGATCTGTACCTCGTATATAATACTTTGAGCTTGGTAGTACTGGTACGTGGACAGCCAAACTATTATTGATTGTATTAGTTGTGGCATAGTATGCAACATTACAATCATTATACCTGAGGGTTCTATCCTTTGTTTAGCACAATATGTCGCCTCTTGGGGACCCTACCTTACCCTTGTTCCCAGGCTCTCCAGATTATACAGATCATGATTGTGACCGATTGCAGTTTGCAGTCAAGATCATGATTGTGACTGATTGCAGTCCTGATGGAGAGAAGGCCATCAGTATCCTAGTACGGGCTCCTTCCACCATTATGGAGAGGGAGGCCCATTCTCACGGAAGGGGTCACTTGTGAAATAGGTCCCCCCGGGCCCCATATTACCCCTAGATTTGGGCATACAGGGGGGCTGGGCCCCATCTTATTAACCGAGCCTGGGGGCGGGGGGGGGGGGGGGGGGGGGGGGGGGGGGGCATTCCATGACAACGAGCCCACAAATTAGTCATTCACAGGTGACATGATGTGTGTCAGCGCCAGTAGTTTGTCGAGTTTGTCGTAGTCTGTTTGTTTAGTCGCAGCGGTCTTCCGACTCCAATAATGGAGACGACTGGAGTCCATCGCCACATGGGGATGACTGTCAAAGAAGCAATGAAAGTGAACTATGAAGGTACAAGGCTAACCTCGTTCCCAGGCCCGCGCCTAGCTTTTCGTCACTTGCAAGCGACGAAAAACTGCATGGGCGCGGGCCTGGGAACGAGGCTAGTACAGGAGTAGTGAGTACACATGGAGCCAAATACACTATGCCATGGCAGTTAGCTTTCAATGTCAGAAACTTGATTCGCAACTTGAATGCACCGTAATTTTCTAGAGGACTGAGGATTTCACTCAAGGATGTAGTTTGAACCTGCAAACTATATAAGTGTTTTGAGTGGCATGATCAAAGGTTGTTATCCCTACTCAAAATTATAGCCCACACCCAATAGTCTCGGGACCAGCCCCTTCGCACAGGGAAGAGGAAGAGTGTCTGGGCATCATCTTACATTCGAGTTGTCCCCAGGTCGGAATGTTGACCTAACGAATTAGAAGTGTTGATTGCGAATGACGTCAGGGAAATGGTTTTCTCCAGGCTTTCAGTGTCGCCAGTGACTAGACATGGCCAATCGCTGTGCTGTACCGCGTTACCCGCAAGAGTCTGACAAAAGCCGTGGAGAGCAACGAGCAGGTCAACAAGCAGCTGAAGCGGACGCAAGCGGCAAGCATGCAGCAGCAGCTGAAGCGGGCGCAATCGGTGAGCAGCAGCTGGAAGCAGATGCCAACAGGAAGCAGCAGATAAAGCGGATGCAATCGTGCCAAGGAGCAGCAGCTGATTCGAAGCGGACGCAAGCGGCGAGCAACAGCTGAAGCGGACGCAATCGGGGAGCAGCAGCTCTGCACAGAGAGCTGTCTGGCACTGGATTTCTCATGGTAGGCAAACGAGGGGGAAGTAGCTGAGCAAGAGAAGCGAGCGAAGCTAGTTGTAATTATAATGAATCTATCATTGCACTCTTGGTCGTGTAATATAATATGGCTTGGTCGTGTAATATATGGCTTGGTCATATAATATGGCTACAGTGGAATACGGGACCGTATTCCACTGCCCCTCTTCCTGAGGGTATGAAGTTTATGCAGGTCGTGTTTCAATTACGACACAGTAGCTACACATGCAAGTCACGTGGTACGGTACGGTACGGTACTGCTGAAATTGCCAGTACTGAACGAGGTACTGGTACAATCGACGTTCATTGTCAAAAGGAGTTCTATGCCTTGTGAGTTGCTCAAAGACGGTCTTGTTTGTGTTAAAGCAAGAAAGAGCGTTGTCATGTACTACTAAAGCGATGAGTACTGGCGCCGGCGTGTCGGGGCTAGCAACTATAATAGCTGTAGGATAATGTGCACAGCAGGGTAAGTGATCTGCTTGTGTCATGTCCCGTCTGTCTGTGGACACAGCGTCTATGCAACTCACAGACCAGAGATCCACTCAAGAGGCTGAGAAAAGCTGCATGAAAGTCGTGTTTCCAACTTGACCACTCCCTGTTTCTAACATTACTGTCACTGTGACAACTTATTGGTAGACTTATGCAAATTTGTTGCATGATACCCTACAAGTTCAAAGGTACCACTATGCCAATATATGATATATGGCACTGACCACAATGCCAGTATCATGCAACAAACCAGTTATTGCATGAGTGCGCGGGCTATACGTTATAATATTGGCACTCGCCCTCGGGCCTGCAGCCCTCGGGCTCGATGTCAATATTCGACGTGTAGCCCTTGCACTCATGCAATAACTAGTACGTGTTGTTACAATCACACCGAAGTACATGTATTATTTTGTTCCTCAGGGGATCTACTGCACTGCATGTGCACTCAGTACAGAGGGACTCTCACCCAGGGAAAGGTATGTGTGTCGCTCACAGCTCAAACGTTTTCTCCAAATGCTACTAAGCCACCCCATCCTCCCCCACCCCCTACACTGTACAGCACTTTGCATTGCCTTGCATACGTGTAGCCACTACACATAATCTACGTAGTAACCTTCTATGCTGTATGTGATGTAATCTGGGCGTGGCTTGTGGTTTTTCCTCCAGCCTCAGCTCTGACAAGCAACCTGCAAAGTGTAGCCTCGTACTCAGGCCCACGTGCCTGCGTGTGGACCTGGGTAGAACATCTAGTTGCTCGGTGTTCAAGTCAAGTTGTTTTGCAGTTCTGAACAACCATGATGAAACCTAGCAAAAGTGCAATGTTAGCATTCTGATCTGTTCTGACTTCTGAGCAACCACAGACATTCCAACCGTTCATAATTCAATAGAGGGTGACCAATTAATTAGCACAGTCATGCGCTAGTCATAAATTACCATGTATGTGGGGGATGCACCAAGCAACCACCTGGTCCGTTGAATTTGAGCAACTCACTGTCCTGCAGTCACTTGCTAATAGATCATATAGGAGCCATTTGATAGGAAAGGGTAGGGTGAAGTGGGCATCTATTAGAATATATGCCTAGTACTCGTAGTAAAGTTGTAAACGGAAGCGCTCGAGCTCACCTTGCGAGGTCTGCGTTCTCACAGCCCTTATCAACGCAAAGCGATTCGTTCTGCAATAATTTGATTATCTTCAAGGCTCTCTCCGCATGTTTTGTGCAATATGCGACGAAACGCTGGGGAAGAGCCTGGAAACGATGCTAGGTTTATGGCTAAATAGGGTTTAGTGTATTGCACCATGCCTGAGATACTCCAATTATATAACATTTTGAGGAATTTAGATTATGACTCCCCATTCTGTTCTATTCCATCCCATTCCATGCGTTAGTCCCCACGCCTTCCCTCTCCACTCTCCAGCATGTCTGCACCCTACAAAGGAGCTACTGCCAAAGATGACCATGCTTTGAAGATGGCATTGCCAAGGTAGCTGCTATATATACAGACACTCTGATCTAGTGTTCCTACTACATGCATATACTACACATGTATCATCCCTCTCAATCTGCTTTCGGTACGGTACATACATGTCACCGTCCCATGGTTGATGCTAACCTCATTCCAAGACTCTTGTGTGAAGCCCCCCCTGCCCCCTGCACAAGTGCCTGCCAAGTTGCTGTGTCACAAGCAAGTGCAAGCATCTGGTGCTAAGCATCCCTAGCATATTCTAGTGCAAACTGATCCCTGGGTAACTGGAGGGTTTCAACTGGTGCAGATCTCCAGTTGATCCCTAGCGGTTTAGCCTCAGTGCCAGGCAGTTCCCGCCTCCAGTCTTTGATTGCTTGCCGTATGCAAGTTCGGAGGGGGGAGGCCAATCCGTGGCATAATGAACAATGAACGGTATTGATCCTGCCTTGTAAATGCTCTGGAGCCCTCAGACTGACATTACAAGAAAGGGCTTTGAGTCATGTAGGCACCACATCCAATGTGTGTACCTGACATCACTACACGTGACCATATCTCCCAGGCCTTCCCTTCCGTATTTGCATACTGCAAGCGATCAAACACTGGAGGTGAGAAAGGCCCGTGAATGAGGCTACTAAGGGTTGCAATACCATCTTTAAGGTGCACCAGGTGGACCCTGGACACCCTGTTTGTGGCGAGGTGTCCCCCCCATCAGTAATTGCTCAAAACATTGAACATGAATTGTAGAAAAACGAATTCATGTCTGAGGGGGCCAAATTGTGGATGCTGGAGTTCCTTTTCGATTTGCTTGCAAATGCAGCAACCTTGGAGCAAGCACAGTGGTCCACCAGACAGTGGATTCTCTGTTTCTTTCTTCTGGCCAAGTTCACAGGCCAGGGGCATGAGGGATGTTTGCTCTAATTATTAAGAAGGTGGCAAGTTTACCTGTAAATTTTCAGTTTGGGTTTGCAGTTGATACCGTAGTCGCGCGTTATTAGGCGCATGCGCCTATAACTCCACAGGAAGGAGATATGCGCCTATAAGCGAGATGCGCCTAATAACGAATATAATGACATTCCTCGAATAGGAAGTGCGCTTCAATTAGAATTATAGCTTTTTTCCACTCCGTAGGATCGAAAATGGCAGAGTTTCTGGAAGAAAACTGCAGCGCTTAACAGCGAGTACCTGGGACGAGAGTTGAACATGCGCCTATAAGTGAGATGTGCCTAATAACGCGCGACTACGGTACCCACTTTATCATCCCTCAGGTTCATAACCATCTGGATGGCCGGCTGTACGCCATCAAGCGCATCCGTATTTGCAGCAGGAGCAAGATGATCATCACTCAGGAGATGGAGCTGCTGTCCAAGATGAACCACGAGAACGTGGTCAGGTAAGCAGACACACACACACACACACACACACACACACACACACACACACACACACACATGCGCACACATACACACACACACACACACATGCACACACATACACATGCACACACACACACATGCACACACACACACACATACACACACACACACTCACACACACTCACACGCTCTCCTCTGTAGGTACTACAATGCCTGGATTAAGACCTTCAGTAAGTTCAGTAAGCACAGTGGCTACCTGAACGAAGGCTCCTCATCAGGCTCAGACTCCCAAGAACTAGAGAACACTGCAAAAATGACCACCAATGACTGTCAGTGAGACTCGTCCATGTCAAGTGAGAGTTCCGGGCAAGTAGCGACTACGGTCTGGAATCGGAGGACACTCTGGATTCGGGGGCGAAGAGTTCTTAAGTGGAAATGACAGCGATAGTTCGTTTATCAAGTTTGAAGCTTCCATCCCAAGAGTGCGTAGTGAGAAGAAGGTGGAGGGAGTGTCATGCTGGATGATGATGGCAGTGATAATGGAATGGTTGAGGAGGAGGAAGATAGTTGTGGACAGGTTTCAGAGAGTTCCAGGGAGCAGAGGAACTTCCTTGGGGAGCTGGAGACACAGGTCATGAACCTCAGTATGCTCAAGCTGAGAATGTGAGTCAATCAGTATCGTCTTTCTAGAACTAAAATGGCTGCACTTCTAGCTCCACTCCCTCCGTTCCCCCTTCCCCTCCTCTCCCCTCCCCAGGTCCACAGCAGAATCCTCGGACACTGTTGTCTTTGCAGACAGTAGCACAACTCTCGGTAGACCCAACACCACACATGTGACTATGTTGTTTAGAGTGTGTGTGTGTGCCTGTGTGGGGGTGCATTTGTGTGTATGGGCATGTGTGTGTGTGTGTGTGTGTGCGTGTGGCTGGGTGCAGGTGTGTGTGGTGGTGTGGGTGAGTGTGTGAATAGGGGGTACATGTGTGTGCATGTGTGTGTGTGTGTGTGTGGCTGGGTGCAGGTGTGTGTGGTGGTGTGGGTGAGTGTACGTGGGTAGGGGGTGCATGTGTGCGCGTGTGTGTGTGTGTGTGTGCGCGCATGGGTGTGTGTGTGCGCGCATGGGTGTGTGTGTGTGCGCATGCATGGGTGTGTGTGAGAGAAATATCTGTCTGTTTCATTGACTGCACTCGATCTCTCCAGAGTGAGCGTAAGAGGGACAGGAGGAGACAGAAGACATCTGGCCAAGTCCAGTTCCTATACAACCAGGTGTGTTGTGTGTCCTGTTCCCATACTGCCCACACAGAGTGGTACATGTAGTTTACATGTCACATTCCAACTTGTGCAGTACATATTAGCTGGAACAGCTGGAATGTAAGTGAAAGGAGTTAGGTAAAATCATTGCATGAGAATAGTACTCCTCCCGAACACACTCCCTCCCTCCCTCCCTCCCTCCCTCCCTCCCTCCCTCCCTCACTCCCTCCCTCCCTCCCTCCCTCCCTTCCTCCCTCCCTCCCTCCCTCCCTCCCTCCCTCCCTCCCTCCTCCCTCCTTCCCTCCTCCCCCTTTTCTAGCAAAGCAGCATCCTTGTCCACACACGCTCACATACACACGCACATCATCACCACCTCATCACAAATGAAGTACTGTGAGAACCAGACTCTCCAGCAGCTCATTGATCGGGGGGGAACTCCATAGCAATGACGACCGAGTGTGGAGGCTATTCAGAGAGATTGTGGAGGGGCTGGAACACATACACTCCAAGGTAGGGGTTGGGGGAGAGTGGTGGGGACCAGAAGAAGAGGTGGTGAAGAATTGCTCCCCCTACCCACACACACTGCACCGCACAGGGCATGATCTGCCGAGATCTGAAACCTGGCGATATATTCCTCAACTCTGGTCATATCAAGATTGGAGACTTTGGTCTGGCCAATTCCTACAAGCACCCCATGAGCAAGGTACCACCTCCAGTAGTGAACTCTTGGATACTAGCCTGCATGAACCTCCCTACCTCCCTCCCTCCCTCCCTCCCTCCCTCCCTCTCTCCCTCTCCCTTCCAGGCGTCACTGATTCGTTCGTTGCTTAGCCACAATCCCGATGATAGTCCCACCTTCAAGCAGTTGCTGCAGAACCCACTGCTGCCACTCAAAATGGAGGATGAAAAACTTCAGGAGGTATGTGTCACTGTGTGTATTACAGATGTGTGTGGGTGTGTGTTGTAAGTGTGTACACATTAATGTGAGTGTGTGTATGTGCATGCAGGTTCTGCTGCGGACGTTACAGTCGACCAACTCCATTCGCTACCGTCACCTCATTGATGAGTTGTTCTCTAAAGAAGGGACCCGTGTCTCAGAATTCTCCTACTTCGTGGACCCCCAAGACACCAAGAGAGCCTCTCAGAAGAAGGTGGGGTATGACACCATGAAACACTAATGTCACTGATTGGTCGATAGATAGATAGATGGATGGATGGATAGATAGATAGGTAGGTAGATGCAGGTGTAGATGAAGAGCTGGGTAGTGTATTATAGTGGACAAGTGTGCCTTACACACTTGTATTGTGAGCCAACTGATAGCCACTTCTGCATTAACTTTGATTATCCCCCAAAAACCAATCTAAGTCCCTCAAACAGTAATTGGATTAATTAGTACACAGGAAGTGACATCAGAGGAAAACGGTCCATTTATTGCTAGGAGTGTATGTTGCAGGAACGTTTCACACTGTGCATGTACATGTTGTATGACGTCTGTATGATATTGTGAGTGGAGGTCTGTGCATGCTTGTCCCCCACAGAGCAAGTTCTCCTTGTGGATGACATTAGTGCAGCAGCTGGTCCACACCAGACTGGCCACCATTTTCACCAGACATGGTATGTCAGTATTGTAGCAGCTCCAGCGGTACCACTTCAGTCTTTACACAATGCAGTGTGTTTGTGTTATTGGTCAGCCATCTTTGGTTGAATGAGGTACGTACGTAAAACGATGTCTGGGTGTAGGGGGAGACATGTACTTGTCGAAGTTAATTATACTTTGGCTGTTATATTGAATGGTGAAAATTAAAGAATGTGTTTCATACTGGAGGCAACAGACCTCTCAACGTTATAACATTATAGCTCCTAAGGCCTCACGTATCCTTGCACACACTCTTGTCCTCCCTCCCTCCCTCCCTCCCTCCCTCCCTCCCTCCCTCCCTCCCTCCCTCCCTCCCTCCCTCCCTTCATCTCCCCTTTCCCTCCTCCTCTTCCTCCACGTAAACTCTCCTCTCCTCCCTATCTCCCCGCACACACCCTTCCCTCCTCCCACCTCAGGAGCCTCCTTCATCCAACCCCTGTCCTCAGCCCTCGCAGTTCCCTCTATGGGCCTGGAATCATCAGTGGCACAGTTCATGGACAGAATTGGCACCATTTTCTTCCTGCCTTACGACCACAGAGTGAGAGAGCAATGTTATTGTTATGTTGGATGGTACATGTAGTTTCACAGAGTCCAAAAGGGCATAATAAGCACATTACCTTTACTGGAGGACGTAATTACACTCCTGGTAGGGGAAAAATTGTGCCGCGTAAATAATTAATGTAAATAACTCGTTCCAGTGATAGGAATGGCACACGAAGATTCTGACTACACCTTCATGATCGCCATCATGCACTGTCCCAACCGTACAATTTTGGTGCTGAAACTCACCTTGGTGGTGGAGATACAAGCGCTTTTGTTGTGCCGTCGGCCGCCATTGCTTGATCGCTCTCTTCGACCAGTACGGTCTTACGAAGGCCTCGCTCTCTTCGACCAGTACGGTCTTACGAAGGCCCCACAAAGATTCTGACCACACGGCCATCATTACTGTCGTTCACTGACGCTTACATGCCGAAACTCACCGTGCTGGCTATGTTGTGAGTGCTGTAATAATGTCTTGTGCGGTTTCCCCTCGTTATTATATAATTATATATCCCTTTAGTGCCTAAATTTCCACCCCACAGTGGTTGGTAGATCTACTATAGGATTAACTTCGGTAAGACAGTACCTATTTCCCATAAACTCGGGGGGGGGGGGGGGGGGGGCTGCCCAGACTGAGTGCTGCTAGTGAATACTAGTGATAATGATGGCTACAAGGGGTTGTTAGCAGTGATGATTGCCGTAAATGGGAGGTACCCTTAGCAGTAATGATTGTCCTATGAGGGGAGGGGCCCCAGGTTGCTAGCAATAATTATTGCCTTATGATGGGGAGGGGCCCCAGGTTGCTAGCTGTAATGTTTGTCCTGTGAGGGGGAGGAGCCCCAGGTTGCTAGCAGTAATGATTGCCCTATGAGGGGAGGGGCCCCAGGTTGCTAGCAGTAATGATTGCCCTATGAGGGGGAGGGGCCCCAGTTTGCTAGCAGTAATGATTGTCCTATGAGGGGAGGGGCCCCAGGTTGCTAGCAGTAATGATTGCCCTATGAAGGGGAGGGGCCCCAGTTTGCTAGCAGTAATGATTGTCCTATGAGGGGAGGGGCCCCAGTTTGCTAGCAGTAATGATTGCCCTATGAGGGGGAGGGGCCCCAGTTTGCTAGCAGTAATGATTGTCCTATGAGGGGAGGGGCCCCAGGTTGCTAGCAGTAATGATTGCCCTATGAAGGGGAGGGGCCCCAGTTTGCTAGCAGTAATGATTGTCCTATGAGGGGAGGGGGCCCAGGTTGCTAGCAGTAATGATTGCCCTATGAAGGGGAGGGGCCCCAGTTTGCTAGCAGTAATGATTGTCCTATGAGGGGAGGGGCCCCAGGTTGCTAGCAGTAATGATTGCCCTATGAGGGGAGGGGCCCCAGTTTGCTAGCAGTAATGATTGTCCTATGAGGGGAGGGGCCCCAGGTTGCTAGCAGTAATGATTGCCCTATGAGGGGGAGGGGCCCCAGTTTGCTAGCAGTAATGATTGTCCTATGAGGGGAGGGGCCCCAGGTTGCTAGCAGTAATGATTGCCCTATGAAGGGGAGGGGCCCCAGTTTGCTAGCAGTAATGATTGTCCTATGAGGGGGAGGGGCCCCAGTTTGCTAGCAGTAATGATTACTCATGCATCAGTAAAAGAACATCCACTTCTCCTTCCCCTTCCTCCTCATATGGCCATCATGTCTACACGTGTATACTCACACCCCAGGCACCTCCCCTTCATAGGGCCATCATGACTGCCAACGGCTCCTCCATAGATCATAAGCCTGGGGCCCCTCACCCTCATGATTCTTAACCGTTTGCCTTCCAGGTGCCTTTTGCAAACTTTCCAACACATTCACAGAAGTTAGTCTTGTTCTCAGGAGTAATTCCTGCAAGCGATGAATTCTGAGGGAAAGATATGGCAATCTTTTCCATGAAAACATGCATACCTATTCAGTATGTCCACAACATGGTGTGAATAGTGAGCACTGTGAAGTGACATCATCCTTTCCACTGTGTAGGTATATATACTGCAACCACACGGTACTTGTTGACAGCCAGGGGAGTGTGTGGAGGAACCATCCCACCCAGCTGAACACCATTGAGGTCACACTCCCGGAAGAACCAGAGCAACAGGTTTGGTTTGAGTTGTGTGTGTTGTGTAAATGGAGGCCACATACCACTTGATCCCTCGTGATATCTCCCCACAGGATGGCCAGCGTACTGTGACAATTGGGACAATAATGTCATTATGTAAA